>JACAXG010000017.1:7372783-7853791 GCA_018881555.1 Amblyornis subalaris
GATAGAGATGGGCTGGTGGGAGATGTGGTGGTTGGAGGCCGCCTGGGGCATAGTGATCATGAAATTATAGAGTTTTCAATATTTGGTGGAAAAAGAGGGACATCAATAAAACTTTCACTCTAGACTTCTGGAGGGCAGACTTTGGTCTATTCAGAAAACTTATTCGGAGAGTTCCTTGGGAAGCAGCCCTTAAAAACAAAGGAGTTCAGGAAGGGTGGGCATGCTTCAAAACAGTGATCTTGAGGGCACAGGAACAGACTGTCCCTGTGTGTTGAAAGATGAGTCGATGAGGTAAATGTCCAGCCTGGATGAGCAAGGAGCTTATGAAGGAGCTAAGGAATAAAAAGAGGATGTATCATCTTTGGAAGGAGGGTCAGGTATCTCAGGGAATATTTAAGGGGGTTGTTAGGGCATGTAGGAAAAAAATCAGGCCAAAGCTCAGTTAGAACTTAATTTGTCAACTTTTGTGAAGGATAATAAAAAATGTTTTTACAAATATATTAATGGTAAAAGGAAAGGTAAGAACAACCTTGGTTCTCTACCGGATGCGAGAGGGAATTTAGTGACTGCAGATGGGGAGAAGGCGGAGGTGTTTGATGCCTTCTTTGCCTCGGTCTTTATTGGAAAGATGGTTTGTCCTCAGGACAGCTGTCCTCCTGGGCTGGTAAATGGTGCCAGGGAGCAGGATGGTTCACCTGTTATCCAGGAGGGTGCAGTCAGAGAGCTGCTGAGCTGCTTGGATGTTCATAAATCTCTGGGACCAGATGGGATCCATCCCAGGGTGATGAGGGAGCTGCCAGATGAGCTTGCGAAGCCGCTCTCCATTGTTTGCCAACAGTCCTGGCTCACTGGTGAGGTTCCAGATGACTGGAAGCTGGCCAATGTGACGCCTATTTACAAGAAGGGTAAGAAAGAGGATCCTGGAAATTATAGGCCAGTCAGTCTAACCTCAGTACCCAGTAAGGTAATGAAGCAGTTTATTTTGAGTGTCATCACAGCACCTACAGGATGGCTGGGGGATCAGACGCAGCCAGCATGGGTTTAGGAGGGATAGGTCGTGCTTGACCAACCTGATCTGCTTTTATGACCAGGTAACCTGCCTGGTGGATGCGGGAAAGGCTGTGGATGTTGTCTATTTGGAGTTCAGCAAGGCCTTTGACACTGTTTCCCATGGTAAACTACTGGAAAAGCTGGCAGCCCACAGCTTGGACAGGAGCACTCTTCGCTGGGTTAAGAACTGGCTGGATAGCCGGGCCCAGAGAGTGGTGGTGAACGGTGCCACATCCAGTTGGTGGCCAGTCACTAGTGGTATCCTTCAGGAGTCTGTGCTGGGGCCAGTTTTGTTTAATATTTTTATCGATGATATGGACAAGGGTATTGAGTCTACTATTAGTAAATTTGCAGATGACACTAAGCTTGGAGTGTGTGTCGATCTGTTGGAAGGTAGGAGGGCTCTGCAAAGAGACCTGGTATGGTTGGATAGATGGGCAGAGTCCAATAAGATGAAGTTTAACAAGCCCTAGTGCTGAGTCCTGCATTTTGGCCACAATAATCCCCTGCAGTGCTATAGGCTGGGGACAGTGTGGCTGGACAGTGCCCAGGCAGAAAGGGACCTGGGGATACTGGTCAACACCTGACTGAACATGAGCCAGCAGTGTGCCCTGGTGGCCAAGAAGGCCAACAGCATCCTGGCCTGTATCAGGAATAGTGTGGCCAGCAGGACCAGGGAAGTCATTCTTCCCTGTACTTGGCACTGGTGAGGCTGCACCTCGAGTGCTGTGTCCAGTTCTGGGCCCCTCAGTTCAGGAAGGACACTGAGATGCTCAAACGCGTCCGAAGGAGGGCGACAAGGCTGGTGAAGGGCTTGGAACACAAGCCCTATGAGGAACAACTGAGGGAGCTGGGGTTGTTCAGCCTGGAGAAAAGAAGACTCAAGAGGTGACCTTATCACTCTCTACAACTACCTGAAAGGTGGTTGTAGTCAGGTGGGGGTTGGTCTCTTTTTCCAGGCAACAGCTGACGGAACAAGAGGACACAGTCTCAAGCTGCGCCAAGGGAAATTGAGGTTGGATATTAGGAAAAGTTTTTTACTGAAAGAGTGATAAAGTTCTGGAATCGTTTGCCTGGGAAGCTGGTGGAGTCACCATACCTGGATGTGTTTAAAAAAAAATTGGATGTGGCACTCAGTGCCATGGTTTAGTTGAGGTGGTGTTAGGGCATGGGTTGGACTCGGTGATCTTGAAGGTCTCTTCCAACCTGGTGATTCTGTGTGTGAAATTCAGACTCAGTGCAGAGCTTGGGCCAGACATAAATATATATTTTTTTTTAAGATCAATATCTAATATATTGTGTGTACGTGTGTGTATGTGTAGTTGTTTTCCATTGCATGAAGTGCTGATCACATTTATTTGTTTTGGTCAGAGACAACTTATTTATTGAGTAATAATACTCTTTAGTTATAATGTAGTTCAGTATTGTTGGGGATTAATCCCCTGTCCAGTCCCAGAGCAAGTATAAACTGCTAATTTCTACTGTTTTATTATTTGTCATTTGACGAACGTCCCTGATTTTAAAATATTCTCTCCCTTTGTAAAAAAGCTTAATTAGGAGGTATGGCTTGAACAATATTAAAAGCTTTCCTGTCTTCTTTAAATAATTTCTCTGCTCTTCAAAATTATGCTTACTTATGTGTGGTGTTCTTCTTAGGAATTAGATCAAATAGTGGCATACGAACTGAAGACTGGTGGAGTTTTACTGCATCCAATATTCGGAGGAGGAAAAGAGAAAGACAAGTATGTTTATTTAAGCTGCAAGTCATTGCGGGGTATGTTTTTATGGGGCCATTAATATACGCCTTGGGTGTGTTGTGTAGCACAAGGCCAAAGGCTGAATATCTCAAGCTGCCCAAGGCATGTATTACCAGTCTCATAAAGTACATCTTGAGTACATTGTAATAGCTGTTGTTTTATTTTTCTTTCACTTTAACTCCCAAAGGGAATTAAGTATAATGAATGTTTTTAATGCTGTTACGAAACTGCTGTTTAGTAAGAGGGTAAGAGAGAATATGGAGCCAGAATTTTGATGTGAGCTCTTTCTGGAGTGGTTAGTAATTTTCAGGCTTTTTACATATTATCAGCTTTCTATTTCTTTGCTCTTGTTTCTGTCCACTCTCAGATATGACCTTGTAGTCTTAGACTGAGATTTCTTAGTATACTGGGGGTAAAAAAGTATTAGATCAGTCACCTGTGAATAAATGAACCAATGAATCACATGTGTTACCAGTGTGAACTGGCTGGGTTTTTATTTTCCCAATAACGTTAGCTTCAGTATGTCTAGTTTAAAATGATTCCCCTTTCCCCTCTTGTAATACTCCAGTACTACCCACTGAGTAGTACTAACCACTGGAGACAGAAGAATATTGTTGGATGTCAGATCAGTAAGTTGATCTCGGTTTCAATGACAAGTTTTTGTTGGGTTTTTCTTTTCTTGCGTAAGTTGATCTAGTTAGGACACAGCCTCACAAGGAGTTGCTCTTTGAAAACACATAAGCAGCATGTGCAAAACTCTGAGGTTGAGCCTGTGTGAGTAGAATACTATGTCAACTTCTTGTCTTTACTGCAGCAGAAGCCCCCTGTATTATGAAAATACAACCAAAATTGCCTATAACAATGGTTCTCTTGCATATGATTGTGTGCAAATCCAGATTTTGTTCATTTAAAGTTAAAACTCTGGATTTAGAACTGATTGAATTATGAAAATCACTAAATTCACAGTAATAAGATCAGATATAAAGGGCACGTGTTTAAAGAAGGAAAGTCACTAAAATCAAAATCTCTTTGTAATTGTTAATTTTATTAGTTTCATTGTATTTATTCTAGAACTGGACACAAATAATTGGCAAAATCTTGTTTTAATGCTCTTAAAGGTGTGCTTCCTCTCTGTGATGTGTTGTTGGAAACTCTGTGTTTCTACAGTTATTTTAGTACTTCATTGTATTACAGCTAGTTAGTAATAACCACAACGTCACTTAAATATAAATTACAATTTGCTGTTCTTTGTAGATTGCAAAGCTCCCTCGTATGTAAATTATGTATATGTTCCTGACTCTGGGAGGTGATTTGTATTTAGGGAAGGTATCTTCGTAATGGTGTCCAGAACATTTTTCTCCAGTATATTCTATGCATTTAATTTCTTTGTTCTGCTTGTTATGTTACAGTTTCCTGCCAAACATATTTGCAGCACAGCAGTTCCAATTAATAATAACATGATGAAAATTTGTGTTAATTAATAATCTAATTTTTCAGCTAAATTAGAAGTAAAATATCGTAATAAATTATTGAGGGGAAAAAAAATCCAACTTCTTTCAGACACATGAATTAATTTGTGTGCAAAACACAGATCTCACAGATTCTTCCTGTTTATGTCTGGTGTAGCACAAACACTGCACTCCAGAGTGCTTGTTCTAAAAGGCAAAATCTCAGAGCTTGGGAAGACAAAGGAGCGGAAACTGCAGGTTAACAGCTGGGTGGATGAAAGCTTCAGAACAAAGCTTTGTGTGTTCCATTTTCGTTTTGTGTTCTCCTGTCTCAGACTTTGATTCTCTTCAACCTTTGATTGTGCTGATACCACTCTACTGTAAAAATTAAAAACTTCTAGAAATTTATATAGATATATTTAGTATGGAACAGGCTTGCTAACCAGTTTTACATTGAATGGCTGGAGTGTGTTCCAGAGCATAAGCATTATAAATTTCCATGGAAAAGCTGGTTCCCTTTCTGCTTCAACAAAGGTTCTAGGTCCGTATTGTTAATTTTAATTCTCTTCTGGTGCCAGTTCAATAAAAGCTTTAGAAGTATAATGATTGAAGAAAAATAATATCTTAAGAAATATATTAATGTTGAATAAACTACAAAATGTAACTGTCAAATGCAAACTTGTCTCAATTTGTTTCTCAGTTAAATAATGTAACCAGTACCAAAATCAATCAACACTTAGTAAATTTAAGAAGGCCAACAGTGTGGGTCCTGGCTCGGTTGTAATTTGCAAGAAAAGAATTTTTCTGAAGTCAATCAGCTGTATAGTTTGAGGCTGGATAAGTAGTTTCTGTACTGAGACCAAATTATTATATAATGTCTGAGCCACAACCTCAGTTTCCTCCTTGAATTTCAATTCTTTCATGGTTGCTAAACCTTCCCTTCTCAGAATAGAGAAGTATCCAAAATAACAGGAGAATTGTGATAAGGAGAACTTCCGCAATTGCCTATCATCTAGAAACAGCAAGGAGTTAACCTATGTACTTCTTTTTCATAAAATTACTGTACCTAAGAAGGGTAATGCTTGCTTAAATCTAGAAATACTTTTCTTTTTGTATCTTCTTAAGATATTTAAACAGATACTCATGAGCAAAGTTAAGAGAGTCTTCCAGTAAATAGAAAGATGGAAAAGGTATTAAGGTGTTACAGCTATCTTGGTTCTTGCCATCTCCTGAAATCTTAAGGGCTGCAGATAAAGAGCTAAGTGCTGGTACTGTTCTGCTAGAACACTTGCTGGCATGCGTCTTTCAACTGCATGGAAAAATTGGTTGAAGTTATAATTATTTGTTTAATAGGTCTTTGAAGGTTCTGGAAGAACAGTCTCTGGCATGAAAGATCAGGCTTATAGTGCTTACCTTTGATCATTACAATTTGGAAATTATTTCACTCTGTACTGCAGTATCTTCTTCTAAAGTCTTTGGAAAATTTTGATGTCTAGTTAATCTGGAAATGTTTTAGTTAGCTTATCTCTAAGTGACAATCACAGGGAAAGAATCCAGTTTTGAGCCCAGAAATTTTAAGTAGCTGGCATTTCAATGTTGTAAAGGCCAACTTCTGATTCACCATCCACCAGCATAAAATAAGTTCGGGTTTCCATTTCTTAAGAAGTTGGCCTGATGTGGTGTGGGTCCAGTTTCTTCAGATATTTGTTATTAATTCATGGAAAACTCAAATGTCCTGTGGAAAAAAATTTTCTTTCCTAAAACAAAAAAAATTTCTTTCCTAAAAGAAAAAACGTAGCAAAACAACATACAGTTACCACAGACTTGGTTCATCAATAAAATTGAGTCGGACTATTGATTATGTCTATTTCTCAAATAAGAGTAGTCGTCTCAAAAGAAGGCAAAAAAGTCTTATTTTTCTCAAGGATTAAATACTACGTGCCTAGTCGTCTTTGGCATGTTATCTGATTTAAAAGATAACAAGTTTGCCTAAGTATTGAAAGATAAAGTTGCTAACTAAAATAAAAAGAAAGTAGTTCCTTTCGCTCATCCCATGAAAATGTTCCGTGAATTGTAAAACTCCTACTTTTCTTGAATTGTGCTAATTATTTATTTAAATCCAAAATATTTACTGGATACAGTCACTCTTAAATGGAAGTGGAGCAGGAAGAATGCTAATTCATAAGTGATTTCCAGACTCAGTCACAGATTCTTTGCTCAGTTTGCTAGTGCTACCACTGCATTTACAGTACTACAGGGCAGCTATCATGTGCTGTTAGTCTCTATACAGTCCTTGCTGGATGCCAGGTAATACACCCTTGTCACCTCTCTGTACAAGTCAATGGTCATTTTAAGCATGCCATAATTTGTAACTAAAGCGGTACAAGAAATCATAAGTAATTGTTGGTGCAGCTCGAAGATTGGTTGCTAGGGTGCATTTTAAGTTTCATTCAACAAAATGCAAAGTAGAGAGGTTTTTTTACTTTTTAATTTTTATTTTTTTTTTTTAGCCCTGCATCACATTTACATTTTTCTATCAAACACCCTCATACACTGTCCTGGGAATATTACACTATGTTCCAGTGTAAAGCACATCTTGTTATGAGACTGATTGAGAACAGAATTAGCATGGAGTTCATGTTACAGGTAGGTATTTAAATGATTATGTGGAATATAGAAAACGCTTTGTCTTCAGTTGTGTTTCTATTCATTAAATGGAGTTCAGAGAAGAACAGAACAGGTTCCATATGTAGGTTCAATATGATTCCGTTTGTAGTTTCAGTTTTAGCAGGATTGAACAAACATAAAATGTAGGTCATTTGGGTTAGGATAAGATTAGCTATTATTCTTATGCATAACTTGCAATACTTTTTATGTATTGCATATTCTCTTTAATCTTAAGGTGTTTCATTGGTTTAGGTTATTTTGATTGGTTGTTAACACCAAGAGCCTGTTTTATTGTCCCTAACTGGTGTTGCTGTGAGCTAATCTAATGAAATTATAAATAATGAAAGTAATGAGAATCCAGCTTCAGCTCTCTGCATTATATAAAATTTTCAGTGCTAGATGAAACATAGATGCTTGTATTAGAAGAGGCAGTTGAATAGAAGATTGTAATTTTATTCTGAAATGCTGAACTTCTGTAGTTTCTCTTCTATACTAAATATCTTTTGTGACATACCTTAGAAAGAATAGGGTGCTACAGATAAGCACCCAGTTAGAAACTGAGTGATATTTTCGTATCAGCTTCAGGTTTTTGGGGAGGTTGGGGGTTTTTTTGTTGGTTTGGGGTTTTTTTTAAGGAAAACATATGTTACTGTGCTAGAGCTATTATAAGTACTTGTCAAGTTGAAAATACAGCAGAAAATCTGATGAATGTTTAATTTCTGAAAAGGAGATATAGTCAGTGATCTCTTTTACTGTAGATAATTTTTGAAAGTTGGTGATCTTTTAATGGATTTTGTGTGTGCATATGTATGTGTAACTTTAAGGAAGATACATTTGGACTGCGAATCACAATTTCTGATATGGTCAAGCAAACAATTTTCTGTAATGTCTTTATTTTGAAAAACTTTTTTTAAAGCCACTTATCAGAAAGTGAGTTTATTGATCTTTAGTTGCAATTCAACTGAAACTAAACAGAAAAGCTTATTTTATATAGAAGTATTTAGGGAAAATAATAACTTTTTATCATTTTAGGTTTTCAACAAGTTGTTGAGTCTGGCCAGTACTGCTTCATCTCAGAAGTTCCAGTCACACATGTGGAGTCAGATGTTGGTTTCCACATCTGGGTTTTTGAAATCTATCTCAAATGTCTCAGGCAAAGACATCCAACCTTTAATAAAGCAGTGGGTGTATCCTTTTTATTCTTGGTCTGGTTTGTTAATATGGAGAATGAATTTGGTTTTTTAATTGGCACTCTTAAAGGAATGTGAAGAAGGGTATGAAATATCTTTGCATAAAACAGTTAAGTACATTATTCTGTGAAGTAGATGTATATGTTAGCCACAGCTTCACAATCTTTTCATAGTAATTTGAACTATGCTGGCTTTTTTGCATGTTCTTTACTAGAAGGGTTTTCATTATTTTAAGTTTTCCTTTGAAAGAAGCACAAGGACTCTGCTGGAGTTTAAGGCCAAATTATACTAGAAGGATTCCAGAGGACACTGCCCATAGAAATATGCTGGAGTTGGGCATGGAAAATGCTATAGTCTGGTGCATCTTAATATGTGATTTCCAGAAAATCATCGTGAAATAAGTACCCTAAAGCACAGACTATTGGTTTACAATACGCTTTAATAGCTTGGTAACTTGTGTTAATAGTACAATTTCAAGTAAAATAAACCCCTGTGTGTTGATTCTTCAGATTTCAGTGATATTAATCAAGAAATAGGATTTCTTATTTTGGATCGATATGAGGGGAAATTTGAATTTGTTCCATTTAACAGGATTAATTGTTAATTTTATTTAATGTGACTCCAGGCTAGAATTGTACGTGACTGGAGCAAAAACATACCTTAGTGTTGTAACAGACAACAAAAGTAGATATTTAATTTGAACTGACTTAACAACGTTCATGTATCTCACTATCTTAACTAAAAAGCACTGTATAATTAATATTTATGGAGTAATATGAGAGGTTAGTATTTTATTTGCATCAGAAGTGTTCATAAAGTATAAATACACATTATTCTAATTTCCATACTTTGCTGTGCCAAGCACTTGAGAAAAACAGGAGTTCTCTATGTGCATATATTCACACTGCAGCTACACCTAAATGTCAGCATTACTATCTGAGCTGGGTGAGTCTTAACTACTTCTGTTCTGTAAGGAAGAAAGAATTGTTACTCTCAGATTTGGGGGTTTTTCACCTTCTCTGTACTTTGGCCCCAAGGCTGATCCCGTTAACTGTAACTTGCATTTAATCTTACGATTGCAACCTCCCTACCATGCTTCAAACACTGCTACACCTGTGACAGTAGATTTTCCATGTCGTAAGATCACAACAGGTCTTCATGTTGTTTGGGAGGAGGTCTTACTGCTATTAGCTAGTCCTGTCTTATGCCATTAGCGAGTGCTGTGTTGATGCTGGGTTTAAACATTGTGCTGAAGAAACCACTAAAAATTTCTTGAACTCTACCTGATGTCAAAGTCACAGAGCTTCATGAAGGCAACCTCCATGAACAGCGCCAGTCTGAGGTATTCAGCCAAATGGCCAGATTTTGGGAGAAAAGTTAACAACTGTGTGTGATAAGAAGGATCTTTGAATCTGAAAGCTTCTCCCTTAAATGTTGGGACATGAAAGAACAGATTTTCCTTCCTTGCTTTTGTCTCATATTGTCAGAGACTTGTGAGAGCATGCATTAGACTAAAATGCTTCAGTTTAGTATTTTTGTTTAAGTAAAGTGTAGTAATGGCTGTCATACTGAAAATGAATGATGAAAGTTGTCTTGAAGAAATCATTGCCTGGGAAAAAATGTAGAGTGAGATTGTTACTTTTTGTCATTCATATTGTATACTCTCATGTATATGTGAACTCATATAAGCACAAATGTGAAAGCTCACATGACCCAGTTTGAGAAACTGCAATAAAGTAATTGAGTTAAATGTAGTGTGGATAGAAAACAGAAACTAATGTCTACATTTTCCCCTTAGTTTTATTTAACTAAAATATATAGTAAAACTAACAATATTGAAATTACTGAAGTCTTACTGAATTACTTTCTCTGAGAACTTGCCAAAGGCATTGGATGTGGTGGAGTCCAAAGTAGTTTTTCATAATGAATTTCTTTGTACTAGGTAGTTTTCATTGCACTTCAATTTTTCTCCAGAGGAGACATGGTTGGACGTGAAACAACTGTTTAAAAAAAACCCGAAACCCCAGAAGTTCGTGAATGAACATGAGTGTTTTCATTTCTAGATTTTCTTGGAAGGGGAAATTTTCGGAATAAAGAAGCATAAAGCAAGTGTTAAGGATTGAGAATTGTGTTTGTTTATAACTACTGCATTGTGCACTAGAATTCCTATACTGCTTATCAGGGATCAGAGTGGAGTGGTAAAATTTTATGGTAGCTTTGCATTTAATAGAAAACGGAATGTATTGGAATTGGAAATAAAACAAGATTACACATCTCCTGGGACTCAGAAATATGTGGTAAGGTCCATTTTCCATATTTTACCTACACGTACAAGTATGATGTATACATTAATAAGCATAAATTTAATGTTAATAACAAAATCTTGTGAACTTGAAGGGTCCTCTTAAAGTGACAGTGCAGGAACTTGATGGCTCATTCAACCATACACTGCAGATTGAAGAAAACAGCCTTAAACATGATATACCTTGCCATTCTAAAAGCAGAAGGTAAGAACTAAAATACAAACGGCAATTATTTTTACTATGGATGTATGAAAATATACAGTGCATTTGATGATAAATGTATGCTTTTTTGAGTTTCGTGTTTGTATTTTCTTAATCTTTAAATGAGATTTACTTGTGATGTAAGTGGAGAATTTCTTACTGTTTAAGGACAGCAAGAAACCTTACGCAGTTCTTAATTATACATAATTTTGTATAAGTTTTATTAAGAGCTAATATATGTAGAATGAGTTGGATGAATACTCTAATTAATGAAATTATTCAAAATGCCTTTGAATGGGAAACACAAATTAGAGGGAAGACAAATGTAGACTGGAGGAGTGCTTCAAGTGAAGAGAGTGCCAGGACTGTTCAGTAAGGGCAGCTGAGGAACAAGAAAAGTAACATACTTCCCACATAGATTCTCTCCATTTTCTAATACATTTTAATAATTACTTTGAATTATACTTCTCAAAATTCTGTGTTTATGTGCACTTGTAAAAATGATGGGAGTAAAAATTGTGGAAATGGATACATACCTCAAATGTATGAATATTTTTTGCTGGAGAGAGCATTATTTTTTGGTGTGGTGAAATACACAGAGTACTTTTGCAGTCTTAAACTCTGTTTATAAACATATTTGCCAGTCTGGTAAGTAACAACTTTTTTTTTCTATTTGCTCTTTTTTAATAGAAATAAGAAGAAAAAGATTCCACTCATGAATGGAGAAGAGGTGGACATGGACCTTTCTGCTATGGAGTAAGTTGGCTTGTTGGAGTTTCTCAGTGTGCGTCTGAGCCATGTTCCCCTTGTCTAAAGCACGCTATTATGAAGGATTGTATAATAATGTTGTACTTCATTATATGAATGGCAAATTTCAAGACTATCCCACATTTTTTTGTCTTGTTTGAGACTTTTCTGCTGTAGCTGGGGAAATGCTGGTAAATTATAAGAAGTGTGGGTTAACCAATCAGTTTTTCTGAAAAATCTCGGGCATGGTAAGGTGATACAATAAATGACTTGACTCTACGCATTTCCAATGATACCTTTCAGCTGACTTTATAAGGAATATGTAAACAAGAAATTGCTTGAAACAAGAGCAATTTTTGTTAGATCTTGATGAAGGCCATTTAACTGCTGCTAATAGAGACAAGTTCCTGAAATCTGTAATTGCAAAAGAATTCTTTCAGATTAAAAATAATGATGAAGTGCTTCACACTGAAGTTCACACTGGCATTAATTTTGGTTGGAACTGTTAAACTCTTTTGAATCAAATTGTTGCTCAATGTAAATACCCACCTTACCCTCCTTGACTTGGAGGTGGTAGTGCCCTCAGAAATAGTGGAGGTGTTGGTACCTTGTTTTCTGGCTGAGGGAAGTAAATAATCTGCTCTTCCAAACTAGTGGTGTCTCTTTGAAGAAGAATAGATTGCTTGTCATTTTAAGTGTTGGGAGATTGTCATAAATTTAATCTCATCTAGTATATGATGAGAAAAAAAATCGTAAGATGTATTTACATTGAGCAAGTTATTGCTATCATTTCTGTATGACAGTTGACACATGAATAGTTTTAATTGTACTGAAGAATAATTGCCATAAATATTTGTGGGTAGTTTTGATCAGTTTTGTTCAGGTCACTGTTGCGTTACCATGAGCTGAGACTTTCATCATCTTAGAATGACCTTTGAACTAGTGTATGGTTTTATGCAAGACACTTGCATAAAACTGGTAACCTTCTAGTCGGTGATGTGGTCATTTTGTTGTCCAGTTTGGACTTCTCTGCTCCAAGCATATATGATAATACACATTCTATTCTATTTTCTAAATCTTGTGTATAGGCTTCTTCACTGTCCTTTCTTCTCTAGCTACTATCTTGATGGTAATTCTAGGTATTCTACAAAAGTATACAGGAATAGACATCATATTTATAATGATGTTCTTTTCGTCATTCCAAACTCTCTCCTAATGCCATGTTTGTATTTGCTGTTGTGATTTTTATGTGGAAAAATTAGTAAGAGAACGTATTGTATAGTTCGTGCCTCTTGTTCCCATAAATTACTTCTGCAGTCATGGTGCTGTGTGAATACTAAAGTGTAAAATGCTTGTTTGGGTGGAATACAACTGAGTCATTTTATCTGTAGGATAACTAATCCTCTCTGTTGATACTTTCACTTTTATCACCATTTGCATAGTTACCCTTGTCAGCTTTCAGCATCATAGCATGTGAGTGATTGTAAAGGAGTTTCCCATCTACTGATAAAAAATGTGTATTTACCACCAGATTTTCTTTCTTGGATATTTTTTTTTGGTAGTCTTAACCTTTAGAAGGTGATAAAGTGCTTCTCACTTAGGAAAATTGTATCATCTGAGGAAGTAGAATTAAATATACTGAGATTGTACAGTAGTTTACCATAAACAAATACCTGTAGGTTAAAAATACTAAAACACTGTGTTTACTTTGATGTATTAGAGGTTTGGGCAGATTGCTCTGGGAGGCTTTAGACCTGCCATCCTAGGAGCAGGAGATTGGACCAGGAGACTTTCAAAAGTTCCCTCTAACCTACATTTTTTTATGGTTCTTTGAATCTAAAGACTTTACAAATAATTCATAACAAGTTAGAACATCTTTAGAATTTCTGTAGTCTTGAAATTTTGTAAGCTATTAATGTTTTTCGTGTCTGTCTTAGTGCTGATTCCCCCTTGCTCTGGATAAGAATAGATCCCGATATGTCAGTACTGAGGAAGGTAGAATTTGAACAGTCTGATTTCATGTGGCAGTATCAGCTTCGATATGAGAGAGATGTGGTTGCACAAGAAGAAGCCATTCTGGCACTGGAAAAGTTTCCTACTCCAGCATCGCGGCTTGCACTGACTGATATACTGGAACAGGAGCAATGTTTCTACCGGGTGAGAATGCTGGCCTGCTTCTGCCTTGCAAAGGTGAGCTTGTGTGGATGGGAGTAAGGGTAGAAATCCACTAGACTTTGTAAATGGTTGAAAATGCATCAAAACTCATCAGAGTTCTCAAACTCACTTGCTCTTTAGCCTCTTAAATGTATTTGCCAAGTATTTTTAACATGACTGATTTGAAAGGAAAGCTGTATTATTTTAGTCTGTAAATGGAAACTGCAGAAGGCTTTCATAATTGTCAAAATTGAGATGTCAGACATGAAAACCACAAGGGATTTTTCCAGATTTCATTAAGTGGCAGAAATAAAAGACTTTTGTTTAATTTTTTTTCAGAACCAAAGTGTATTTTTTATTATTGTACTGGGAAGTTCCTTGGCCAGTCTTTTGAGAACTATGAAGTGCTGAAATTCATCTTTTTTCTGATTGGAATTCAGATTGTTTGTCTATATCATTTCAGATTGAATAAGGTCACAAAATAAACATCAAGTTGGGCTACAATTAAATATTAAAAAGCCAAATAATTGCCTTGAAAAGGGAAGATCTTTCATTTTCTTAGACACAAAATTAGCATTAAGAATGAAAATTAGGAAGCCCCGTAAAACAACTTGGTGGAAACACAGAAGAACAAGAATTTCTAAAATGGCATGTTGGTGACATACTTTTATGGACATGAAGACATATTGATTGACAATTTTAGAGTTCAGATTATTGGCATATAGCTTGCTTTCTGCTGTGTAGCTGTTGGGAATAATTCAGTTCCTGTATAGAAAGAAATCCTTTGGCCATATTTTGAAAATCAAAATCCAAATGTTTTTGACAAACTATTTTAATATTATGAAACACTGATGTAAAACTGCCGGTGTATGTGGTAGTATTGGTGCTGCCATTATCTGACCTAATCACTTTTAATAATGAATTCGCTTGGAATATCTAATAGTGTGTATTGCACAGGTAAATATTAAGAGAGCAGTTGTTGCAACATTAAAATGCAATAGTTTTTTCTGTCTTTACTTTAACTTCTTAGGCACTTGGGCTGCAGATTATCATTACCGGTTTTGTTCAGTTGTAATTGTATGGAAAATCTTGGGTCTATGGATAAGGTGGTTGACTTACAGAAAAGAAGATTATAAGGCAAGCAAAAAGTATAGCTGTGACATTAAATCAAGGTGAAGGAACATGGCAGAACAGAGTTGTAGATACATTATGTAAGTTACCTGGGAGGAAAGTGTAATACATTCTATTGCTGATTCCAACATCAGGACATTAATAAGAATAACTCCTATTGTCATTGAGTTTAATTTTCTCAGCTTGTAAATATTCAGGAATTGTATTCTTTATTGAAAAAAGCCAAGTCCCTCATGTTTATTCAGGGGGAGGGTTATTTTTTGTTGATTTGCAATTTCTAGCTGGGTCGCAGTTACTGTTGTCAAATGTTCTTGGTGTACTCATGTTGATAGAGAGAAATGATACATGACAATGCAATTATCAAACTGAATTTACTACACTTTCTCGGGATACTTTGCTGTAAAACAGGACTTTAGTCTCTCAGCCATCAAGTATCCAGGTGACACATTAAGTCCTCATTGATAAAGAAATTAAGAGATATGTGTGTGCACACACACACACTGGCTGAGTCCTTCAGGACAAATAACAAATACAGAGAAAGGAGAAAATAATGTCATAATAGTAATTCCTGAGAGTACACAGGCTGATTTTCCAGTTCAGATCCATTGCAGTGTAGGTGATGTGCTATAAACTTTAAAAAAAGAACACTGCCATCACAAACTTCTCGCTCCCAAATGTTGAGGAGTTTCATAGATGTGCATGAGAGTTACACCTTAGTCCATTTTTTTATGCTGTACTGAATTCAGCAATGCAGAAGTGGAGTGTACCTGCTGCCTTTTTAAGTAGAAATAATGCGAGACAGACCACTTGTGTTAATGTGTGGGGAATGTGCAGATACATTTAGTTCAGAGTGTGTGAACTAAATGTAGTCTCAGTAGAAGCAGAAAAATGGATTCTGTCAGTAAAGAGAAATTCACGAGTCAGAACACATAAGACCCAAAAAATACTGAAAAGATGATGATTGAACTTATTGAACTTGAAAATACTGTTGTTAATCTACAGACTTTGTGAAATGAAATGCTTGAAATGAGAAGTTACTATTTAAAAATGCATACCATGATATTAATGGAATGGTGAATGTCTTGTAAACATAGTAAACTTTGATATTTTGGGGATTGGATTTTATTGGACACTGCTACATAAATTTCATATTTGCAGTTTCAAGTTCTTTATCATCTTTATCATGTTTTCTAAGCAGTCTTTGGGATTAAGCTTCCTTTGCAGGAAGAGTCATTGTAGCTTTCAGAAAAAACCTCCATCTTTAGTTCAAACACTTCAGTTACTGCAAAGGGAAGATCGAGCCTAACTGCAGTATTTTCCCTTTCTGACTTACCTTTGAAGCCTGGCTTAGTGGGAAAATGGTTTTCAGTAATAAGGCAACAATCTTCCACAAAAGCAGTGGCGAAGTGGATTGCTGCCTGTGTTCAGATAGCCACTTGCTTTTCCTTCACTTACTGCAAATGTAATAGCCTTTGAAACAAGCTAAATAATTTAGAAGGAAGCCATCAAATTCATATTTTTCTTTGTGCAGACAGATTTTTCCTTAGTTCGTGGTGAGTCTCTAACACTGGAAATTCCTGCTGCAGTGTAGGGTGCACTGGTCCCATTTGTTTGTGTGCACACACACACATCAGGCAGATCAACCAGCAGCAGGCACAGGTGTTCTTGTCTGCAGGCTTTCAGTGCTCCAGGATGCTGGGAAGGCACAAAAAGCAGTTTTGTCTTTGTGGAACCTTAACTGCCTTACACCAAAGCAGACTGTAGCAATAAATTGTACTCAGTGCAGAGTCTTTTAGTACATTACAATTAAAGTTAGACAGAGCTGCCTTGCCTTTAAGTTTAGGGGTGGTCTTTTATTCTTAGGGTGGCTGAGGCCTATTTTAAAATCTAGGCTGAGGTAACTGGCAGGGTAAATTTGGGAAGTTGGTATTGCAAAATCCCCTTCCATCACTGACTTCCGTAGAGTCAGAGAACTTGGCTTAGTAAACACAGAATTTTCATCTAAAATATATAAAAGAGAAAATAATTAAGAACAGAAGTTTATTATGGAAGGATAGTTAGTTGCAGATGTCTTCCAAATGGAACAGTTTTCATAAAACTTACCTTTAATGTAGAGAAGATACATTGGGAATGACTGTGAAAACTTAGCTAATATAAGACACTGATGAAAGTAAGTATCTATTTAAAGGAGAGAATGTTCTTGGCAATTATCCTTTTTGATTATGGGAAACGTATATTTTTCTACAGCCAAACTAAACTAAGAGTGGTGATGTTAATATGATTTCCCTTCCCCCCTACTTATTCAGATTGCAAATTCCATGGTAAGTACGTGGACAGGACCACCAGCCATGAAGTCACTCTTTACCCGAATGTTTTGTTGTAAGACTTGTCCAAACATTGTGAAGACCAACAACTTCATGAACTTTCAAAGCTACTTTCTTCAAAAGGTAAAATTTATTTTTCTCAATGTTTTAAAAGAATTGTCGAAATACAAAAATGTTCCTACAATTGGCAGTTACAGGAACATAGCACAATCCTGATTCACTCTTTAATAAAAATCAAAGTAATGAATTCTTTCTCATATGGCTTCTGTTTGTTCCAGCTTAGTAAACAATCAATTAATAAATTTTTAGCAATTTTTTCAGAGTAGCTGAAGTTAAATTAGAAGTTTCTTCAGGAGAATGGAGGGCATATAATAATAATTTGCAGTTATTTGTGAGCTCATTCTTAAATTGCCCTGTAAGGAAGCTACCAATTTTAACTGTTAGGTGAATTCAGCAACTGCCTTTATTCTTTAATAGCAATTACACAATACTCCAAGTAAAATCTTGTAAATCTTAAATTTATTGGCTTTTTAGTTCAAGGCGTTGCATAATCTTTCTTTCGCTCTTCTTTCTCTTGTCAACGTCACATATTGCTGCCACTTATTTTGGTGTTATCACAGGTTTTTTTACTGGAACCTATAGTTTTTTGTTGTACATTTGATAGCAAAACTAATATCAATGTTTTTCTCTCAAGATTCACTTTGTTGGGTGATTGAGTTCTTATTTCATAGATTTCATGTTACTGATTATAAAGAAGACTCAAATTTTGGTTTTTTACTCTGTCCAAAAGTGCTTCATCCTTCATGTAATTCTTGGACCTTCTTTTGTATTTTTCTGCTTTTTTTGTCATTGTTCATTCTTTACCACTACATCTTACAATTTTCTCCCTTTTTAATCCCATGTGCCAAGTTTATAGATCTAGAGTAAGATTCCTAAATCTGTGTTGAGTGGAGCCTACAGATCTGCTTAGCTCATTCTGAAATAAACACCTAAGCAGAGTAATACCTGTCTGGCTGGTAATTCTTCAGGCTTCACTGACCCTGTTGGATGTATATGTCTCAGTGGAAATGGAAGCTTAGACACCGTGTTCACATGAGAACACATAAATTCAGTGTCTATCTCAAAATTAATTCCATCATAAGTTTCTGTGTTTCACTGGTTTTCATTTCATACCTTTTTAATATTGTCTTGACTTGAGAGTCTGTTATTTTTTTTTTCAAATGTCTATACTGTGACTAATTATTGGGCAATAACTACATAGTTTATTTGATCTGAAAATTATATAGTATATGATCTGACTTTCAAAATATGTAAATACAACTTTTCAGACATTTGCTATTGTAAATTTGCCCTCTTTTCAGGGTATAGCTATCATTTCACYACTGTAAGAGTGATGTTAGTATTAATTTTATTACACAGACTATGCCTGTTGCCATGGCCCTTCTGAGAGATGTTCACAACCTTTGTCCTAAGGAGGTTTTAATGTTTATTTTGGATTTGATCAAGTATAACGATAACAGGAAAAATAAGGTAAAGAATGTGTTTATTTTCATCTCTTACTTCTTTTTTTAGTTGAAAAAAGTTAATACACTGCATGATGTTTGATGCCACTACTGTAAATATCTGGCTCAGAGAGTTGATGAAAAGGTGATGTGCTAAACTAAACAGTAAATGTTGGAGAATGTTCTGTAGCTGACATTTCTGTGGCGGCGTTTCTTGGATGTTTCAAAGCTCTGTGCTTGTTGACTTACTGAGGACCTGCCTGTCTTCATTTGCACACATACTTTTCTTGCTTTACTCTTTTTCATTCAAAAGACCTGTGTCTTTTGAGAAAATGTGGATGAGGCTAACACATAGCATGAGAAGTCAAGGACTGTTTTTTTGGTGTTTTTTTCACCTTGAGAAGGGTATTTGAAAGAGCAAGGAAAGGAAATAATCTTTTTTTAACAATGTACAAGACTCTGGGATTCTGTGTTCTGAATATCAGTTCTAGCTCACAGAACTGGATTGTCTTCATCTAGTTAAATAATAGGTGAACCACAGGTTGATATTGTTTCATCACTAAACTGAAACATCTGAGTTGGAACTGTTGTCACCTCAACTTCCCACACAGACACTTCTGAAAGATGATTAGATGACCATTAAGATCCTGAGATGATATAAAATTCCATCTCTCTTGCTAGAGGAAATGTACAACTACTAGGAGCCTAGCATAATCTTCAATTAAGTATCCAAAGTCAATTGGAACCAGTCTGACGTGTCTTAAGCGTCATTTTTCCTTGTGTGTAGGACACATCCTGTAACAAGACACTTGTTGCTTATTACTGAAATAAGAGGATGATGGAGGATAGACAGGCAGAGAGTTGGACACACAAATGTAAGCATCAGTAGTCACACGAAATGGTGAAGTGTGCTGACATCTTCCTACTACTGAGGGACACATGCAGCCTCACTTTTCCGTATGTCCCTTCCACATGTTTGACATTTTCTGCTGGATCTAAGAGATGCTGGGTTTGTTTAGATTAAAGTAACTAATATTCAAATCCAGTACTTCTTTCTGCTTTTTATAAATTTTTTTTTATACATTTTGCTGTTTACTAACACAACCAACAGATGTAAAAGCCAGCATAATTTAAGGGGTGAAACTATGAGCCCAGGTGAGAGGGGTGAATGAAGAAGCAAGATTTTCTTCACTAAGCAGCAATGAGCTCATTAGTTGGCTTCAGACGCTTATGAAGTTGCTGGCTGGATAAATGGTATGATTTTCAGACCCAATTTTTTCCTGTTTTGCTTTCTCATACAGTTTCTCTCATCGTTTTGGTTTTAAGATCTTTTTCTGTAACAGGGCTTAAGCATTTCTTAGCTTTGAAAGAATATATATTGTTACATTTGCCTGTGTTAAATGTTGGTTTTATCTAGTTTTCAGACAACTACTATCGTGCTGAGCTGATTGATGCCCTAGCTAACTCTGTAACTCCTGCAGTCAGTGTGAACAATGAAGTTCGAACATTGGATAACTTAAATCCTGATGTACGACTTATTCTTGAGGAAATTACCCGTTTCCTAAATATGGAGAAACTTCTTCCCAGTTACAGGCATACTATTACAGTCAGGTATGGTTTCATGACACTGCTTTGCTTGGGTTTGATGTTGTACCTTTCTGTAGTTAGCTTTTGAGATTTTACCTTCTATGTCTTAATCTTAAATGTCAAATTCCTTTCAATTTTCAAAAGCCCATAATGCAAGTTTGTCTTGATTGCTTTACTTTTGAACATTAATTTCTGTCAATGTAGACTTTTAATAACGGTCATATGTTGATCATGCCACACCTATTTAAGAAGAGCATTTATGAAAGTTTTGCCTGGTAATAGTAACTGTAGAGTACACAACATCATCTGAGCTCTGTTTTCTCGAAGTTAGAACGGCTCTACTGAAACCAAACAATGGATTTGACAGGGTGGAGAATTTTGTTTGTGTTTCTGCCTAATTCAGAGGTAATAAGAGCTGTATGTTAATGCTGTGAAAGTAATTGTTACATGTTAATCATGTTCATGTGGATAACATAATTCAGAAAATTTCCAGTACTTGATTTAGAAGAAAGTAATTTTATTTTTGGTGGCTGGTATTCCATAAACTTGATGTCAATTTTCTGTTTCTACCATGTCTAGCTGTTTAAAAGCTATTCGAGTGCTTCAGAAGAATGGCCATGTCCCGAGTGATCCTGCTCTCTTCAAGTCATACGCAGAGTACGGGCACTTTGTAGATGTCCGAATAGCAGCATTGGAGGCTGTCGTTGATTACACAAAAGGTACTTTTTCCCAACTATTTTGGCACTTTGTAACAATTCTCGTACAAATGTAATGCATACCTCGTTAATATTAAGTTGAAATAGTGTCCACCAGAAGAGCTTCTGTGATGACAAGTGTATTGATAAGAAGCTGAGATTTCTATAAATGCTTTGGCGTAGAAAATACAAGTGTTATGAAGATGCGCTGAGCATTGTTTCTCAGTGTTATACAGATTGAATCAGATACCAAAGTTTTGAAATAATGTGTGGCAGTAAGGGGTTTGGTAATTTCTTTTTAACACTTCATCTTCAGTGACTTTGATTCAGTTGATTTCAGCCATAATTGCTAGTCAAAGTTCTTGGGTTTGCTTTACCTGCTTCCTAATATCTTCATTTTGCTTTTTGCACGCATCTTATGGTTATAAATTTTGGAAACTTGGATTATTGTAATGATTTTTTGGCTGATTCTGCCTTGCCATTTCTTAAGCACAGCTTGTGCTTGTGGGATGTTTACATTCTTTTAATATTGCCTTTATCTTAGTTGACTATTGTGGATCCATGAAAAAAAAAACCCTGGGTAGTTTCTTAAATGCTCTTTGTAGTTGAAACTCAATCCTGACTGATTTCTATCAGAAGTTAGAAATTATAGCTTCAGTGATTTGCATTTCATAAGGTTAATTTAGTATTGTATTATCCTGTTCATTTGTTTGGATTAGTCTGTCTTTGTTTAGCAGATTTGTAACACTTCTGTGAAGGTTTATACCTTTCAAAGTGCCCAAATCCTTCAGTTCTTCCTCTGAGAGCCGACTGGTGTATCAAGATTTCTAATTACTCTGTGTCAGATTTCATAGGTTTGTTTTGTTTTCAGAGTAATGGAGAATTTCCTTTGCTTGTTCTCTCCTTATTTTTAAGGACTATATTAGTTTGACATTACTCCTGTTATTCTATCCAAAGACTTCTCAAACTAGATAAGCAATTGGAGGTTTTAAGGCAATTGGAATCTTTGAGTGAATTCCAGGTTCCGGTGGAACTCGGGTGTCCACTCACAGACTGAAACCAGGCTGTCATCCAGGACCGCTGATAACTTCAGGGGAGATTGTGCACTGAGCATCACTCAGGCTCTGTCTTGTAATCTACCAGACACTGTATCCATAACCCACTGCACATAAACGATTTGGTGACCCTGTGAGTGATACACAGCTAGAATTCAAAACTATGCTAGTGCTGTGCATCTCTCTCTCTGTTGGGAAAATTGCTTTAATCCTCCCTTCATAGAATGTTAGTGGAAAGATTTGCTGCAGAATAGAAAGCTTACTAAACAGCTCTTTTCCTTTAGAATAATCACATCACTAATTCATCCCACTCTTTGGAAAAACAAACTGATAGAAGTAATGTTTTCTCTTTAAATTCTTCACCTTTTATGGGTGGTCTTTATAGTTAATAACTGGCTTGGATAAGAAAGTGTTTGTACTACAAAGTAATAAAGTACATCTTTAAAACAGCTGATCTAACGGGGTGCTGTATAAGCAAGATGTTAGGGTAAGTTGCTTGAAACCTTCTACAGGAAGCTAAAACTTGAAAGGTAAAAAGTAGTAGAGTACTTGAAATCAGCGATTGAGCTTAACAGAGTTTTTGACTGAGCTCACTGGGAGATCTGAAAATTATAGACTGGAATACTACTGTACCTAACTGCCTTGCCCCTTGCCAACAGCTGTTTCTCTGATGCAGAGGTAGCAGATGCAAGTATCTATCTGCTATAAAGTCACTACAGTTCACAACACGGCCTAATATCTAGGTGGTCATCACTGTCATTTCTCAAATACAACTTTCCAGCACTGAACACAGTAGCTTCTGCTCCTCCTCTAAGACTGGTAAGTTTTTGCTGGAGGGGTGAATCCAGAAACTTGGTGTGCTAACTGACTTCTTCCTCTGCCCATAGAGAAGTTAGCAGTGCTTGTCTTGCACAGCCCTAAGCCTGACTTTGGAAGGAGAAATGATTGGCCATCTGCTGCCAAGAGATCTGATTCTCGTTGTTCCCAGTTACCTGGTTTCCAGTGCACACTGGATGCAGACCAGCAGCTATCAAATACCTGTTGCTTGTGCCAAAGCTGGCTTTCAACAGTTCTTGTAAAGGAAGCTGACAGATTTTGTAATTTCCATAAAAAGGAAAGTCTGTATTTTCTGGGTGGAACTTTCAGAGTAGGAATAACACTACCTTTTTTGAGTTACTTGAAAAGAAATCGTTTCTCCATGGAACTGAATAAGTTGTTTTCTTTGCTGTTAATAGTGAGAGTGAGACATGGTAACTTTTTAAAACTCTTGAGGCAGCATATAAGGGCTTGGACAGTTGATCTAAAGTGGATTGAAGTGAACAGGGTTTATTAACTTTTTAAAGTTAGCTTATGAGAGCTATGTAACTATTAACAGTTATTTGTTTAGAACAAAGCAATTGCATACTTAGAAGAGGTAACAACAAACTATTATAAATAAATATCCATTATCAAATTTCATGAATGTTAAAATTCAGTGTCTCAGAGATGCTCTCCTGCAATTGAGAACTGAGACAGTATCACTTGTAATATGAAAATCACAAGAGGATTTTTGTTTCAGAAAGCAATCACTTGTTTTTATGTTTACCAGAAGTATGAAAATCCACACGTTGCTTTTCCCACAGGCTTCTCCTAAACAAACTGGCAAGCTACAGACAGGATGGGTGGTCAGTGCAATGGGTAGGAATTCAGGTCACAGGCCACACCTAGAGGATGGTGATCAGTGGTTTATGCTCAGGCTGGCAGTCTGTCACAAGTGGGTCCCTCAGGGAACATCTTCAGAAATTACGTGAAGAACAGCATTGAAAGCAGCCTCACCAAGTTCATTGATGACAAAGCAGGTGGCAAGGTGGACATGTCAGAAGGGAGGGACATCTTACAGAGAGACCTGGACAGAGCAGGCAAACAAGAACTGTATGAAGTTTAACAAGTGCAAGATCTTGCACCTGAGACAACATAACCAAAGAGCCCTGAAAAGGCCAGGATCTGTGTGGCTGGGGAGCGGCATCACTGAAAGGGGCCTGGGGGTCTTGGTGGACAACAGGCTGACCACGAGTCAGCAGTGTGCTGCTGCAGCCACAGAGATAAATTGGATCCTGGCCTGCATCTGCAGGGGCAGTACTAACAGAGACAGAGATGTATGTGATCATCCCACTCTGCTTTGTACTCAGTCTGTACTTGGAGCAGTGTGTATGGTTGTAACCCTCACAATTCAAGAAAGTTGTGGGCAGACTGGGGAGGGTCCAAAGAGGGGCCATGAAGATGATCAGAGGGCTGGAGAACCTGCTCTGTGAGGGAAGACTGATAAGGTCTTTTCTCCCTGGAGTAGAGAGGGCTCAGGGGGACTTCATCACGATATTCCAGTACTTAGAGAGCAGCTACACAGTGGATGGAGTGTCTCTCTCCTTCACATGGAAGGGAGAAGGATTAACAAGTACAAGTTGCACCAAGAGAGATTTCATCTTAATATAAGGAAAAAATTTTTTTACAGTCATAACAATCAATCAGTGGCACAACCTCCCCAGCAATGTGGTGGAGTCCCCATCACTCAGGGTTTTCAAGATGCAGTTGGACAGAGTGCTAGATAATCTCACCCTTTCCCGTGGAAGGTTGGAGCAGGTGATCTTGTGAGGTCTCTAAACAAGGCTTCTTGTGTATGATTTTTCTGGCTTATAAGATTTGTTCTGCCTGAGGTCAGGTTTAATTTGTCAGTGCTGTCCAGATTGTTTCATAGTTCCTATATAAATTTGAAGAGTGGGTTAAATGCATTAATAGCAAAGGTTTGGAAGCCTAGAAGGCTTAGTTTACATTATAAGGCAAATAGCAGGGAGGACTTAACGTCATTTCTAGCAGAAATAAGTTTAAAATACCAAAAAAAAAGTTACTTTTTAATCACAAAAGTACAGTGTTTTCTGGTTTTGTTATCCGGTACTCTCAGCCTAAAGGATTCATCTCCCAGACCTCTTATTTTCTAACAAAAAAACCATTTTAAATCCCTTTTGTTAGTCAAAATAATTACAATTTGCTAATGATTGTGACTTAATGTTTGCCATGTTGCAATTCTTTGCTGCATGGTAATACAATATTATTTTTGTTACATGCAAAACAACTTTTGTTTGCAGTGTTCTAGCTGCCTTCTGTCTCAAGCCAGGAAAAGCAACTGTGCATGGAGCTGAGCACAGGCAGTCACTAATGCCCTAAAAGTACGTTCTAGTCATAGTTTTTCAAAGATTTCTGGTTTTTAAGGCAAATCTGATATTGTAGTTCTGGTCTGTATGGATACAAATTTGCTCTGGCTTCATCCAGAACTGTGTAGCCATGCTCTAAAACGTGCACAGTGAGAGCTAATACATTCTGCCTCTAAACAGGGCTTCTTGGAGCCTCACCAGTGTAACCAGTTTTGTTTTGGTTGGATTGTAAGAAGAACAGTGCAGACTTGCAAATGGCCTGCAAAAGGCTCTTCAGCCAGCTTCTAGGCAGTATTATGATGTAGTTGCGTTCTCCTAGTCTAGAAAGGGGTCTTACTTTCTAGTTGTCCGAAGTATTTTTAAAACTCACAATAGAACTATAGTGCTGATTCTTTTATTTTAAATAAATGCCACTTCTGTTAAAAGCAACTTACCCTGGTGAAATAACAAGAGGTAGGTATTAGAACTGGTTGGACTAAAGAAGTTATATTTAAAAATTGACTGAAAACTGACTGAAATCAGGAAGACAAGTTGAACTGAGGTATTTAGAACTAAAAATACAATTGGCTAGGGAAAGAAAGAAATACATTGCGAGGGCCACAAAATGGAAAGCAGCAGAAATGTTTTCGGACCTGTCTATCCAGTAATGATTAATACACCCTCTTCATTGTTTTGAAGAAATGAGAGGAGAGTACTACTGTAAAAATCTTACAGTTATGCACCTGACAAAAAGATTACATAAAAATTCTTTCATTTTTGTGTTTTGAGTGATGATGATATCCTGCATTGTTTCCTAATTTGCAATATTACTCTGATAATCAAAGGAATTTTGTAATGTAAGTTACATTTTAATCTAACAAGCTGACTTTATTTCCAACAGTGTCAAACAGCAATTTTTCTAGAAGCTTGTGCTGTTAGGTTTCGAAATCCATTTTGGTTGCAAAGTATACTGATCTAAGAAACTAATGAAGGCTTCTGAGCGGAGTACCATTGCAGTTTTATATAAGCCCTGTAGTATTCCTCTTTCTGTCGTATTTAAAGATAATAATCTTTCACAGATTCCTGTGTACGAGAATTGTATATTCTGTACAGAAAATGTTATACTTCTGATTGTTGAAAGGATATTTGAATGTGTTCATTTTAGGAAGCACACAATATCAGGATGATCCTTTACTCTGATTTTCCCAATCAATGCTCATGCAAATAGTCAAATTGGTTGTTATTGAACAATTGAGGGGTGTAAGAGTTTTGTAAATGTTTCTATTTCAATGTGAAGTAAAACTTTTTACTTGGAATTTGCTCTATAATTAGTGCAATTTCTCTTTAGTTGCAATGATTCAAGCTCTTCGTATGCTAATTCAGGAACTCGTGATTGTCTTCATCAAAATCCTTCCAGTTTATATATATATTAATAGGCATTTTATTTTATTTTACTTTGCAGTTGATAGGAGCTATGAGGAATTACAGTGGCTACTGACTATGGTTCAGTGTGATCCTGTACCCTACATAAGGTGAGTTAAATATAGAGCCAGGTTTTTTGCTAATGCTGAAGCTACTAAATAAGTTCTTCACCTGGAATCACTAGAATAGAACAAATCCTTAACTGCTTCTTCACAAGACTGTTTTTCCTTCTTGTTATTTTTTATTAATTGAAACATGTTTTGATGTTTCAACAGTTCACATCTCAAAAACTATTATGTTCTGTTCTTATTCTGCATTATATTATTTTTGCCTTTTATGTTCTACCCCTCTGGTAGAAGTCTGAAGTTTGAGATTATTTCCTGATCATAAATAAAGTGTATAAATCTGATGTTGCATATGGCAAAAAAGATTTTGTGATATTTAGAAAAGACAGAGGCTGAGACACAGTGTACATAATATTTGGACACCAAGGGGTGTTAAGCAATTGTTAGACTGTAGATGGGGTGAAAGGATCATGTCAAAATATGGTTTAATTTCTAGTATTGCCTATTTCAACTTTGTTTTCACATGAGTGGTTGGATATTTTAGCACGTTCATTACAAACCTGTGAACACCAAGGTTCGTAATAACTGTTTTTCCACAACACTTTCTTCTTATGACCACCATTAAAATACTGAGTTTCAAAGATAAATAATAGTACTTTTACTCTCTCTCTCTGTAGGTGATTTCTTACAAAGATCATAGCTGCAAGATTATTCTGTTTAATTTCTGTCATTCTTGTTAATGAAAATAAATAGAGGTTTAGCTTCAGTTTAAGAAGGAGATTTAATTTAATTTGTATCCTTTTAAAGAGGAGTTTAAATTTTGAATTGAGTGCAATATGCTAGCCTCTTCTAAAAGAAAAAGGAAAAAAAAATGTATCTGTAAGAGTCTTCTTGTCCCAAATGTGTAAGACACCAAGGTGAAAGCTGGCTATACAGAGAAAATCATTAAAATAATAAGTAATGGAACAAAGAATTATTCATTATATGTTTTCAAGACCAAGTTTGAAGAAAAATTTATTTACTTTCAGCTCAGTGTGTAAATATTGTAAGCAAACATGGTTAAGTGCAGGATCTTCAGACACCAATGTAACTTAAAAGGTGGCAGTGTTTGTTTCCAGGAAAACGTGCAAGTCACTGGTTTTGGTCCTGCCATTTTATATCAGTCATAAACATTAAAAGTTATTTAAAAACTCTTTGGTATCAGTATGTAAGGAGTTTATTTGCCAGTGTTGCTGCTTCTCTGTGAATTACCAAGTCAGTGTGCAAAAAAAGATCATTACTAAACAGAAGAGCATAATGTAGCCTACAGTTGTTAACAGCTGTGTCTAAAAACATCCTACTGCTTTGCACCTTTTTATCTCTAAGTTATATTGCTAATGGTAAATCTGCGTCTATGCATATTGTGGACAGAAGGAAGAACTAAAGGCTTAAAACATTGGTTAAAAATTTGGAAGAAATCCTGTAGTTGAATAAGGTTGTAAGAATATTGCAAGCTGAACAGACTTTGTATCCTTAGGGCTTTTCTTTTGCATTTAATAAAGATCATTGTTCTATTTCTTTCAGACATAAGATTTTGGATATGCTGACTAAGAATCCACCTTTTACCAAGAATATGGAGTCCCCTCTGTGTAATGAAGCTTTGGTAGATCAGCTTTGGAAACTGATGAATTCAGGTTGGGGTTTTTTTGATTTGTTTGTTTTGTTGAGTTTTTAGTGTGAGGTTTTTTGAAATAAGTGTTAGACTTTCTTGAGAATATGCCAAGAGCCCTCTTAGTTTCAATAGTTAGGAATTGAAAATCCAATCTCAGAAGTTGAATATCATCTATAGGCTTCCAGAACATTCTTAGTGACATAGTGTACCCAACCTTGTTTTTAATTATTTTGTCTACTAATGTAGTGTGCTTTGATGTACTTTTGCACAAAATGATTCTTTTAATGTTCAAAGATGTTCAAAGCAAGTGTTTCCTCAAATAATGGTGTCTGTGTTACACTTACAATTTGCTTTACATTAGATGGTATCTCTTTGTCCTCTTTTACTAAACTCTCAGAGAATATGAGAGGATAGCATTGGTATAGGTAATTTAAACGAGATTTTTTGGAGTGCATTATAGACCTAAGACTCAATTTGCCTTGTGTGGCTAGGAAAGATCCTGATGAGAGAAGGGCTTGCATCCTTACCATTGACCTGCTTTTCATTACTGAAGCAGTTTTATCCAGTCCTGACAAACTGCCGTTTAACATCTGGTACATTACTACATAGATTACATATAAAAATTCATATAGCTTTTTTAGGTCATTGCAGGCTTTCTGTTCTCTGTGTGTCATTATATTTAGTGTTTAAAAGCTTACAGCTACACTCCAGGGGTTGAAGTGGGGAGACTACTAGTAGTTCTGTTTCATAGGGTTTGCCAAGTGTCAGACACAGGAAATAAACAATTTTGATGTTCCCATCAGTGAGTTTGTTTTTGCTTTTTTGTGAGAGAAGAGTGTGTGCAGTGTTACAAGCATTACCTCTTTTTGCAAGTAACAAATAGGGTATATATTCGTATTAAGATTCATGAGGTTTTAAGCACTTAAATTTCTATGCCTCAAGATGACATAATGTTTCAATTTATTTTCTGTAAGGGATAACTGTAGCATTCCAGGGCGCCTTGAAAAAAAAGTTGGTTAATGTGTGACAAGTTAGTAGCC
Source organism: Amblyornis subalaris (assembly GCA_018881555.1). NCBI lineage: Eukaryota > Metazoa > Chordata > Aves > Passeriformes > Ptilonorhynchidae > Amblyornis > Amblyornis subalaris. The sequence goes on from JACAXG010000017.1 coordinate 7,401,937, forward strand.
AAGTTTCAAGGTTCATGATTCTAGAATCATGAGTTGCTTGCATTTAACATAAGGACATATATAAGAACAGACTGTGATTGATATATGCAATCTTTTCCTTTTTTTTCCTGTGTTAATCTGCATTAAATTGATAATGTTCAGACGTTCCAAAGATTGCAAAGAAATTCAGCAACCAGTTGTATTTAGGCTTAGTTGTTCCACTGGAAAAGGAGAGAGATGCTGGATGGGAATTCATCCTATCAGTTTCAATGTGGTAGTTTAAAGAGCTGAGCAAATCATTTGTTGTTAAAATATTGTAATAGTTTTAAAATTGATACTTGTGAATGTGTCATTCTCTGGGGAGTATTTTAATGTTAGGAATGTCAAGATTAATATTCATATTGCTTTCATTTGTAATTGGTAAGCTAAGCTTACTCAAAACACTATTTAGCCTCATAAAACTACTATTTACAGGGATAGATCTTGTAATTTTATTTTGTGCTAAGTCTTGCACAGCCACACTAACATGGCAGTTGGCACATCTGTGTCTTGTTTACCAGATATAGTTCAATTCCTCCTGAGGAACAATATATTCAATAAACTTGCAATCAGTCAAGAGCTGGGCTGAGTTAACACCAGAATCACTGTATTTGCAGTGTTGCACTAGATGTTAAATGTCTTTCTGTTGCGATTGGTGCCAAACGTGCTTAGACCATTTGTGTATGAAGATATAAAAACAGTACCGTTTGCAGTGAAAAATAATAAAAAATAAGGCATTGTGTTGTACAGTAAGAATACATATTTCCAGTCTAAATGCATATTAAACTATTGAAGTACATGACATAGTAGTGATGTCAAAAAGCATGCTTATGCATTTATCTATCAGTGCAGTTTTCCAGAGGGTGTAGACCTTAGTCATGCTGCATTTTGTGGAATACATAGGCAAATGCAACCAAATCATTGGTACAGAAAGCCAGTTTGGTAACAAAATGTTCTGTTCAATTGTCCAATAGGAAAACTTCAAAGTGAAACTTGAAAAATGAAAGCATATGGGTGTGATTATTTTTCTTTTATTTTTCATTATGATATTACAGCACTTTTCCAGTCTTGTTCTACTAAATGTCTCTTACAACCCAAGAAACTTAAAGCCTTCCTTGTAAACAGGAAAGTTTAAAAAGAAAGCAAGTTAGAGCCAATGGCAGGAATAATTAAGGAAGTGTATCTTAAGCACAGAAAATATTATACTCTGGTGGTCTTAGATCATTTAAACTGTTTTATTTGTAGGAGAGGAGAAGATTTATCACTGTATTAACAATCTCCTTTGGATTTTAGGAACTTCACATGACTGGCGATTACGATGTGGTGCTGTGGACCTCTATTTCACACTTTTTGGCCTCAGCAGACCTTCTTGTTTGCCATTACCAGAGCTTGGACTTGTTCTTAACCTGAAAGAAAAGAAGGCTGTACTTAATCCAACAATTATCCCTGAATCAGTTGCAAATAATCAGGAACCTGTGAATAGTACTAACAATCATGGACAGTCAGTAGGATTTCAGAACACTGTAAGCACAAACCATCTGCATACATCCCATTCAGCTGGCTCCGAGTTCTTGCATGGGTTGCTGATTTAATTTTGTATTGTGTTCAAGCTTCTCATGCTTTACCTAAGCTACCTTCTTACCTTGTTGCTCTTTATTCTGTCCACTTGAAAAGCTGGCATATACCATGACTTTTTTGACTTTTTTTAACTGTTTTACATTGCATATGCAAGCTTTTTACTTGTTTTTTTTTCTAGTCTCATAATTTCTGTTCTTTACAAAACTATATATTGCTTATGAGATATGAAGTGATTCACAGAAATGTTTGATGCTGTGATGAAAATTTTTTTCATGAGGCTGTTTCTTATAGGCAAGTTATGCAGTTTTCCAAAACAAACCCTTTTATCAATAAATTTATTGCATCTTAAAATACATAGACTTCATTTTAAACAACATTAAGAGATGTGAAAGGTGGAACTTTTAACACATTCGCATTGAACATTTGAATCTGACTTTTTAGTACTGTGCTCTGAAGGATTTGTAACAACTTCTGAAGAATGGCATACATTCAGTTTGGTATCTTTCTGGATTTGGAGGCTTCAGTCCTAACACATATTCCATTGTGTAGTTAGAAAATAAATTTTTATAAACTATTAAGGTCATACTTTCCTCAAGAATAGCAGCCACTGCTGCAAGACTAAGTATTTTTGGTGGACAAATTTAATTATGAGGGGAAAAAAACCCAACAGACATGGAAATAATGAGTGATTTTTCTTAACAGTTTCAAAAACTGCATTTGATTGAAACTGTTCAGGAGTAAAGCCTGAAAGAGAATGTGAACATGTGATTAGCATGTTTGAAACTCTTTCCACCTTTTTGAATGGGATGGTTTACTGTGATTTTATCAGTCCCATAGTTAATGTCTAAATAGTTTGTATTGAAAAGTATACTGAGAGTACTAATTAAGTACCCTGCAGGCCCTTTCCAGCAGGGGGAGAAAATGCTAGTAGAGTCCGATATCATTAGAGCTGTCCTGCATATTTACAGAACATGTAGTAAATCCTAATTTGCTGCACATAATCATTAGAATTAAATAGCAGGAGGCATTTTGTTGGCAGATTTTTAGGCTGCAGTTCAGTGAACACCCAAACGTTTTTTGGAGCCAGACTATCAAAAGATTTCCTCTTAACTCTTCTTTTCCTATACTTTCCTCTCCCTTGTGCTAGCATAGTAGTTGTTGCTGCATAGTGAGCTGGGTCAGGGAGGATCTGGTTGAACAGTACCTTGTTATGAACACATATTTCAGTTTCCTGATCCGGTTCATCGCATAGTTGTAAAAATGCTTGTGGCACCCCAGGACAGAACTGTGTGAGGATGAGGCTGCATCATTTAGCAGCAGTACTGGCTTTCACTAGTGTGAAAATACAGCACTAGTATCAGCCTCAATTTGCACTTCATCTGTCTTATCTTCTCCTATTCCCCATCTCCATTCTCCTACCCCTTACTTTAAGGTTACCATTTTCACTGGAACTCCCCCAAAATTCAGGGAACTGATTTTCCTTGCGAAAAAATCAAACCATAAAACAGAGACTGCCTCTTACATCAGACAAAGTTAATCCAAAAGTGTTTCACAATAGCTATGCCTTGGGCAAAATAATAGGGACGAAGAAAGAGAAATATGTATTTGAGGGGGAAAAAAGGAATAAACAGGTGATAGAATTTTTCAGATTAACTAGACTCTTTCAAGTGTACATACTCTGAGAGCATAAATATGTTAAAATCAGTACCGATAGACTAGTGACACTGAAGTTGCTGAGGATGGTAAAAGTTACCCACTTCATAAAATAGAACTTGAGTTGTTCAGGGCAAGAGTTTGTGGGGCTAGAGTGCCCTTTGTAGGATAGAGGAAGAGCAGTTCAGCAGTATATGCCCTTGAGGGTCTATGATATATTTGCCTTTTATCTAGTTTCTAGTATGCTTTGAATTATATTTGTTTCTGTGGATACTTTATTTTCTCTTCTATATTTTGTCTATTGGACTTGTTGAAACACCTGTCTCCTGTTTTCATTACTATATGTATAACTTGGGAGACCCTCCTATTTTTATATTTCTTTGACCTAGTTTTTTTTATAATCTAAGCAGTAATTTACAAAACAGTTTTACTGTTTTTAATAAACACTGTTGTAAAATAAAACACCCAAGTTATAAGTACTCATGATTTGTACTAAGTAAGCATTAGCTTTTAAAACTAACTAAAAGAAGATTTAGCTAAATCCCATGTGTAGATCAGAGGCTATCACAGTTTTTCAACTGAGATTTGGCCTGAGAGTCTGCAAGGCACAGATTTATAGAAAGGCTATTCAGAGGCAGCAAATGTTGTTGCACACCAACAGTACCATGATTGTGAGAAGCGACAGAAAAGATGCCAATGCTAGATATGCAGAGGGAGCCGGGATAGAAGTAAAGAGAAACTATGTTTGTAGGAGTGGTTGGCACAAATCCATGCAGGGTTTTAGAAAATACTTTTTACCAGAACTACAGAGAAAACTTTGTTCAAATCACCCACTTTACTCAGAAGATTTTTCAGCTATCAGGTCTCTTTCTCTGAAACATGGGTCTTGCTATCTTCTAATTTTGGTCTTTTAATGCTGCTTCAGGAGGATGATCATCTTATTAAGGAAACAGCATCCAGCATTTCTGGTCATCAGCAGGGGGTGAAGAGGAAGGCTGATATGCCACTCGGGTCTCCATTGGAGCCAGGGCAAATACTAGAGAAGAATGAAGACAGTAAAGTCAAACTCAAAATCAGAGTAAGAAATGGAAATTCAACTTGCACAATATGTAGGGTGTTCAGAATAACAGCAGTGGCGTCTGCTGACTTCCCTTGAAGCTGTGTTCAAACAAAAGGCATGCTGTGTATATGTGTACAGCAGTTGTTGTGCTTACTTTGGCAAAATCATTTCCTATCAGATTCTTTATTGGCTGGCAAGAACTAAAGTTGACAGATAATGCTCTTGTTCGCACAGCTTCACAGTAAATTAGAAAGAAGGAAAGACACTGACCCTTTTTAATTTTATTGAATTTTTATTCCTTTGCAGTGGTAGATATCACTTCCTTTCCCTTTCACCCCCAGTTTACCTCAAAAAGTAAAATATTTTAAATTCTATTTAGTGATGTTTTTATGAGTCATTAGCATCTGCTTATTTTTTTTCCTGATATCTTAGTTCTCAAACTCTCAAGAAGAAGAGGAAATTGATATGGACACAGTTCATGACAGCCAAGCCTTTATTTACCATCATTTAAATATGCTGGAGAGACCGTCCACACCAGGTATGAGTAACTTTATAGGCAAAATTATTGTCTTATTTTAACTATTTCAGTTGTGGAGTGTTTCTTGCTACTGCTTATTTCCATACGTACAGTCTTGGTAAGTGTTAAATGTTGCTGGAATTCCAGGAACTGTGTAAAGCGTGCATAAGAACGTTTTTTTAGCTTTCAGTAGATGTATAGATAAGTGTATACATGTGTATTTTCACACATATCTAAGTAAGACAAGTATATATCATGCTTATAAAAGTGAAAAGCTAAGGAATAAATGAAAGAGCACGAAGTTGAAGTAGAATCCCATAAGCAATTAAGTAAAACTTCCTTTGCCATAGGTGTCATTTAAAAAATAATGAATTTTGAAGGTTAAAAAATAGCAAGACTCTTCAGGTAAAAAACCCCCTCTAATATTAATGATTTATAATGCAACATTAGCAGTTAAAAAACATACAAGCCTCAAAGGTATTTAGAAGGGCTTTTCAAAGTTGAAAAGATTGCATCTGTGAGTAAAATGGTTTCATTTTTATCACTTCCTTTCTTTTACTACTTCTCTTAGTATCTTTTTTCATAAAATGTTTGACAAAATTATTTTCAAAGCATAGTGTTTCTTGGAAACCTTAAGACAGGTTAAACTTCATTGATGAACTTCCACCTTCTTTGCTCCTCTGTCATTAGCAAAGAAGTTCAGTGGTTAGTCTCATTTTCTCAAAATATTTTAACCACATTTCTAAAGTTCAGTTCCAGAATGTGCCAGTGGAGCTAAACTGAAGTCATGTGATCATGTACCAAGCATTTTGAGGGATCTTCAGTACAGATCCAGAACAAGGTTGCAGTACTGCATTGTGTAAAAGTAAAGTTTTTGGTCTAGAAGTAGAATTCAGAGTGATTATCTTCTTACTTGTTTTTCTGTTTTTATCCAGTGACTGCGTAATGTAAAACAGAAGTAGACCTTAGCAGAAGGGTCTGGAATGTTGGTTCTATCTTGAGTTGCCCTAGGTCCTGGGCTATGCTGACAGGTGACCTCATCTGCTTTCTCTGTGACCTGGCAATTTAGTGTTCCCATTTAGGAGAAGGGCTGGTGGATGCTCCTGCCCTGAGAATCCTGCTGAGGCTGGTGCCTTGGCACCAGCAGTGCAGAAGCTGTAGGCTCATACTCCATTGGGGCCTAGGACATAAGATTTTTCTTTCCTTGGCAGACACTCTAGCCACTAAGAGGGTTTGTTTCTTTCTTTTAATTTTTTTTTTAAGAAAAGGTAACTGCTGTCACTGCTCAGCTAAGAAATTAAGTTCATATGGGGACATTAAAACACAGGGAGGTCTAGTTTCTGGATTCCAGATGGCCTTCAGTTAACGACATGTGCCTGTACAGCCAACTCCACCAGGACAGCTTTGCTGTGAGGTATCTAGAGTAGCAAAACCCACAACTTTTTAAACTTACTTCTACAGGGTAAGGGGGCAGGCTGCATATAGGTTCCTCTCATGAATTTAGGTGCCTATATCTGCAGAAACTTTAGTTTAAACTTCTTAGAGCTGCTTTGAATTTTGTTCTCAATGTCCTGGTCAACCATCACATTTTCTGTTAGGGCAAAGAATGATGCATCCAGGGCATGCAAGTGCAAAGCTGATCTGCTGAGGATTAGTATTTATAACTCTTACATGGTATTTTGCAACAATTTTTTTACTAGATTACACACTCTATGGAATATAAAGTCATAAACAAAACTCTGCCAAATACTTCACAAATAGGACTTAGGGGACCCTCTGTACGCCAGCTCTGTGCTCTGGGACTGTTGCAGATTATGTTTGCACTAGAGGTCAGAAAGGGTAAAGTCTGACCAAGAGGGGAGTAGTGGCCAGTTGACCGGTGCTTTTGTAGACCTACAACAGACACAAGATACTTCCAGTTTCACTTGTGTCCTGAATGACCTTCTCACCTCTGTTGTTTAGACACTGTAATACTTTTTATTTCCTAGGTAATAAATGAGACAAATGCTGGATTCTGCACCAGAATAATTTTAAATAGTAAGCCTTTGAAAAGCATTATTTTGAAAAACTTCAGATTATTTTCTTTTTTGTTTGTTTGTGCAATTAGAAACAGTTCCACTTCACATGTTCTTTGCTTCTAAAATTTCACCTGTTTCTTATTCATGGTATTTTCCTTAGCAGCAGAGATGTATGAATTACAGACTGAGTAAATAAAGATAGTTCAATCTTTAGGAAATGGTATACTTCTGAGAAGAAACAGATGGGGAAAAATAAAAGCATACATAAATAAATTTTTCACACATAGAAGTTTTCTGTTTTACAAAGGAGTCACAGGGCCTATGAGGTTTTGCAACCATGACAGAGGATGGGTGCATTTCAGGGAGTGATTATTGTGAAATAGATTGACAGCAGGTTCTGAAATGGTCTCAGTATCTTGTTGGTAAATCTGCCTCTGTTCTGTGATTTGTACTTGGAAGGAGTGAGCTCTTAGTCCATCCACAGTTTTCCTCCCCCAGCTGTGGGTTATGTCCCCACATGTCACATGAAGTGTTAGGTCATCAGCCAAACACAGCATGTGAGAAGCAGCTGCCAGGAGGAAGTTCATGTTGGGTCCCGTTGTATCTGTGTTTTTTTGCTGGATTGTTGGGTTGTTTCTGGTTTCTTTTTACATTTTCCACAGCACCCCAAATGATAATTTGGATTTGTTCAAGTTGATGTAACCCCCCTAAAGCCAGGAAAATATTATTTTCCTTTAAAAGCTTGAGTGGTGGCAGGGAGGGGGATCTGATTTTGTATGGTTCTGCCCATGGATGTGAAAGGTTAGGGCTGAGACAATAAAAAAAGTCTTCTAATACAACTCTTGCTGGATTACAGGTTTCAGTGTTATAATTACAGCACCTGTCCTAGTTCATATAGAAAATAAATGTTTTAAATCCTACTAAAGCATCCTGACTTTGATAGTAGAACTGTGGACTGTGGTAGTTATATGGAAATCTAAGCATTTTATCAAGAAATTATTAAAACATACAAAACATCAGTTGTGAACTGTCTGAAGAATGCTGTTGTGATGATTACTCATCTGCCCTTAGGACTAGAAACTTGGTAGCTTCCTTAGAGCCTCCAAAGCTGTGCAAGGTCACATTTCTAATGTGAGAACAGATTTTATTTGCTATTAATCATCAAGAATATTAGGAACGTTCCCTTCACTTTAAATCTTAACATAAAAAAATTTCAAGATCAGATTTTGTGTAAGCAACAGATTTGAACTGTCAGACTATAAGGTGACTTGTCATGCTTTGTTGACTTCAGTGAAATCAGGTAAAGATACACTTCTTTAATATTTCACTCATCTCTGAAATTAGAATACATCAGAAGTAACCTTTAAAAGGTTCTGCTATATCTGTCAGTGGTTATGGATTGGCCTGGTGTTTTCTGCTTCCATAATAAATGCCTTTCTGTAGGCTTTGTGATCTGCCAGTGAAGTTACTTGTCATTATGGCTTATCACTGATAAACACTTAATTAAACTTTTTCCAACTAGTTTTGATGGTTTGAAAGTTGATAAAAAGCAGTATCCAATTCTCTCTTTATTTCTGCAAAGGAAAGAAAAATAAAATACAATGATGTTCTCTTTGTGCACTGGCAGTCCTTTTTCTGAACACATTCAGAGGCAGTGGGTTTTGAGGACACATCCTGAGCATTCAGACTCAGATCAGACAGATTCTTTGGCCATTCTGTTGTTTATCCTTTTGCAGTTTTGCAGGATAATCAAATTGGAAATTGCCACTGCTGACTTTGTAGGTCGCTCTGTTTACTGTGTAGATGTACATGAAACTTTGGAGGTCTAGACCACACTCATAGTGTTGACTGGATTGTGGTCTTGTTTATCAGTTACTATCTGCACTTTCAGGAAATTATGATTTATCTGGATTGACTTTTTTCTGGAACAGTTTGAAACTGGACATAGTGCATATGCCACAGTAAAGTGTAGAGATAAACTACTGTAGTTATTCTATTTAAACAAGACATTTACAACAGCAGATCCAAGCCTGAGGTGCAAATCACTGCACTTTGAGTGTGGATGCAGGAGTAAATAGGAGTTCAGTCCAAACTCTGTGAAAAGCCCAGTCGTCTGCAGCTCCACAGTTACCCAAGTTAGCTGTAAATGCACATTTAATGTAAACGCCATTAGTGGCTCTCTGCCAAAAAATGCTATGGAAGCATCAGCACACAGACAAATATATAAATGAACACTTCTTGGATATGAGGACACCCCTGACAATGATGGCTTTTTGCTTTACTTTCTAAGGAGATAAAAGTTGTTAAAACTATTCTGTTAGAATGCCTTTTAATAACATACAGTATTAATATAGTATCTGCTTGATAGTGGCTGTTACACTTTATTACCCAAGATATAACTGTTTCCAAACTGGTAACTCATAGGCTTTGGGGTTCTGTAGATAATGTGCCTCACTGAAATAGTATGTAGTTAATTGTACACTTCACAAGGAAGGGTGTTTTTCAGTACTTTACCCTAAATTAAAGAAAGCAGCTTTAATAGAAACATAAGCCCTGCAGATAGTGACAACATATATGAGACATGCATCAGTGTGTGGCTGCAGTGTGTCAACTCCATGATTTAATAAAAACAACATAATGCTGTAGCTGTGACTGTCTCTGAAAAAATAACTAGTCACTCTCAAATCTAGAGGATGAATAAGGCTAGCAAGTTTTCAAGTGAGCTACCTGAAACCACTAAAGGCACAAAGTATTCTGAATTGGCTTGCTGATTTAAATGTTATTTTTTTCTAAAATAGGGATTTCACTAGAATGTTGTAGAATATTAAATGTAGTAAAAATAACACTACAGTTAAGCTATTATTTTAATGTAACTGTAAGGGAAGGTAGGTGTTAAATGAAAGTCAAATGAGGAAATTAATAAAATTTTTACAAGTTAAAAGTATATTTTAGTTAAAACATCAGCTTTTCTATACTTCAGTTATACCTTTAGTATAAGGAATTGTCAAATCCCATTAAAAAATTGAAATCAAATATATCTGTAAATTGGAGCTACTTAAAATGATGCTGTTGGAGCCAAATTAACTGATCTGCTTAGCACATCCTCAGAAAACTTTTGGCTGGTTTTATTTTTTTTAACTAGACCTTTGCTTCTCACCCTCAAACTTTAAGTTTTGTCCCATGGACCTTAAAAGAGCACTCTCCTAGAGAGAAAATTGATAACCTTTTCCAGAGATATATAATTTGAAAATTCTGCTTCTTTAGACTAATTACAGGACATTGCATTCTGGAAACTTTAAATCATTTATGCTTGGTAAGTTTTTCTGTGTACTTTGTTGGTGGTTCAACAGATGCATAAACACAGCATTAAATTAAAAAATAGTGTGTCTTGGATGTTTCCAGGATGTTTCCATGGTAGTCCAGGCTAAAAGGAAAAGAAGAAATAAGGGAAAACAGGATAATTTTGAAACAGTCTTTTTGGTCTTTTCCATTTTTTGAGTGTCTTCTCTTTAGAGAAAATGCTAGCCAGAGATGCAGTTCAACTGCTAGGCAAAGAGAGTGCATTATCTTTCTCATTGGTAAGCTTTCTTTGGGTTCAGGGAGAGACACGTTAAGTGCTTGTGTGTCTGTGTTGATGTCCCCCTCTTCCCAGCGCTTGTCTGTGTCAGATTCTGGGACACCAGCCTGTCCTCAGGACCCATGGACCTCAGCCTTTGCTACAATTTGTGAACTTGGTTTCTCCTTCCCATCTACTCCTGGTTTGAATAAATTAGGGTGCAAATGGAGTAATTTCAAACAAGTGTCAATTTGTAAAAATCCTGTATAAGCCAACTGTTTTACATTAATTTGCTGTGCAAAGAAATAGAGGCTGTAAGTTTGTGGTGTCCCACTCTCTTGACACAAAATTGGAAATATAGGAGGGACTATATGAAAGATGTCATGAAAGCTTGTTGGTGTGTTAAAGTCTCAAGTTATATATTTTTTAACTGTAAAAGTTCAATAACAAAATAGGAGAAGAATAGGTAGAACACTTTACGCAACAACATAGTTCAATGTTAATGCACCGATGAGTGTTACAAAAAAGAAAACTTAAGTGAACAGGGTGTTAGAATTATCTTACAGCAATTTTTATTGTGACAAAAATGTTACTTTAAAGCTTATCAGGATCTAAATCCCTTTAATTTTAAAACTAAGCTACGAGATCTGTGCTTTTGTATTTTTTTCTCTCTTAACATCTACAGCATTTGTATTTGTCCCTGTGACAAAGAGTACACAGAGTTTCTGATCTTTCTCCCATGGGATCATAATCCTGTCTAATTTTAAACACCTACCCAGCTAGCTGGAACACCACAAAGCCAGTAATTACTTTGGAATCTCCACATCCTAAACAGAATGAGATCCATGTGGATAGACACATGTATGTGCATTTTCTTCCAAGGAATGTTACCAACCACTTCAGAAGCGAGCTCCTGGGCTCGCCCTCCACTTATTGTGTGTTTCTGTGATTTGACAAACCCGGGTTTCAGTCCTGCTCTCTCTGCCAGGAAGAAATGGGTTCGCTGCTGGGAGTGCTCTGTGCCTCCTTGCATTGGTCCTGCTAAACGTGTTGATAAAAGGATGATGATATTGCCCTGTAAGGCAATTTCTGTTTAGCCTTGCTTTCCTTAACTATGCTTGGCATGTTCCTGGCATTGGCTTTTAAGCAGATATTCATTAAAAAGGAAGAAAAAAAATGGTTCTACAAGTTTAACACTGAATTTTATGCATACAACTCTGTAACATTTTTGATGGAGCTTTTATAAGTCTGTCTCTTTTAGCACACAACTGAGTTGGGTAGTTTGTGTTCAGTCTTTTGGAGCCATCATCGAAGATCAATATATTTGATTCCTGATTTCAAAGTACTCTTTAACAGGAGGAGGAAATTTTCTGGATAGCTGTTATTTTTGAATTTAAAAACCCAACAGACTAGAATCATCATTGACTTCTATGAAGAAATTGTATGTGTACTCCTAGTACTGGCTCAGTAGAAGCAGATTGTTCTAATGGCATTTTTTCATTCCTTACTGACCTTTTTTCCATATTACCAATATTGACCGAGGTCTCCTTAAGTGTCAATAGCCCTTGAGTTGCAGTTGGATCCCATTTCTCCCCTTCCTTAAGGTCTTCCTGTCTAAGTCACCACCACCCCTTCAGTCCTGTTGGCTTAAACTACTGTTGTATTTGCTCCCTAACTTACTCCAGTCAATGGTGTTTAACTGCTTTAACAAACGGATTTTTTTAATAACCCACCTGAAATAAGTAACGAGGTGATAATACAGACTGTTGCCTTAGCAGAGCTGGTAGTTCAGTAAACTGCAGAAAATTTGCACAAGTGGCAGGTCATGTAACAGTCAAGAGAGTCTGTTTGGTTGCATCCTCCATCTTCGCTTGACACTACTGCTACATCATCCCTGCAGACTTAAGCCAGTGTTTTTATACCAGTTCTACTGGGTATAAATTTTTAAAGTTCAGAGGCTTAGCTTGGTTTGAGGTTGATACAAATGTTGTGTCTAGACCTACAGATTTAGTTTCCATATGAAAATAACTCCACAATTTGGAACTAATGGAGCTGTGAAGTTTGAAGAGTTTATGTCATGTTGTGTGGGTTTTTTCTTTTATTTGAAGTTGACTTGAGTTTCCTATGTGTATTTTAATGTATCATGTGCCTGTAGCTTGAGAACATGTGAGAATGTTTTCTGTACTTTAGGTAATCTTTTGTACATTTTCTGTACAACCAACCAGTGGTTTTCAGGCTTTCTGCCAAGACCTTTATTTCTGTGTTACTAGGAGCTCTGTTTGTGTCACTGCCACAGTTCACCTTTAGCTACTGCAGCCTATTTTAACGGTTTCAAATACTGCCTGCTATGGTTTTCTGAGGTACAACTTCCACCCTTTTCCTTTTCTAATGGCCTGAGTTGGATATGCTCTTTTTTCCACCATTGTGTCTTCTGTTTAATGTCTGGTTTTGTATCCTTGCAACTGCTAAATAAAGTTTTCTAAACACTGAGTGCTTTAGAGGAAGGAGCTCAAGTTATGAGAATACATTTAGATACAAGTAGGAATTCTTTTAAAAAATATAATTGGAAATAGTTACATTGTGAAGCAGTCGTGTACCTTTTTGCATCAAGGGCAGTATACTTGCACACTGTCTGCATTGTGGAGAATGGCTCCAGACAACAATGTAAAAAAGTGGTAGTAACTATGCATTGAAGTCAGCAAGTGGAAGTTGGAATTGGTGTGCATATCTTCTATCTCCCATAAGATACATGAAAAAGTAGAGTTGTGAGTTCTAACAATAAATTTTTGCATTCGTAACATGAGCTTACTGCATAGGTCTGATTGAATAAAAATTAAAGCTTTTAAAAGTACTTTTTTATTAGAGATTTTAAGTTTATAGGAAACTATTGTACTCTAGACTAGCCTCCTTCATAACCTCAGCAGAATTTTATATTGCACCATATTCCTGTCTTGTGGCTAAGACCAAACATATTTCTAGAAAGACATCATTTTGCTGTTTAAGACTTCAAGCAGTAGAAATTCCACTATGTCCCATAGTAAGTCATTGATTATCCTCACTATAAAAATGTTCTGTGTTTCTGTTCTGATTTCTAAACACTTCATATAGATGTAGATTTTGTTTTTTCCAGACATATTTAAAAACGAACAAACAAACAAAGCCCAGAACAGCTGTTCCATCTAGAAACTTTCCTATATGTGTGCATAATTGAATCAGGCCTTAATCTTTTGAGTAAGGCTAGAAAGATTGCATGGAAATTGTTCTCAGTACTTGGTTGTCATCCTACAGGGAGCTATCTCTTTAGACTTCTAGGAATCATTACCATATTCTTGCCTTTAGAGACACAAAACCAAGCAGTCAAACAAAAAGATATACTGGAAAATAAATGTGTTTTCAAGTATATAGAAAAAGATATTTGCAAAGTATATAACATAATTTCTTGTTATTTAATGGGGACATTTTCACCAAAAACTGGATGGGAAAAAAAACCCATATTTAAAGTAGCTATGAAGAAAATACATTTTAGGTAAAACTTACAGGATTAGTTGCCTTCAGAAATCTGCTGGTGCTTTTCTACATTTATCTAGTTGCAATGTGAGGAATTTGATTCGATTTCTGCCTAAAGGAACCTGAGTCTTCCTACCTTCCAAGTGTTTCCACTCATTAACAATGTTATCCTTAGAATAATGCCCTTTCATCCCTACTATTGAAGCTATTGCAGTCTGTCTGAAATAATGAAATATTAAATGAGCCAAAAAGAGAATGAGAAAATCATTCCTGAACTGAGATGTCATGGATCGTATTTCCTTCCCTCAGGTTCAGATACCAGGCTTGCCCAATATGTAACTAATTCTAATGTCCTTGTGAAATATGTACTAATAAAAATGGTGTAATTGTCTTTATTGGGATTTGGTTTTGTTTAAGCAAAAAACTTCGTATAATCTTTCTAACAGGCTAAATTGGTTGTAAGAGGCAATTTTTAGAAAAAGCAGTTTAATTCTTCACTATCAAAAGGTTTCTGTGTTCTTGCAGGGAGCTTTAGCTCCTGACTAAAAAGAGTTCACATCCCAAAACAACACTTTAATGTATGCCAGTGTTACACTTTATATCAGAATTTTCACAAGCAGTTATATTTGTATTGTTCATGGTATAGTGGCCTTCCTACTCCATTTAAAAATGAATTTCAGGAACCTAGTGTGACTTGCAGTTTCTTAGGGCTCTTTACAGTTCCTAATTGTCTGGGGTACTTTTATGTTGTTGAGGAAGGAAGGACTATCTCTAAAAATTGTCAGTAGTATTGGAACTTTAACGGCATGTTCAGAGCCTTCTCTGAAGGCTAAATGGTACAATACAACAGATTCTGTGTTTGCATGTTCAAATGATAATGTAGGCTTTATCTAATGTTTCAGGATTTCTTATATTAGGAAACAATGCAAGTTAAACATATACTAATCCCACTGTATCCATTCTTTTAGGTAAGGAACAATCTTCGGGAGAGATAAACATGCACCCTGTCTCAGCAGCTCCACTCTCTGTGTTTAGTAAAGAATCAAACTCCTCAAAACACAGCGACCACCACCACCATCACCACCATGAGCACAAGAAAAAGAAGAAGAAACACAAGCATAAGCATAAGCATAAACATAAACATGATACTAAAGAAAAGGATAAGGATCCCTTTGTTTTCTCTAACAGTCCAGCCAGTGCACGATCAATCCGTTCCCCATCACTTTCAGACTGATATCAGTGGCTTCTCTGGAGTTCAACTTGCAATATTCTTGGAGTGCTTAGAAGGATGTATATAACTATAGCTTCTATCTTTTTTTATGGAACTAAGAATATGTGAATTGCCTTAGCAATTCAGAAGCTCTGCCACCTTTGAAGCCTTCTATTTGCATATGTGGTTGTTGAAATCTGATTCAAAAAATATGGTTTATGATTCTGACTCATTTTGTATTTCACTGTTCTCCACACCTCCCACTCTTTTTTCCATTTTAAACAAAGAAAACAGCCCTTTATGTAAGGGCCCCATGTCCACTGGCAACCCCCTGCACATCACKCTTACCATGTGTATTGCCAGAATCAATTATGGTTTAATCCTTTGAAGAATGTTAGAGGCAGAGTATGTTTTAAGTAGAAGCCAATTGCCAGGCCTTTGGTGACAGGCTGTTTCCAGAGCAGTATTGTATAACTAAGTGTAGATCTCCTCAGAAGACAGGGATTTTCTTTAGTCTTCAGCTGACTTGTTTCTTGCTTTAACCATTGCAACGTAATGTCAGACTTTTAAAAGAACAGTATGTTGAATATTTGCATTTTTCAGATACTAAAACTCTTGAAAAATTCCAGGCTGCTTTTAAGCGGGCGGTATTTATTATGGACATGAGCCTTTGAATATGATGAAATTCTGCAATTGTTTTTGGAATTTTAGCAAAATGCATAATGCATGTTTTGTCCTGTAATCAGGCTTTTAAAAATCCAATAAAGTTTGTGAATTATTTTGACAGAGGCAGAATTTTTTCTTCAAGCGTAACATTGGAATATATGCTTTTGAAAGATGAGTTTGCTAAAATTTAAAAAAATTTTTTGAAAAAGCTTAAAATATTGAAAAATATGTATTTCTTCCTGCTGAGGGGTGGTTTGTTTGGAAGCACGATCAGCTCATGAATCCACAGGAGAAATACATTAGTAGATTAAGCTAGGTCTGGGACTTGAAATGATGGATACATTTAAATTTCTTTAGCTGTGTTTTATGCAGTGTACTATTTACACCTAGGAAATGTTTTATTTAAAAACTTAATTTTTTAGAAGTTTTAATAATAGAGATAAATAATCTCTGCTGTGTTTTATCTGTTTTCTTCATATGTATGTAGAGGCAGTGTTTTATTTCAATGCACTGGTTAGCTTCTGTTGCCCAGAGTTCACATAGCATTCTATAAGGTTGTTGTATTTGGGTTAAATTTTTTTTTTTTAATTTTCACAAATTTTCATGAGAGACTGATTCTCCTCCTTAGAGCAAAGAGAGAAAGTTCAAGAGGGACCCGAGAAGATTTTTTTTTTAAGCCATATTCTGTTTCATGAAAGTTAATAAATACTTTTATATTCTATACCTGCTGGTGAATCCTGTAGTTTTTGGAATAACAAGTTACCTGTAGAATAGAAAGATGATAGGCTCAAGTATTTTGCAATATGCATATCCTTAGTTTGTTATTCAAACACCACATCCTTTAAATACTGCATGGATAGTTGTGCTAATCATTGCACTTGGAACACATGTTGAGATATGTTTGGGCTAGATTCGGACACGTTGGCCCTGGGCAGCATTGCAGCCTCTCCTCATCTGCTGCTGTGCCATGTCAGGGGAAGCCTACCTTGGTTTTGTTTCCTTTTAGCAATAACTGCAAGCTCTTAGAGCTTAGGTGAGCTGAGGGTGCAAGAGAAACACCTAAGCATGGGTTGAATGAGGTACTGAGCGTGTTTTGGGTAGACTAACCATGTGTGCAGCTCAACTCCCCACTCCTTGTGAGACAGAGAGTAATAGCTTGATGGAAATATTGTGAGGTGTTTTTCCCTTGGCTAAGGAGTGATGTAACAGTGCCGAGGGTGTTTGTGGGAGACCTGGGCTAATAAGCAATGAAAGCTGCCATTGTTTGGGAGATTGAAGGCAGATGCGTTTATGTTTTAAAAATGAGGTCATGGATAATTTAGACTGGTGTAGTTTCTACTTTTGGAGATGTGGATTTACACTCTTAGGCTGAGGGAAAAACGTATTGTTCCGTGATACAGGCACAGAACTGAGGCAGAGCTGTAACACAGGAATTCTGCCATCACAGGTTTTGCTGTATGACTTTCAGTGAACTACTGAATATATGCTAAGGAAATATGGTGAAGATACTGCCAACAGAAAATTGGAAGCTGGTGGAGGGGAGGAGAATCTAAAAAACCTTTTTCTGGTGCAGTTTCTGAGTTTATGTCATGTTCCTGGTTCAGAATATCCATTAGCGTTTGATAGAATACAAAGTTTGAGGTCTCCAAGTGGTGCAACATGGACAGGTAATGTTCACAAACTGGTAGATGTGACTTCTAGTCAGAATAATGTGGCAGATCGCGCAGGTGATTCAAAAGAAGCCAACTGGATTCAGAAGGAATGAATGTGAAATACTGAACTCCGGGGAAAATGCAGTGCGTGAAAGCAAGCCATTCTCCCCATCTTGTATGGTGCGGTGAGGAAAAAAAAGCATCTGGTCGCACAGAGGTGAGCAGTTTGATACTATTGCAAAAGTGAAAGTCACTTAAGGATTAACAGGAATTTTTTTATATAAGATGTGAAAATAATTATTCTATCAAGTGCCGGTGATTTGGGGCAACACATTTTAAGAAATAAGTGGGCAAATGGAAACAAGAGATAACACTGCATATAAGAAAATAAAGGGAACTGAATATTCCTGGTCTAGAATAAAAGAAGTCTGAGGAAGGAACTTGCCCTTCTCATACCTAAAATATTGCTACAACAAAAAATGTTTATCAGTTGTTCTTGATATTTCCTGTGGGAAGGGAGGGATTAGCTTTATTCACAAGAAAAAATATTTTTGTTGAATGTTGAGATGATGAAAAACATTCTACAGGCACCTAATGATGATGTGAAAACTCGTTTCTTGTAGGCTTTTAAGCAGCAGATTGGCAAACATCTGGAGGGAATGTTTATGGGATGCTTCACCCCGCCGCAGTGCAGCGACCTCACTGCTGTGGTTGTTTTTGTGGTTTCTTTGATCTTCGTTTTTGTCAGTGAASTTTTTGTGGTGACTCCCTGGATGTGACCGGCACTTGTGGAAGATTTAGGAAACAGAGGTCTTTGCCTGCCAAAGATCTCACCGATTGTGGTTTAGCTTGAGTTTTTCTTCTGCTGAAAAACTGATGACTATTTGAAAGTTATAACCTGACATCAATTCCAGTTAAAATTTATATTTGGATGGTGGATTAAGCTCTTTATTCTCTCCACCTTCAAACCTCATAGGTTGCTTGTAACCTATGCAGTTGCTTTTGATCTGGGTTCTGATTTTTGGTTAAAACTTCTGCTTTATAGTGCACCCTTCTTAAAACAAAAGGAAAAATATTTTATTTAAATGGAATATTATTCAAATACTGCAAGAATGCACATTGCACATATAAAGTAGCAATCAATATGTTGTTGACTGCTTTGTATATTTTCAAAGTCTGGAGAATTTCTTTTGATATCTCCGTTTTTGACACAAATTCCTTCATTTTGTTCAATATAAACTTTAGAACACACATAAGTGTGGGCAAATACGTAATGATGAAATATCTGGGTTTTCATTGGTTTTTTTCTTTATTTTTCAGTATAATTATAGAATAAGATGTCCACAAAGTAACTACTGCATCTCTTAAATTTGTAGGCATGCTCAAGCATCTAATGAGGATATAGCTTCCTCCTTAGGTATCCAAGTGAGCAGGTGTTTCAGCTTTGGTAAGTCACTACCAGGCCCTGTCAGTGTGTCTCAGTGCTGTGGAGGGAGGGATAGCAGGATGCACCTTCGTTCAGTTCTTGGGTGAACTGGTAACATCTTTCTATCAATAAACTGTGATGTCCCATAGAGCACACCAGCTGACATGAGCACTCCTGTCAACGAAAACAACCATCTTACACTGTTTAGCTTTTGGGGATATAAAGGCTCCTTAGTTTTAGTTGATTTCATATTCATAGAAACAGAATTTTTGTAAATTCTAATGTAAGAAATTTCTAGTCATGTCATTATTTTCAGTTCCTTATGACAGTTTATTCTCAGAAACTTAAGAATCCAGTTTTTAATGGAGCATCGGTATTACACAGGGGTCCTTAAAAGATACAAGGTAAGCAGAAATGTTTTAGATGAGATTTAATTACTTTTGTATGTTTCAATTTTTATGTATTCTTAAAATATATGTTTACTTCCTGATTTTATAATTTCAAATGGCCATAACATATGAGTGTTTGCGTATGAATTAAGTCACAGTAGCTAATATTTAAAAACTTCATTGTTCCAGTCATCTGATACTATAAATATAGTTTTTCTAAACACATTTCTAAGGCCTTCTTTTATTATTATTTTTGTCCTGATAAATCTACAATGTTAGTAATCTTTTGTGATGTAGAAGAGTCAGGATTTAATTTGAAAGACTTTGTATTTTATTGAAAAATACCTCAGTTAGTGTGGTGCTTAGGATGTGGTAACCATCATGAAGTGASAAAACAAATGAAAGCATATTTAGCTGGATTTTCTTGATTTCTGAATGAAAGTGAGTCTGTGTACGTATGCTTTGGGCTGGTTCAACAGCTTGTGCCTGGTGCAGCAAGCAGCTGTTTTTCCCCCCACAGCTCCTGACCCCACAGTCCCATGTAGGATGTTTTTGCTAATTGGAGTCTTCTGTGACCTGATACAACTCTCTAACCTGCAAATAAAATTGAGGTAATTCTTGCAGTGTTAGCAAGCTGAAACTTCTGGCAGAGGCTGACTAGGCAGCAAGGCTGATCCCTGGCTTGTGGAGTCAAGGGTGGAGTGGGAAGACGGAGGAAGGGAGGCGTGAACGGGAACAAAACCCTCTTTGGCAGCAGCAGCCATTTCATTTGGCTCCACTGCTTGTGACTTTGCTCTGAGAAAATAATACGATAGGGAGAATTCAAGTTTTCACATCTGCGCTTCTTTGGGAGTCTTAATTTTGTTGTGAATTGGTTGAGTGATTGTTTTGAATCAGATTCATTTTCAAAATTTTGGAAGGCTGGAGTGAGATGAGCTTATGTGACTGGCAGTTATTTTTTCTTTGCTGTGTTAAAAAAAAATTGTCTCAATGATAAAGTGGAAAAGAAACTCACTTCAAAAATTACTCCAAAAGTCATTTCAGGTCAAATAGAGTTTTATTAATTATTTTTATTCTTTCTTTATTATTGTTATTGTTATTCTAATTTGGTATATTAGATTTTACCTTGATCCACAGAATTGAATTTCACAAGAGAGTTAATACGAAACATTTCATTCTGAAAATGCACTTTTCATTTTCTAGATGTTGCTATATTTTGTAAATACAGCACACTCTGAAGAGTAACTGATAAAACTTCTAAATTAAAATATTCTGTAAAAAGAAGGAGAGTTTGAAAGCACAGTACAAATGAGAGCATATTGATTCCTCCCCTTCTCAAAACCATTTTTCTGGGGGAAAAAAGTCTCTTTTGCAACTCATCTGTTTCTCGCCTTTGCAGGAAAAGGAGGAATGTCCGAGATTGCCTCATAATTTAAAGGCTATTTGAATTCATGTCAGTAGCCCTCTTTTTGTTATGGGAGCTGGAACCCTAGTGCCAGGCTGTGGGGTGTCTGCCTGGGTGTGGGATCCAACAGGACACTTGAGAGCATGGAAAGCTGGCCATGGTTTTCTTTCAGCACTCAGCTACAGCATATGTAGAAGCGGTCACAGACCTGCTTTACACTATTGGCTCTGCTGAGCTTCTAGTCATTTATTTTGCTAAATCCTTCAAGTTTTTTAATGCCTTCAACTTTGACACCATAGAGAAGTCTTTGGTCTTTTCATAGCTCATCTCCAACCCAGGAGCTGAATCAAAGCATATGAAGAAGGTTTCTTAGAAGATTTAAAACTACTTGACTACAACTTTTCAAGTTGATATGGCAGTCATGGAAGTTCTTGACAATGCATTATTGTTTTGCTAGTTTTAGCCAATTCCTAGTTTTTCTGTACAGTGAAAAACTTGAGATAGGGAGGCAGAGAAGGGACTGGAATGGTCTCTTACCTCGGGGAAGAGAGACTGGGAGAGATTAAAGGTCTTGCATCAGCTCTGTCACTTACCTTCCCAAGGCAGCTTCTGCTGCTTTTAAGTATTATGGAGCTGCCACTGTCATCGCTTATTTTCCTCTACTCTTTCTTTACCTTCAAGTCTTCTTCTACTTTATAGATGTAATAAGTGTCAGAGGGATGTCCAAATTTCAAGACAAATCACTCAAAGACATCCACTAAAGCAGAGAGTTTAAGCTGAGGAGCAGCCTGGGGATTTCAGGGTCTTGTCATGGCTTTTCAAGGTCTGTTGCCAGTTCTGTGGCCAGCAGGCTGCTACAGCTTATTTATCCTCTCTGAGAACCAGACATGGATGTTCCTTGTCCCTTGTGGGACACTTTACGATTCGAGAGTCTGTGCAAGCATCTTTCTTGTGTTTGGAGCAGTATGTATAAAAAATGC
This sequence comes from Amblyornis subalaris, assembly GCA_018881555.1. NCBI lineage: Eukaryota > Metazoa > Chordata > Aves > Passeriformes > Ptilonorhynchidae > Amblyornis > Amblyornis subalaris. The sequence continues at coordinate 7,423,572 of JACAXG010000017.1, forward strand.
TTCTACATCTCAAATGTCATTTTAAAATGTTGGAATTCTTATATTTGTTATTGAGTACTTGACTAATTTCAAAATACTGAACATTTTCTGTTGCTTTTATTTTGAGAGTCAGATTTTTACAAAGAGACATTTGTTTTCACAGCACTGAGAATCTTCCAGATGTTCTATAAAACACTCAGCACTTAATAACTAGGACAAGACACAAAGGAGGAGAGAGAACAAAAGCTTTTTGTACATCTCTTCATGGAAGAGAAATGCAATTACACTCTAGAACTGATAAAGGACTTCAAGGAATTGGTTTTTGACTACTGCTGTGATGAAGAGATATGAAAACCTCAGTAAAATAGTGTGGAGAGGTCAGCTGAAAACAGTACTCTTTTTGCAATAGAAGTTCAACAATTTAATTTGAGATAAAAGCATTTATAAAATGAAAACAAGACAGTGTAATTATATTGTTGTCAATATAATTTGACACGTTGTTTGTGGCCCCCCCGCTATTAAAAACCAGGCCCTGCAAGACTAGCACATGTATATAACATACAACAGCTGCTTAATTTTTGACCATCATCCTTGAGTGCTGTATTCTTTAATTGAGAACCTTGCAAGAGCTCTGTTTCTTTCTCAGAGTCAAGCAATGTATCATGACTGAATATCTGTCATCCAACTGAAACTAATAGACTGGAGTTTCACTTTTAATTTTCCTTTAATGATTTATGCTATCAGGAATTGAGAAAGCTTCTACATATGTGGTTAACAGCTGTTTTACAAAAGTCAAATGTACATTGAACCTGATTTACCTGTTCTGTAATAATGTGTGTAATGTCTACTGGGGCTGCACAGAAACACAGTTGGGAATTGGCCTTTGTGCTGTAGTTTTATCAGTACGTATTTCTGTTTATGGTTATGAGTTGAGCCAGTGACTTGTACCTTTCCCTAGAGTCTGAACTGATTTTGGGTAATCAGTGGCACCATTTGAAGCAGATATTACAAGGCTATTGAGAGCCCCTTCCAGCTTCCTCAGTTTGAGTGCCAGTTTTTCTCATTCATCTACCTTTCTTGTACTTACATATGATGGAGGCTTCACCTGAGGATGATGGGAGGATTCAGTCTAGGCAAATTTTCAGGCTGAGGTGATCCTGCTCCACGTGCTGGCTCCTGAAGCAATTCCTGACAGTTACTTGCCTGCTATGGAAAAAGAGGGAACCTATAAATCCTAGAGTGGTTTTTGGTAACTGATATTTAAAGTAAAGATGAATTAGTATAAGGCATCCATAATGCTATTACTGTTAAAAGAAGGTCCAGGTGGTGAGTTGTGGCATGTCTAATACTTAATACTCTTGGGACTTTGACATTCATTAGAGGGACATGACTATCTCAGATTTTTGGATCCTGGTATAATTCAGAATTCTTTAGTTTCTTTTTGTATCTGCAGAGTTGTCTCTGTGAAGGCAGCATTTCCCTCTTCCTTCAAATTACTGCTCAGGTCCTGTATTTGCATCCAAATTACTTCTCTGCCCTTTCAGGGGGGCAAAAAGCACTTGCAGTCACCTGAGCTGCAGTCATAACTGCCAGGACTTTTTCTCCAGCTTGCCTTCTGCACTGTGACTGATGTTCATCAACCACACAAATGAGCTATTCTGGACATTTCATGTGCCTGCACGTGCTGTACCAGCACCTTGCCAGGTAGGGGATGGGGATGGACTGGAAGGTGAACCATTGTGTATCTATCACGAGCTGAATACACTGCACACACACACTGCCACCTCGTACCCCATCAGCTCTCAAGCTCCTCTTCTCCCTGGTCCCATCCCCCTGCTCTTCTGTCTCCCCTCTTTCTTCTCTCCATTTTCTTTTCCTCTGGTAGTGTTTTACATTTCTACAGCTCAGACATGGTTTCAGACCTCATTGAGATGAAGAGCAGAACCAGGAGATGGGAGTACTTTTATGCATAGGGCATCAGTACATGCCACCAAATAGACTTTCATGCCTTTGAGAGTTACAGAGATAGTTAAAACTGCATATGCATGTGTGCAGGTCAGGGCACTCTGGTAATTCACCATTGTCTGCTCCCAAAACTTCTTGTTTTACTTTTTCAGAGGTTTTGACTTTCTCTAGTGCTTTCTACAGCCCAGATGAATAGTGTTCTGCCCTTGGCGCAGCTCTGGGGTGGCAGAGTGGACTGGACACAGGGAGCAGCACCACTGCCTGGCACATCTCTGCTTTCTGGACTGAGGGTCATACCGGTGCTCCAGCAGCAATCAGAGACCTGTTTGATCAAAATGTAGGCAGCAATTCACCTCCACACACTGCTCATGTGCAGCACTGTGTTTACAGGCTCACCTGGGAACAGGTGACTGAGCAGCATTTTCGACCCAGAGGAAAATGCGTAGTTTTGTTTAGGATCAGCTTTTTTTTCCTTTTTGGAAGGCTATTCTGTTAAACATCTTATATGGTGGTGGCTTGGCCTGCAGCTGGAGATGCTGTGGAGGATGGGCCAGCCACACAAGTGACCGAGGAGCCAGTGGGGCCAGGGAGCCCAGATGTTGTATTAAGTAAAGGCTCCGAGGTCCAGGATCTCTCCCTGGATTGTGGTAAGGAGGAAAGTCTCTCCCACCCAGGCCTTGGAGTGGTATGCTCCCTCATTCAGTTGGTTTATCCTTGTCAATATATGTTCTGTATATGGTTATGTTCCAGAATGTTCTCCCTCACTTGATGCCCCATTGGCTTTGTTCCTGGTTCCTCCCCTCGCCTACCCTTATTGGTTTGTGTACTGCTACCCTGCCTTTTCTCCTCCCCCTGACCCTAATGTGATTGGCCCTCAGTGTTCTCTCCGCCTCTGTTCAGTTTGGTATATAATCTTATGTTACGCTGTAGTTCGTGCTCTCCTTCCCTGACCCTTCAAGAACAAACATCTTCCGTGGAACATCATAAGCAGAGTCCACCTCTGACTCTTTATTCCTGTCTTAAGGCATCGACTGTGTGACTGCCTGCTTAACCACCTGCGCTGGTGGCATTAGCGGGTGGCAGGCACGGCACTGTGCCTTTCCCACCGGCTGCCGCACACAGCACCAAGGCACCGCTGGACAAGCGTGAGGCTTCTAGGAAGGTTGCAGCCACTGACCATCTAGCCAGATCAGGCCACACCGCGACAATCTTAAGCATCTGAAGTTGAGCTAATCATGTACTATGTCCTTTCTATTCAGACACTGTAGATCTCCTTCTATATCTATATATAAAATTTGTTCTGAATGATTGCAGGATTTCTATATAAATTGACTTTATATGGCACCAGTTATGTCCCTCTGAGTTAATAATGCTCGTACTAAGGTTTGATTCTGAAATACAGCAAAACCTTAGTAAGGCATAGGGAAATGAGAGGCCTTGTTGTGAGCTAATGACCTCTGTGAAGGAACCAACGTGTCAGCACCGTAAAATGAGATACACTTAATAGCTTTTCACAATGGATGCTTGTATATGATACACATCAGCGTACTGTGAAGTGGCTTGTTATGATAAGACCATAATATAGAACTTTTCTGTTGAAATGGTTCTCTCTCCCTACTTCTTGGGAAATATTTATCCAAATAAATATGTGGGTTAGTGAGGCAACAGATAGTTATTTGTCTCTCAAGTGTGAGTAATGTAATATGAACAAGCATTAATGACCTAACTCCTTAATTCAACAGGAGATCCTTATTTTTCTTACACGCTAGCTTATTTCTTAATATTTTGGAATCCATTGCTCAGTGTATGTTGCGTGTTCCCAGGGGAGCTGAGAGCAAGTTACAGGCTTTGGATTAGCTCTCAGTTTTGCACAACTGTATCATCTCTTAGACTCTCTCTGGGGCTTCTTCAACTCAATGGCTGGCAACCATGTGTATCTGCTCCCTGAATCATCCACTAACATCTGCCTGAAATAATGAAAGTCTCACATTTTTCAGTGGACATGAGAGGTAGAACTGGCCAAACCATTCACGTGATTTAAAAGCGCTTGCCCGATTTCCAGAAGAGACTCCAGCATGGTGAAATCAAAGCCCTGTGAATTTTTGTGAGACTTACCATTTTGATACACGACTGAAGGAGTTCACATAGTCACTGCCTGCAGGGCAGAAGCAGCAGAAGGGAACAGGCACTTTGGGCTCAGCCATTCCAGAGTGAAGCCTGTTGGCTTGTACAGACCTTTGATGAAGGTGAATCAAACATGAAGTAAAAAGTTAAGCCAGCCCAGGGAGCGAGGGAGCTAAGCAAATGGATCAAGAACTGGCAAAAGGAACCAGTGACAGGGCATAAAGTCAAAGAAAGATCTGAGAGGCAACAGTAACAAGGAAGAAAAGCTGGGCATCAAGGGACATTGGGCAAAGATGACTAAACAAAATAATTTAGAGCCACAATCCACTGGGTTGTACCCAGAGGTTCAGGAGTATCATTGCTCCTGGGCAGCAGGTTTCATATCCATTTGCTTAAAATACATGTTTTACTCCTCTATAGATATGAGTTACCATAAGGATGACAGTTTACAACAGCTGTAGTTGCCAGTCTCTTACCTCCTACGAGCCCGATGTGTTCCGGTACTGCTGTTGAACCATGAAGGAGGCAGCACATCGTCAACACACTAGGAATTGCTCTTTGAATTCAGTCTTTTAAAATAATTTTTAAAAACCCCAAAAACACAAAGTGCTCTCTTTGGAGTGTATGAATAAAGTCCATTTAAATGGACATAAGACCATATGGGCAACTTTACGCAGTACCTTGGCATTCAAGTATGATGAGACAATCTCAACACAATGTCATGAGTGGGCAATGGGGCTGCAGGAGAAATCAGGTCATGCTCAGATCAGCTCAGTCTTGTTCTGGAAAGCTGGATCCTGTTTCTGTGTCTCCATAGACAGAATTATTATGAGATGCTGCCAGGTCATTTCAGCTATAATTTTTAGAAAAGGTCATTTTTTAACTTCTCTGTTTAGCACTCAGTTTGAAATGCCCAGCTCTGATTAGGAGAACTGCTGAGTGTGGTTGGGTTCATCTGAAGGTAACAGGGGTCTGTGCTGCACACATCTAGTACAGCCAGTCTCTGGTAGTGCCTATTACAGACTGGTAGTAATGCTTTATAATGCTGTGAATTCTTGAAATGGGAAATTCTTGAGACTGGAAGTCATAAGATAGGCTCCTAAATGTACTGGAAATAGCTTGGTAACGTCCCTGTGTCTCATCTGCAAGTGGTGCTGCCTTACCTCAAAGGAGTGTTGTCAAGATATTTTGGAAACTGCTTGGACACCACTGTAAGGAAATTTCTTGATCATCTTATCCGTAGAGAAGCTTTGAATGGTGCTCCATAATAAAGAAGTCAGGAATTTGTATGCAGTGACTACGCTGAGCTGCTGTGCTGCTGTTGGTATCACTGGCAGCACCTGGAAGATTCAGCTGGTCCTGCAGCCCCAATGTGCAGCTCTGCAGCATTTGAACAGCGAGGGTGTGGTCTGTGCTCCTTTCTTATCAGCAGCATTTAGCATTGCAAAATGGATGTGTCTCAGAGCAAGCTGGTTCGACATTTCTGATCTGGAACAGCTCCCTGCCTTGGTTTGCTGTGTGCTGTTGATGTGGGGAAGCAGATGAAGCAAGGGTGTAAGAACATCTGCTTGTTGCTATGGTTGGTGTTGTTTGAAACAAGGGTCTACAGCACCAGGACCCATGCAGAAAGCACCTGAACAAACAGGACATATATGAGCCAGAGCAACAGACATGAATCAGTGTCCAGCCAGAGGACAGGCTGAGTGGCAGTTGGAATCTACCCTTAGTCTGAGTGACTTGGAGTACATTTTGGGTGATATATTTTGCATTTAGGTGACAATGCTGATACCCTAAGGGCATGCTAAAGCTGTTTGTTGCAGAGATATGAATATACTAAAAAATGCAGTAGAATTGTTGGCCTACATTTGCTGTCTTCTACAACACAGAATTGGTTGCTGTCTTGATCAGGTCCTCAGTAGCAGAGAAGCACAGAAAACCAGCTGGGAGCTCCTTGTGCATTAGGCAGGAGGTTGTCCCTCAGCCATGCTTAAGCTCCCTTCAGCCTTGTGCTGCTTGTTGAACACCATGTGGCTTCTCAGTACTTGATCACAGTTTGTATTTGATAGGTGACCTTGGAGTCAAGTCAGTGGCTTCTTGCCATCCCTTGTTAAATCTGCCTGCTTTAGGGTTATTGTAAAACATTAGATGGACTTCTGGTGAATATAATTGGTTTTCTATTTGGACAACATTCCAAATTTAGCACATCCTTTCCAAAGCTTAGCAAAGCACTTTCCTGGAGCTGCATCAAACCCCAGCACTCAGTGTTTAAAACTCACTGTTAATGCCTGTTGGAGACGATGTTGTAACAGTTAGAAGCCTCTGTCACACTTTGAGTGATGGTCTTGTTTTCTTGAAATCTCTCTTAGCATCTTGGTGATATCAAATTTTGGAATTAAACACTGACTTTAATGCAGGAATTTTCCCTGTGGGCCCTGATGTTTTATCCAAAAGTCCCAACCTTTGTATACAATTGTTGCTGCTGTTTTCAGTCTAGGGAATTGTCTCAAATCCACCCCCAATTTTGGTGTCACCAGAAAAGCTCACATCTCTTTGCAGATAATCAGAAAGAAGGGCTAGGCATTGGGAGATCATCTGAGTTTGCAGACATTGAAGGAACTCTTGATTAGTAGCTCTTGAGCTGAAGATTTATAAAGTGATTTTATGTATTATATTCCTTTTCCTGAAGGGACTGAATCCCTCTCTTGACAAAATGAGACATCCCTTTTCTGCTTCTCTCCGTTCTGCACAGTTCATGCTCCTCAGGGACGGGCGGAGTTCCTTCAATGAAATACAAAAAAAAAAAAAAATCAAGATTCAGTTGCTACACAGGGAATAGCAAGTAGTATTTTCACTGTTTAAAACCCTTTACATGTTTTAACCCTCTTATTCTTGTTTTCCAGGTGAGGAAGTTGTTTTGGCTTAAAATTCCTCAGAAAGGCCTGGGCAGTCCTGTTGCTGAAAAATAGAATTTCTTTGTGTAAGGGAAAGAGCATGAGCTGGGAAGCCAGATAGTGCCAGCTCCTGGATTGTTTCCTCAAACATTTGTAAAGGATATGGACTAATTCAGGGAACCTCTTGGTTTTGTCATGAAGGGTGAACATAGCCATCACGTTGTTGCACCTCCAGCTCAGAAGGATTCTGATGGAAGTGAATTTTTGATATAAAGTTCATATCCAAATTGCTTTGTGGCAACATGTGGAGGTTAAGATTTAGTATCAGGTAAAGGAAGGAATCCCTGCTCTGAATGAACAGCCCAGCTGTGTGTTACTGTTGGGCCTGTTGTTAATGTTATTTCTGATGAGGCATGTTTACTTACTTTCACCATGACTGTCCGGAAATCCCATGGCAAGAAATGTCAGAACATTTGCCAAATCACTACTTCACCCATCAAGCTGATTGTTGCGTGTTAGTCGGTCTGGTTCACATTAAGGGTTTGTTCCATCACTGCCTTTGCTCTTTTGGGGTATATTGATTACTTGTGGTGGGTTTTATAACAAACAGCCCTTTTTGAGGGATTACTCCCCCCTTCTCTCCCTAAGCCTGTGGCGTGTTAGTAAATACAGAACTAATCTTTTCTACTTTGGACACAGTCTGTCTAAGGCAGTTCATCCAAAGGAATCAAAAGCAAACTCCTTCCAGTGGTTGATTATTATTATTATAATGACTTTTGCAATGCAAACAAAAAAGAAGCAGCCTACCTATAAAATGGAAGGAATGTAATAAAACTGAAAGGGGCTTAGTTTCTTCTCCTGACAGGTATCTTATTTTTCCATATATCAAAACTTCTGCGAGAATGAGAAATCCTGCAAGCAGAGGGAGGCCAGTGCTGCTTGAGAGCCAACTGGCTGCACGAAGGGAAAGTCTGGCAGCCTGGGGTCTGGCTAGCTGGGGGTGCACATGGCCGAGCCCCCTCATGCCAGCACAACTGGGGGGCTGAAGTCTCTCCAGAGGTTCCTCCAGAGCACAAGAGGAGATTTGACTGATAAAGACAGGCCTGAAAGGCTGTCTCAGATATGCTGTCTGCAGTCCCCATGAAACTCTGCAATGGACAGAGGGGGCCTTTCACAGCCTGGGTTTGGAAGCCTGGCATCCTCCCCAGCCTCTGATTTAACAATTTCATCTTACGTCCAACCTTAGATGAATGGCAAAAGCATAAGGGATCAGAGAGAGTAGACTGTTGCTTTGCAAAAGAGAGGCAACACACTTGGAACGCTCTGGAAGTTATATTATTGCTCTTATTTATTTTCACAGTTGCATATTGATCCTGCTGGTTTTACCTGTTGGTAAAGTATGAGCTGAATTAATAGAGGGCTGAAACTCTGCTGGAGAGTACATGCTCCAATAATTATTTTTAAAAATGGATTACTTGTTTTATTTCTGCTATGCATGTATTGCATTTATACCTAAATTGGCTTTTTGTTGTGCTTCAAGAATTCCCAAGTGTCTTACAGGTAACTTGAGAAGGAAACAAGATGGGACTGTGCTCTATAAATCCTTTAAAATGGAGGAAGGCACCTTAAAAAGTTACCTTCTAAAGCATATTTGTGCTTAATTTTACTTTTGAAATTCATATTGGTCCTCTGGAAGATGTGTGAGGACTGCCAGTTCAAACAGCAAAATTCTACTTCAGTAGTAGTTGTGTGTTTTCTGAAGATGCTACCTTGTAAAAGGTAAAATGTGTTTTTTGCAGACAGACATTTATATGCTAAAACTTATGTGGAAATTACTGTCAATGAGGCAAAAAGAGAAAATGGAAGAAGGACAGGTGCTGTCACCTGTTAATTTGTGCCAGGCTTCCCTAGGCTTGTTCTATTAAATGCTTCTCTCTGAGGTAATGGATTTAAGGGTGGGATGATAACAAGGCACAGCAGGCTGAGTCTGGAGGTGTTTTCACCTTTTGAGCCAAAAGTGGTGCTAAGAATCAGTAGTGGTAGTGAGAATAATGGATCTGGAACTTAGAGATGAACCAAAGAAATCTAACCTGAAATTAGGCTGTGATGGAGAGCTTTGTCTAAGTCAGCTCAACAGCTCTTCATTAATGCAGTCTGACATATGTTTATTTCAATACTGTGTTCTTTAACAGCTAACTCCAAATGGAAGCAAGAAACTTAGCTGAACACAACTTGGCAAGTTGCTGTGGTGTCTGAGTTCTATATGCTCTTTTGGCTATATGGAAGAGGTTACAACAACTTAAACTAGAAATGCGCAAAGCTCAAAGAAAGGTTTTAGATTTGAAACGTGGAGGAAGATTATGCTCTGGGCACATGCCAGAAAATGCGAGGGAGGAGCTGACATCACGRTATCTGGATTTGAGCTTTTGTTGACTGAAAAAAGGCCTGAGAAAAAAGTGCATCTCTGTAACGGCAAATTGTATTGCTTAGGCCATCTACAGGGACTCCTTGCTGTGCTGTCCCATTCCCTGGCATCCATGTCATGAAAGTGACTGAGAGCTGTCAGAAAGAGCTGTAAAGCAAATAGAGGTGTTCAGCTCTCACCTGCCCGAGGCCTCTTCCTTGGCATCCACTCACAAGTCCATCGCCTTTCTCTGTTCCAGTGTCACAGACCCCTGCCCTGTACATGTGGACTGCCAAAAACAGAAAAGGAAACAAAACCAAAACAACCAATCAACCCTGGAGAAATGGCTTTTAAATTCTTTGTTCAGTAAAAGGTGGCTAAGCAAGTGATCACCAGCTTAAATTTACTGTATGGGTCCTTGTCTTTGCTGGGTATTTAGGAGTCCAGTTGAAAACAGATTGACAGAAGTAGCATTGATAGTAAGAGATCCTGCAAGAACTAAAGCAAAACCTCAGGACATGCAATTAAACATCCATTTCTTGGTATTCCTATACACTTACTTGCTGCTGCTTGTGAGCAGCATGCTGCAGCTAAGAAATTGGATCTCATTCCTCAGGGCCTGCTTACCCTCTGCAGGGATGGGAAGGGATACAGTGCCGTTGACTTGCCTCCTTCATTTAGGCCGCTGTTCTATAGTATTTAATCTCATCATGCAGCTAATTAAATATGTAAACACTTATTATAAATTATAATAAATTAATATAAATTATAAAATTATAAATCTATAATAAAGATTATAGATTAAGTCTGAAGATTAAGTCTCCAAATTTTCTGCTGTAAATCTTGATGCATTGGCTCACTTACACGTGGTTAAAACATGGCTGTAAATCTCTTTGTGAGACATGGTGAAGAAGGAAACACACAGGAGTTTTTCATCACAGCAGTTATAAGGAGAAAGCTCAGAGCTCCTCCCTGCTGCCAATCCAAGCCCACTGGTGTCCGAAGTAATTAACAAATTCCTGGTTTTGTACCAAGGCTGGAAAGTGATAAAAAGAAACAATCAAGTTGCTTTTACCTTGATTTCTGTCACTGAGAAGTTCAAACACCCACAAAAGCCTTCAGATGTTTCCATTTGAGTTTAAATCAAATATTGCAAAGTTTGCGTTTCCCATCCTCCACGTTTTGATCTGGAGTACGATATAATCAAACTGTTTGCATCTCTACCGTAAAAGTAGGTGCATAGTTAACATGCCAGCTTTGAAATACATTGAGGTACTGCTAAAAATCTGTTCAGGTCCAAAAATTGTCATTGTTTTCAGGAAATCTGCATTAAAATATTTGCTTACATTTTTTGTATTGTAAAATGCAGACAAAAAGGAGAAGGTGTATGGAGATACACGGGCAGAAGCATAGATGGAGCTATGTCTCTTCCCTAATTCGGGTATGATTCTACAGTTRGTTAATACAGGACTGCTGAACATGGTGGTCCTGTCCTCCTCCCACTCCCTTCTGGGGATTCCTGAGCATCAGCCCAGAGGCTCACATGTTGGTCTGGTAAGTCAGTTTGCTAAATAGCCAGAAACCAAATCCAACCAAAATCAGGGGGAAACAAGGTATTTTGTGCCTTTTGGAGAACTAAATTAAGTCCCCTGGGAGCAAAGTGGGAGCCATAGATGGTACGAGAAGGGAGCAGTGGTGCCAGCTGGGGGCTACCAGCCTCCAGACCTGCAGGGCTGCAGGTGAGATCCTGCTCTTGGGAACTAGCAGGCACCAAGCCCCATGGGAGTTTAAGCACTTGGTGTCGAGCACTCAGCAGTACTTAGCAAGAGGCAGTTCCATCATGTGAAGGACACARGCACAAAGCTGCAAGCTAGAGGCAGCCATGACGCAGTGGATTTTGTGAGCAGATTTGGAAGAGAAAGCCAGCATGTTTAGGCACTACAAGTGGGAGGCTGTTCACTGCGTGTAGTGCAGGGACACAGCTCTATGAATGGAGGCATTAATCGGGAGTGCGGCTGCAGCACCAGCTCAGGAAAGCTGTTTGGTGCTTGCTTGTGTCCCTTCCATTCCATCAAAGCTCGAGCACTTCGTTGAATAAAGGCATATGGGACCAATAAAGCAGATTTAAGGAGATGGAGTCCAGGTGGTAAAAGGGTATAATGGGAAGTGACTTATGGGAAAATGTTGCATTCAAAACTCCTCTGTTGGTTTAGGTGACCCTGTAAATCCAGGCCCTGCTTTTAGTCAATGGGACTACTCATGAGAGCTAAATTACTTATGTTGCAGGATTGAACCTACTGAAAGGAAGACTTTTCAAGGAGGTCCAAATAAATGTTCTAACTCATGCTTACAGTGTTCTTGGTTTTTAGCATGAGCCTAGTTGTGAACACAGACAACCAATTTGCTGTAATTTGTATATTTGGTTGGCATGTGTTTATGGAGGGGAGATCTGGATTTATTTTAAAGAACTACTTTGCCCCTGGTTTCCATATCCTTCTCTTAATTCCTCTCCACAAAAGAAGCTCAAACGAAACTCTCATTCCCTCCCTCCCCCACTTAATGGAAAACTTGAAAGCAAACCCTGCACAGTGTTTCATATGCACATAGGTACCTTGCAGTGAAATGAGAAACAGCAGAAGAGCTCTGTAATAACCATGACAGAGTGTGCAAGGAAAAAAACAAGCCTTCAGTAGAATACTGCTTCATTAGGTCTTAATAGCAGAAAAAAGTCCCCTAGAAATAAATCCTCAACATGATTCTCATATGAAAGAGAATCTTTCCACGTTGAAACCAAATGTTCAAAAGCTCTGTGCTTTGTTGTATTAATGCCCATAATTTATTCTTCTTAGAAAATATCCCTCACAGGCTGTTAGAGCACTCAGTGTGGTACATCATAATAAAAACAACTTAGAAGGCAAAAACGTTAGAACAAAAACCAAACTCTGAAAGCTTTAGTGAATAAAGACATGCGGGGGGGGGTCTGGAAAAAGGGCACAAATGYTGTGAGAAATCAAAAACAGAAGATAAATTGTAAGCAGAAATACAAACTAAGCTCTGCAAACAAACAAGTCCTTTTAGAATTCTCAAATAATTGTATGTAAAATTGATTTGTGCAGCCCAAAAACCTTCACTGTACAGTCATTCCTCTCTGCAGCATCCAAAGCTGAAAAAGCCAGTTCACTCTTGGTTTTTTTTTCCCAGAATTGAGTACATTTCAGTTCAGGAGCAGAGCTGTCACTGTGATCAATACCTGCTCAATCTTGCACTTGTAAGGCCCTAATCCATGTTGCAGTTGGGCTTGTAGCTTCCTCTCACAATGGATTTTCCATGGGCTTCACACAAAATGCAAGGATGAGTTGTGCAATCACTTGAAATAGCTTTAAAACCCAAACTGGAGATGATAAGAAATAAGAAATTTATTTTCTTGTCTTCTAAAACTTTGTCCATTTTCCCCAACCCCAAAAAGATCAAGATGTTTATGTGCTCTGGAGATTCAACTTTCTTTTCAGGAAGATGAAAATCCAAGCACTGTAGTAATGGGGGCCAACCCGCTGATCTTGAATTACAAACACTGCATCAACAACCCAAGTCATGCCACGGCTTGGACCAACAGCTGCTTGCTGGCACAGTAGCTGGTGGGTGGTCAAAATCCCTCACCATGCTCTGAAGGCTGGTCTTGGTGTATCACCTGCTAATCCATGTGTGTTTCCAACCCCTGTCCTGTAGTGGTACCCCTCAGAAGTCATCAGTCCTTCCTCTGTAAGCCTTTTCTGGAGTTTCTTGACTTCTCTGTTCTCTAGGGTATATTGGCTGTATTTGTGGCTATGTTTGCTGGCTACTCTCACCTGTGGATCCTGTGGTGTTAAGCATCTGGTGCATTGCTCTTTGGTGGAAAGGGTGCAGTTTGTGGAGAGTGTGTAATTATCATATTATTTTTTATTTAACCTTCATAACCCTTATTCCTAGAGGTAGTGGTAGTCTCTTGTCAGGTCTTTATAATCAGGTTTCGACACTGGATTTTCTGTAGCAGATAAGAACAGCCTTGAAGTTTGTTGTGTTCCCTTCTTTAGGGGTTTTATTAACTTAGTCCCTAGTTACAATTTGTGAGTTACTGTTTCATTTAAGAAATTTGTACATCTTGTTTAGGATATAGAATTTGCGTTAACTTGTAAATATTGTACAAGATTAGGAACTTCAAAATTAGGTGGAGCTGTATCTGTGTTAGATTAAAGAGATGTTGTTTGGGATAGGGCATAAGGGATTGGCTTTGGGCAAGAAAACCAGTAGAAGAGAAGGATAGAAGCTGTAGAGAGCAATATCTTAGTGATAAGGAAAGTAGATAAGGACCCATGGTCAGCCCTCAAGCCAAGCAGCAGGATATTGGCTGATGCTGGTAATGCTCTGTTCTCCCCTGTGGCTCTTTTCTGGTCTTATCCTGGACTTGGAGTGCTCTGCATGATGGCCAAAGTGATAAAGCTATGAGCTATCTCAGCTGGTTCTAGCTCTCTCAGAGGAAAACTGCAGCCCGTGCAGAGTCTTTTCATGTTGGTCAGGGAGAACTAAGCTTTAGTTTACAATCTTTATGATTCTTCACATATCCAAACTTCATCTCCYCGCACAAGTTTATCCCTGGCTACAGTTTATGGCCATTTCTCTTCCATCCCAAGCTCCCCATGGCAGATACCCTCACAGAGGTGGATCCTGCTGGTGCAGGTTTGTAAAGCTGTGCTATTTAATATCTGCTCATAGCCTAGTATACTGTGGTTAACAGAGGTCAGGAAAGGAGGGTTAATGTTTTGATAGATGATTTTTAGAAGCTCTGGGTCTGATTACTTTCCAGAGTGAAGATACATTTTTGCATAAACTGAGGATAAAGGACACCATAACATCCCCACTGGTGAGCAAAGTCTAGTGGAAATAGAAAAACATTTAATGGCAGGAAAAATGTTTAACAGAAGTGGTAAACCTTTGCAGTTTGAGCAAAGCTGTGATGCAGCTGTAATACTGTAAATGAAGGGTTAAGAACAAGAAAATATGCCAAGGCAAAGTCAGAGATACAAGACCACATAATCCATTCAGATTGCAGGAGTAACTCCAGCCATGCCTAGAAGGTAGCTGGACAAAGTATGTTTTTTCCATTAGCTCAGCTCGCGCAATTATGCTTGTACAGAATTACATATTTCTGCACAGTTCTGGCCACAGAAGCTATTTCTTCATGCTCAGACCTGTTTGCTGGAGGTGAAACTGAGCTCGGTCATTGGAGCTGCAGAGAAACTCCTAATGAAACAAAACCACATGAGGTTGTACTTTGCAGGGGGTGGATGGTTGGATTAGGCAGTGTACTAAGAGATCCCCCGGGATATTTTTCAACTGCAATGCAAGCTCAGTGATCAAATATGGAACAGATTAGCAGGAGGAGGGGTTGTATATTTCTTGTAAGTCACAATCTTCTTTTATTCATGACTATCTGCAGTGCAATTTTTTTGAAGCACTGTTTTTTATGGTTGATTTTAGTGCTGTAATACCCATGGCATATTTAACTGCTAGTATAATTTTCTGATGAATTTATTTGCATCAATACTGTTTAAAAATTAGTGCAGAAAGTACAGGGATTAAAAGGAGTCATGTTCAAAAGGTCTTTATTTCTAGCAGTCTGGGATATCTGTAAACACAGCTTTTAAAAATAGGATCTTAATGTTAGCTCCAGAAATCCATATATAGGTACTCAATGTGTGGTCTGATTTAATTATATAACTGCTCCCTCTGATTGCATGAGATCAGGAGATGTTCAGATTTCTGATTCTGATGAGAACAGCTGCTTTAAAGCTGAGCCTGTACAATCTTTTCTTCTATGTGTTCTGAATATTGAAAAAGAAATAATATTTTTTATCATTTTCATTAACCTTCCAGTAGAGCCTGATCTTAGCTGCACATGAAAGCATGAGCCTATGCCCCTTGCAGTAGGTATTCTCCTCAGTACATTCATTGTAAAATCAAGTTCCTGAGTAGTGATTTCTGAACCTAGTGTACCTGGACACTTACCATTTTTGTTTTCATTAGTTTGGATGTTTTGCATCATCAAAATAGGACTTTGGTGTCTGAAATTTCCTACATGCAGCTATACATGTGCATGTGCAGCCCTGCCCTAATCTGAGCAATTTGTGCCTTGCTGCTGCCTAAAGCCAAGTCCAGAAAGCAGATCCAACATCTCTGATCACTGCTCGCTGAGGATATGCTGCAGGGAGAGGCTGTTTGATATTTTCACAAGGGCATGTAGTGATAGGGCAAGGAGGAATGGCTTCAAACTGAAAGAGGGCAGGTGCAGATTGGATATTAGGAAGAAATTTCTCACTAGATGAGTTTTAAAGTCCCTTCCAACCTAAACCCTTCTATGATTCTGTGAAAATGCAGTGATGGCCACAGCCTGTAAGAGTGGTGGTGGCACTGCACAGATCATCTTAAATAACTCTTTATGCATACACATTTAAAAATTTTGTGGTTTTGGGTAGAAATCCATTCCCAAAGCCCTCAGGACAGGCACCGGCTTCCACTTCCATCACTGTGTGCTCCTCTGCCCCAGGCCACTGCCCCTGCTTGAACTGTGCTAGTTGATTAATTCTGACAAAGCATTATCTAAAGCAATACTCCCTGCTCCCCATGACATCTAGGGACAGCAGCATCTGTTTTGCTAAATAGCCTGAATTTGTTTATACAAAGAGTGAGAGTTGCCTAAGATTTATTTTAACTGAGTATGACTCAAAAGAAGTCAGTAGCTGTATGACCAAGAACGCTGTGGTGTTAAACTGATGTAAAGATCAACCAAAATATTTTTAGATTGCAATGAATATATTGGGAAATGCTAAATCATGCCAGTTCCTGCAAACCATGCTGAAATGGAATTAAGTAGGGAAGCTTATGCTTGTCTCCAAATACAAGTATATATTAACTCTGTAAACGTGGAGAAATCATTTCGTTTGTAATGTAGACATGTCTTTATTCAGCAGAGCACTTGTAACAATAAGTTTAAGCTCCTCTGCTGTAGTACAGATTCTTTTTCATGGGGCAACAAATAATTAAAAGTGATAAGCTAAAATCAAAGAAAAAAAGGAAAATTATATTAAAGTGAGATGGGGCTAAAAAGTTGTCAAAGGCATGGCAGGCTGCACATGAGCTTCTAAGGCAAGTGAGATGCATCTTTTTTTACATGGAATTCAAACAAGTATTAGAGAGCACAGTGTTGAGAACAGCCTGCTGTAAGTGGAGATCTGTGAGTTTGCTAGTTTGTTTCTTCTTCTTGAATAATTTTTTGCTCCCTTTGCTCAGATATTTTGCTTCTAGATATTGCAGAATGTATGTATATTTTAATTTGCTTGCATTCAGTACTTGTAGTACTCTAACTGGATTTGTATCTGAAATTCTTTGACCTCACATGCAGAAATACTGATATCGTATTTTAATATTTCTCAAACACTTGAAATCTGTCTGCTTTTGTGGTCTCTGTGCATGATCACATGCTCTGTGCTGTCTTCCCAATAGCAGCCCTGTTTCATTTAGGATACAGGACTGGCTACCTATACAGTAGCTCCTCAAAGAGCTTTGATTTTATCCTCCTTTTCAGTGTTCTCCCTCTTCAAAGATTGGTGTTGGAGAAAGGAGCTGTAGGGAACAGGGAGGATGGTTAGGGAGATTTCGCAGTGGGGTTTGGTTTTTTTGGGGGGGTGGGGCAGGATTTATTTCAGGACAAGAAATTTGCTTCTCCAATATGCAGGCTGTGTGTGCAGGAGTGGTGTATGACAGACAGCCATGACCACACTCCTGGATCTTGTTGGGACTGTGAGCATCTTTTAAAACTCCTTTCCTTTGAAATAAACCTACAGTGTGATCCACGGTCTGAAAAGCGCTCAAAGACACCCAGAGAAGACGATCTTCAGAGAGTTCAGCCATTAAGTGTGAGCTAGTTGCACATAGTGCTGAGCATACACAAAGATCTCTTAAAGATTTACAACTTGACAAAATTGGTATGCAATTTGGTAGGAATGAATGAATCTATTTACTTGACAAAGGCCATTCTTTCCTGGACCCCAAAATCTGGTCTGTTTCTCTACGGTATGTAAGCCTGAGATCTGTTTATGGAAAGGACAGATAATTTCGGTTAACATTAGTATAGAAAAGAATACATTCTTTGTTTTAATCTCAAAAATATTTGGTGCATTTTGACATGAACTAAAAATAGATTAAAAACCCCAACTCTTTTCAGCACAAAAATGTCAATGCAAATGTAAGTTTGTCAGAGCAATAAACAGCAAAAATCAAGGTGAGAGTCACACCACTATTAACTTTCCCTGTACCTAATAAAGAATCACTCTGAGGGCCCATCTTTTCACCTGCAGCATTCACTGTCATATCACAAGGTAAAGGTGATAAATTCTGTCTTCGCCCTCCCACCTCCAGCCCAGCTAGAGCAATATTTGGATTTCATGCACACTATGTATTGACAGCCACTATTTTATATCCGTTCAAGTAGGAAGCCTTCAAAATACTTAAAAATCACAGTTAAAATAAGTTTACTTACAATAAATATATTTATAATAAATAAGTCATTCCAACCCATTAAAAATCCAAAGGCCCTGCTGTTGTTATCTGTATGCATAAATTTAAAATTATATGCAGTCTAGCAAAGGTGGCCTGAACTTGGAAGTGGCTCATAGGCTGGCTCAAGGCATGGGATTCGAAATTGGGGTACTCTGGTTTTGTAGTTAAACTCCTAAAAACAGAAAAAGCACTCCAGATAGCAGATCCTGGTGAAGGACTTTGCAAAGTGAAGAAAATAATCTTATCCATTACTGAATAGCTCTATTAAATGATGAGAAAAAGCTCAGCACCACCTTGTTATCTGCACATGACCTCTCCTCAGGCATATGTGGCAAAAAATAAAAAAGGAAAAAAAAGGACAGCTTAAGCAAGTGCCCGAGAGTGCTGCATTTGAAAGCAGAGCTTCAGGACAGGAACATTTTCCATAGAGTCATTTCAGGCAAAGGTCACATGTATGCATATAAAATCATTCCTGAAAGCAGGGCCTTTGTCCCCCAGCTATCTCCCAATGGAGCCATTGTCCTGCTGGGGCAGCTGGCACCCTGACTTCAGCCACGCCGCACCGGGGACCGAGGCCCGGGGCGGCCAGGCAGCCCCCAGGAGCCAGCCCGGAGCCAGGGCAGCCCGCACCTCCCCGGGACGACGTTCCCGGCCCAGCGCACCTGCCGGAAGCCCCTGCCAGCACCAGGACCAAGCAGAGTTTCCACGTCGAGCTTCAGACATGGAGAAAAAAGAGCCTCTGGTACGGTAGGAGCATCTGCCCTCCCCTTCTGCCCTGTGTGCCAAAGTAGCCTTAAATAAATATAATTACAAGCAAAGTCAGGCAATGAAGTAGCATGAATGTGTTTTTGCAGAGTGCAACTTTGATTGGGATTTGATAAAGTAGGAAGTCCTTCCAAATTCATTCAGGGGTGATGTTGGAAGTCCCCTGATTCCCCCCTGAGAAGAAAATATTTAATGCACAGAGAAGAAATTGTATTTTAGAAACCACTGTAGTTCTTGTATACCTTGTTTTGCTTCCCGAAGAGATCTTCTCTCTTAACCTTTTAAATATAAACTGCTTTTCATATATATTCTTACCTTATAGCAATATCAAAATTGGCATCCAGCACAAAGTATCTTGTATTTTGTTTATATTTACCTCCTACAATATGAATACTTTGCAAGTACGTGAGTATGAGTTTAGAACTCCTCCATCACTTGGCTTTTGATTTATATTACAATTTCCGGTGTCTGGAGCTTCACTGGTAAAGTCCTGGGCTTAAAGGCAATCTGTTTTAATAAGGCTCCTGTTACAGGTACCTCTCCCTAAGCCTTTTTCTCCAGGGGAAATATATGGATTTCTTTAATCAGCGTAGTAACACCTCAAGGATCTGTAATTTTTTCCATAACTCTCTGTGCCACAACTGTAAAGTGCTGATTAGAGAGGCAAGTTGATAAGGAGTAATAAAACACTGCATATCTGGTAGTTCCTTTCCTCATAATGGACTCATAATGGTTTTGATTACTCTGATTTTGAAGTATTAATCTTAGGTCCCTCTTTTGAGTTTCTTTGGCTTGTGATTTGCTTAGATTTTGATTGTGATTTGCTTCTAATTTCTGCTGATCTATGCAAGCTTCCTGTGAGCATGTGTCAGTGCTGTGCAGGCTGTTCCTTATTGTCACCACATCTGTGATGGAAACTCTGAGCTCTGCAAGAGGAATCGGGACGCTGAATTGTCTGATTACAAAAAACAAAAAGGAAATAGGGCATTTCAAGAGTGTTGAGGTTCTGCCTGAAGTTTACATGAGTGCTCCAGCCCCGCCCCCGCCCCGGATGCTTGGTGGGGTGTTGGGGAGGTGGGCAGGGGGGTGGCAGAGAACACTGGCTGTGCCTGGTGGGTAGGGAGAGAGAGTTGGGGGTTGCCTGTACCTAAAAGAAAGCAAAGGTGACTCTGCTGCTAACATTGGCTGCCCACAGGGGACCTGCTGGACTGTTCAGGGACAGATACAGACATTTTTAGATTAAGAGCTCTTTAAGTCATATTAGCTGTATGTCCCTGGTGCTGTTGATGAATGTGACAGCTTGAGAACTTTTTCTGGCCAGTGGCAGGAGAATGGGGGGAATGGGACAAGGGTTATTGGAGCTGGGACAGGATGGTGGTGAGGAACCCATGTTGTGGCAGCAGCAAAGGAGGATCAGCCCTGCACCAAATTCAATGCTACAGCTACCAAAGGAGATAGGGAAACTGATTGCAGCTACAAGGACTGTAACAAATTGCTGCCCCTCCAGCCGCACCAGCCCATGGTTTGGTGTGTCAGCATCGGCCTCAGGTGTGAGTGGGATGCTGGGAACTGGCACTTATCTGTATCAGGATCAGTGAAGGATGTTCAGCGCAATACTTAAAGACTTCACAGGCTGCATAAAGAGAAAATATGCCTTGGTTCAGCTATCTTTGGAGAAAGAAGTGTGTGAGTKTGTGGCTGCAGTCTGGTACTTGCAGCAGGTGACATTGGAAGCGTGTGGCTGAGCCCAGGAGAGGTAAAGCTTCCTCAGTCATTTTAGGCATTCCTCAAAGGCTCTTTACATACCCAAAACGAATTTTGGCTGAGACAATCAAAAATATCCAGTAGATGAAAATATGGTCACCATGTGGGTAGGAAGAAAAAATGTCCTGATGAAACAATATTTTGTAAATAATTAAATTGCCATCACCCATAAATGCTTGTTTTTATTTCTTTCCATGCTGAGGCTGAGCAGCTAAAGTGGCAGTGAAGATAATAGGCAAACCCCAGAAAAGGTCACCCCTACAGCTGGGACAGAGGGAATGCTGTAAGATTGGGTGAAATTCCCTTGGAGCTGATGACCCTTCATCCAGGAGAAATGTAAGAAGCCCTTAAGTGCTTTTTGGATATCCAGAACAATAGGATTCCTTTCCCTGCTCAGGGAAACAGGATTTCTTTCTACATTCCTTGTAAACAACAGGATTGTACCCAAGAATCTAAGTCCTCTCTTAGAGGAAACGACCTGAAGGGCCCCAGTCTCAGCTGGCTGCCAAGTCCAAAACCATTAATTACTCAGGTCATTTGTGCTTGACCACATAAATTCAATGCACCTAAAGACTCTCTACTTTTTTGACATTCCCTAACATATAATGGACTTGTGCAGTAAAGTACAACTGAAAGAGCATTAGCAATAGGGCACAGATCTTAAGGATGTTTTCCTCCTGCCAAACCCCACAACAGTGAGAACAAGAAGGAAAGATTCCCTTTTGGAATCTCCAAAACTCTGTTCTCCTGATATATTTTGTCTCTCTTCAACCTCACCACTAAGATGTCTTTTTCTGCACTTCCATTGCTCTGCCAAGCCAGCAGAGCATTCCCCGCAGATGGTAGGAGATGGCTGTGACAGTCCTGGGGTACTGGGGGCTGTTCATCTGCTGTGCTGTCCTGGCAGTTGTTGTCGGCAGCACCAGGCCTGGTTTGTGTGCTGAACTTGCCACTTCTCCAGAAGTTTCCCATGCCTCTGCCCTGCGCCCTCTGTCCTGCAGTCTGACTGTACTTCCACCTGCCCTTATACAGTGGGGTTTGGAGGTTGGCTTATTTGTTTTACTCAGAATGCATGAGAGTAGGAAGCAACAAGAACAGAAGTTTCGCTAGTGTTGTTTTTTTTAATCCAGTACCTTTCAAAACCATGCTGTATTATCTGCAGAATCAAGCAGATGCTTCAGCAGGCTTAGACTCCCAAGAAGCAGGGGTATGAACATGAGGTTATAGTCCCATACTCGTTTTCAAAACAGCTATCATGGCTTAAACTACCACAGAGGAAGTTTGTGCTCGTGCTCTATCTCAGGGCAAAGGGAACTCAGTTTGCCCAGGGATAGAGGAGTAGGGTGCTCCTCTTCTGCTGACTTCAGCTGTCACCTGAAGATATTGCTCCTCCTTGCTCCTTTGCATCATCCATCCTGGCTTTTTTGCCCGAAGTATGTTGTTTTGTTTGTTTTAAATGTGATTTAATCATTGTGTTCCTCCTCTCCCAAAAGGATTAAATGTTGAATTTGCATACCTGAGCGGGGACAGCAGGCACTGGAGGCCYTCCCTGCAGCTTGCAAAGCTATTGCTGGAAATGTCCCTGTCCTCTTCACCAGAGTAGTAGTTTACTCAAGTCTTTTTTACACGGGTTGGATCAGACATTGCCTTCAAAGTTGTTTGGTTTCAGTGTCTTGGAGAAGGGTTAGCCATGGGCAGTGAAAGGATAATCAATTAAATAGTCCCAGCTATTCTGCAGGCTCTCTGTGGATGCCCAGGAATGCCTCTCTGCCCTGGAAATCTTCAACAAATAAAACTTCAAGCTCATTTCAGTCTTCTGTGAAAAGGACATTTACCAGGGCGGGGAGCCTTCTCTGAAGGCTGAGCAAAGCAGAACTGCTTTTACTCTAGAGCAGTCAGCAGTCATTAAACCAATGAACTGTTTCTTTCTGAAAGTCTTGTTTTGCTAAATAAAAAAACCAAGAGGCGTTAAACAAAACTCAGTAAGATTATTTGTTTTAAAATAATGAAGTCTATTAATATTTGAGTGGCCTGAGTTTCCCTGCAGTTTACTTGTTTAATCCATTATAAAAAATGATACTTCATTCCTTTCCAAAGTTTTATGCTGAGAAGGTGAAAAAATTATTTGCCTAAAATCCCCTGATAATCCTCATGCAAACCCATGCAGAGTTGCATGTTTTTGATTGCTAGCATTTTTCTTCATTATTTTTATATTGCATTCCTTCAGACTTTGAAATTTATTCAGTTACACATTATGATATGGGTTTAAAAAAATTATTCAGCAATGGATCACATTGTTTTGTTGTTGAAATGTTGCTTATACGTTTCTCACCCGTAGAAAACAGGGAGTACTGTTCCAACAGGATGTTTTTTCCCTTTGTACTTATGTTTGTCATCTTTGCACTCTGCTGAAATCAGAAAAAAAATGTGACCTTCAACTGAACTGGTGGTGACATGTTTCAACTTAGGAAAATTTGTGATGCTTGGAAAGTGGCCCATCTGTCTGAAATGACCTAAAAAGCAAGATGCAATTGTTTTATGCTTTTGTGCTTTGCCATGAAAACAGGCAGTAGCAGATGCACGTCAAGAAATGCAGGGTGGTTGGTGAATGCTGCGGTGACACCGCTCCTCTGGGAGCAGAGGGAGTGGGGGGGGAGAGCAGAGCTTGTCCCTGCCCCCAGTCCCCTGCCCACAATCTGGGACACTCCTTAGTTGCAGTGCCTGGCTGGGCAGAAGCAGCAGCAGTTTGCAGCTCGCTGTTTCTCACAGAGACACTGCTTCCAGGGCTGAAGACCAGAGCAGGAAACTCATCCAACTGCAAAACCTGTCAAAGAAAGGGAAGTTTTTAACCTGTTTTGATTTGCAGTGTGCCCCTAGAAAGGGTTGGGGTGAGAGGATGGAAGTGATAGCAAGGACCAGCCAGTCTACCAGGACTGGTGGTAGACACTTGGTATCTGGATTCTGCTTGCTGGGTTTATTTCTGTTCTGAAGGAAGAGGGCAGAAAAGCCAGTTATTTCCAAGGTAATGAAATACCTCACCCCTTTCAACGGCTGGGGATAGCTTAAGCTTGTGTAAATCATAAAGGTGTGTCTTTCAACTATGAAATAAATCAGTACACCCAAAAAAGGGGCTGCAGCTGGGATTGAGTTTGTTAACATGTTGGCTGTGTACTAATTTTATGCATTTTTCTGTGAACAAAAGCCTGGATAGTTCCTGTTGTATCCTCTTCCACATAAGTGTTCATGGGGCCACTGAATCAGATCAGGCAGTTTAGGCAGTGCTTAGTAATTGTTATTTTTCTTTTTCAGAGGACTTCATCAGCTGTCCTAACATCTTCAGGATTTCCTTCTCTTTGTGCTGGACTGATAGCATTTAGTGGTGCAGTCCTGCAGTCTTGAGGCAAATAAAATAGATCTGCTTGAATCAGACTCATGCTCATGTGAAGTAGGTTCAAACCCCAGAAGGCCCCCAGCTTTTTTTTTGTCTTAACTGCAACACTGCCAAGGTCTGTTCTATGTTCATGGATTCATTTACCATGCCAAAAAAAAGGGTTTCGTAGGTGCAGATACACATCATCATAACATCAGCCAATTCTTCAGCCTTAGATGCCTCTTATACRTAGAACCAGGAGAAAAATGTGCAATCTGAAGGCACGTCCCCTTTGTTGTGTGGGTATCCGCTGTTTCCAGCCTAACCCGATTTTGATCTTCCTGCAAAGTATTGATGTTGCAAAGCATGGATGTCCAAAGCCTCAGCTGCAAGCAAGTTGAGAACAATATTCCTAGTGGCATATCTCTTTAAACTGCTGTTCTGAAAATATCAGTGGGGTTTTTTTAGATTAACTAGGAGAAAAATATTAATTAAAATATTTCTTTTTTGATCCAAGTGCTGAAAACATGAAAAAGATATTTCAAATAAACAGAAACTCTTGTTTGCAAAGAAAACAAAGTAAACAAAACACTATTAATTATATCCACATTTTACTTGTAGGGGAGAGGCTAGCACTTGGAAATTTTTTAATCATATCCAAGTCTTGACCTTGAAAAGTGTGCCAAAATAGAGTTTGTGCTGAGGGTAAATGTAATCAAGTCAGAGAGATATGTTACAGGGTTATTGTAGAAGTCCCCACAAGAAATTTTATATGCCCAGGAGACTCAAAGCTAATATTCTACTGAGAAAGGTTTAAGCATGGTAAAGGAGGTACATACAAGTTACAAGAAGAAACTAGAAATATGATCTGAAGTCTAGAAAACCTGCTTTTTACATCTTTAAGTAGCTTTCCCATCTTTGTGGGAGTTCTTTAGTTTTCTTTGTTTTGGCTGTTTGTTAGTTTTCGTTTTGGTTGGGTTTTTTTCTCATTTAGCTTTAACTCACAATTTCTAAAGGGCTATGTTTTTTGTAGGATGTAATAAGTTGTATCACTTGTAAAATTCAAATAAATTAGCAGTGATTGTGTGTGGCACATGCAAGGTACCATGCAAGGCCCTTGAAACCTCCGAACTGCGGTCTGGGGGTAGGTGGGTGGATTTCACACCACTGAAATCTACAGCTTTTTGAAAAAGACGGATGTAAAGCTGTTAATGGGCACCTGTGACATGCATATCAAGCAGTGGACAACAAGGATGAGAACCTGAATACATGGCCTTTTATTGGCTGCACTAAAAACACATACGAGCTCTGTGGCTCCATGTTTCACTCCTTCATATCCTCCCCAAAGATGCAACTCTTCATCAAGAACAGTTTTTATTCTGCAGTTGCTAGAATTTTTATATATGACTACCTTAAGAAATATAATTATAAACTCAGTGCATTTTAGTGAAGTATTTGTGCTTCTTCTTCATAATAATATAGTCCAGAAACTGACTTGGGTATATGTTAGTTTCTTTGAAGATGAGGAAGGTATGTGTGGGACTGGTGTTAATGCTGCTGCTGTCATGTGTGTGGTTCACAGTGAGAGGTATAATACCCTGGGTTGGAGTGGGTGGTGTATTAGCTGTGGTACTGCTGGGAAAGACAAGCATTCAGGCACCCAGAGCGTTCTTCAGGTCACTGAAAACTCCTCTCCTCTTTCCAGCTGACCTAGCTGTCCTGCTAAAAGGCATAACTCCACTTATAAACCTTGTTCTGCTTGTGTGCCACCACAAATGGTGGTTGTGTGTGGAGGGTGCACTTGAGCTAAGACTCCTCCACAAGGATCATAGGCAGCTTCAGGAGCTGCAGTGCTGTCACCAAATCCATAGCCCTCAATGAACCGCTAAAGCTGTTGTATATGATGTGGGGTGTGGGAAAATTTATTTATCTACTGCATTATATCTTCTGTTTTCTCAGCAGGCTGTTCACCTGGCTTTCAGTCCTTATTCCAATGAGTATAAAAGTGTTTTGCATAAGTAAAGCAGAGACTGGGACTCAGGTTGGACTCCCCACCCTGACCAGTGGTTCCTTTTCTGTCTCTGGGTAGGCAGAACTCAGTTTCAGACAGGCATGAACCCATACGCCTGTGTTTTGAGCAGGCCACGTACGTGAGGGTGAGGTGAGGAGGGGTGCAGCTTGCTTTGCTGGTCAACGTGCTTTGCTGGTTGTACTCAGCAAGTTTTGGCCTATATCTGGGTGCTCACCCCCCAGCCCTGTGAATCCTGCAGGCGTTATATAGGATGCTCAGAAATGTCGATGAGCCTATATGTGCCTGAGGCACTTGGTGCTTCAGGGGCAGGGCTGCAGCGAACTGCAATTTTGAAGACTTTAATTTGTCTGTGATTGTCCCTGAGGGTCTGGCACTACTTTAYGGGTGTTTCTGGCCAAGAAACTCATCCTCAGCACAGTCCTTCAATGCACCAGGCACTATGATTTGCATACCATTCCCTTCGGGGCGGTGATGAGCAGACAGATAATTGGAGACTGGTGGTGTTTTGAGAAACTGCGGTGAGGAGGGTGTACTTTCATGTGAGCACAGCCTGGTTTGTGGGTCTTCCCAGGCTCATAGAGTAGCAGAGGGCATGGTGGTGCAGTCCTCAGCAGTCAGTCCTGTGCCTTCTGCCTCCTTGCTAAAATGCAGTTTTTATGTGTGTAAGAACAAAAGATACTTGCAGAAGTTTCTGCAACTCTCAAACATGAATGGATAGTATGACCCTTGCCCATGCTAATAGCTCCTTTTCCTCTCTGCTCTGCCTACACCCTTAATGCATCCATGTGAATATCTGAGTTCTCTCCTACCATTTATGGTCACATTTTAACTTTTTTTTACCAAGCCAGCTGCCAGCCATTTGAAATCCATCATTTGCTGAAGTGTTTTACCTTCAGCAGGTAAAGAGGACTTCCCAGTGGCCCTCTTTTGGGATCTTCAGTGATGCTGTACAAGTTGAGCAAATACAGGTCCCTCATCCTGCAGCAATTCTTGTATATTTTTTTCCTGCATAACTAGGCTGTGCAATCACCATTCTACACTTCGGTATCTGGCTGTAGCCTGGCTCCTGGGCTGATCTCTGCTGAAGGACCACTTATCACAGGTCATCTCCCTCCTGCACTGACTCTTATTCTTCCTGCCCCTCTTTTAGTCATCAGACTGCTGTTCATGGCTGGCTTTGCTGTCCTTTTTCTGTCCTTCTCTTCACATACATCTTTCCTTCCTCSTCTGTCTTATCAGTCACTGTGCTGTCTGAGTGCCAAAGATATTTGGTTTTGATCTCTAAAGCCCACCACCTCAGTGGTGCCAAGTTGTAGGCCAAGAGGCAACAGGCAGAATCTGGAACACAGGAAGTTCCACCTCAATGTGAGGAAGAACTTATTTACTGTGCGAGTGGCTGAGCACTGGAACAAGCTGCCCAGAGAGGCTGTGGACTCTCCTTCTCTGGATATATTCACCATCCTTAGTCATGTGCTCTAGGGAAGCCTGTTTGATCAGGGAGGTTGGACTAGGTGACCTCCAGTGGTCCCTTCCAACTTTAAGCATTCTCTGATTCTGTATTAAAAATTCGGTTTAAAGTCCTTTATACCCAGGAATCAGCTCTGCTTGATATGTCGTGCCTCTTTGATTTTGTTAAGACGACTCAGGGTGTCTTCAGCAAGGTACTCAACTCTTCCCATGCTCAGTCCGGCTGCTGGAAGTTCAGTTGGTTTCACAGTGCTTGTATCTGAGTAGGCTTGATGTGGATACTGCTTGAATTTCTATGGTTTATCAAAAGGTTTTGTTCCTTGAAATTGCTGTTTCCTGCACTCAACTAACTGTTTTTCTTAGCCACAACTATACATGGATGCTGCGTTTGGGAGGGTGAGAGCTCTGTGACACTTTGGAGAGGTCCTTCACCTTTCTGTCCTTCATGCTGCTGTGAAGCATACTGGAGGCTTTCACCCTCATCCCCCGGTCACCTGATGTGTCCAGCATCCAGTGCAAAGTGGAGAGGAGTAGCTGAAAAGGCTCATTTTATTGGAGTCCACTCCATCCCCAACCTCTGACTCAGTCAGTACCTGATTTCTCTGCATTCTTTTTCTCATTAGAAAAACTTCTCCAGAAAAATCAGTTTTATATAAGACTGTAAGTACTGCCTTGCTTATATTAACTCTATGGAATAGGCTTTGATGCTATTTCCCATAGCATTCTTCTGGAAAAACTGGCTGTTCATGAGTTGGATGGGTGCCTTCTTCACTAGATAAAAAACTGGCTGGATGGTTGGCCCAGAGAATGGTGATAAATAGAGTTAAATCCATGTGCTGTCCAGTCTCCAAGGCTCAGTATTGGGGTCAGTTCTGTTTAATATCTTTAATGATGATCTGGACAAGGGGATTGAGGATACCCTCAGTCAGTTTGCTGCCCAGCAGAAAAGGATCTGAGACTACTGATTGACAGTGACTGAACATGAGCCAGTGTGTGCCCAGGTGGCCAAGAAGGCCAACGACATCCTGGCCTGTATCAGAAACAGTGTGGCCAGCAGGACCAGGGCAGTGTCCTGGCACTGGTGAGGCTCCACCTTGAATCCTGGGTTCAGTTTTGGGCCCCTCACTTCAAGAAGGACATTGAACGGCTGGAGTGTGTCCAGAGAAGGGCAACAGAGCTGGGGAAGAGTCTGGAGCACAAGTCTGATGAGGAGCAGCTGAGGGAGCTGGGGATGTTTAACCTGGAGAAAAGGAAGCTCAGGTGAGACCTTATCACTCTCTGGAACTCCCTGAAAGGAGCCTGTAACCAGGTGGAGTTTGTTTTCTTCTTCCAAGTAACACATAACAGGATAAGAGAAAATGGCCTCAGGTTGTAACAAGGGAGGTTTAGATCGGATATTAGGAAAAATTTCTTCACAGAAAGGGTTGTCAAACTGTCCGGGGAAGCTGCCGGACTCACTACCGCTGGAGGCAGTAGTGCAGGTGTGGCACTTAGGGACATGATTTAGTGGTGGACATGGCAGTGTCGCGTTAAGGATTGGATTCAGTGATCTTAATGGTTTTTTCCAACCTGAACGACTCTGAGGTTCTGTGAATGCTCGTAGCTGGAATTGCTGCAGCACAAACGTCTCATGTAAAGCGCCATCTGGTGCCTCGTTGTAAGCTTTGCATCCAGTGTTAAMTAATCAGTGTAATCTATAAGCCTGAAAAGCCAAAGGCCAATTTTTATGTACAATAACTGAGGAAGAGTCATTTCGTATTCTGTTGATCTTGTTAAAATTCCTTTTTAATGTTTCATTTAAGCCCTAAAACTTCCACTGAATTGCTGAATTCTTGGGACGGGAATACACTATTTCAGYTTTAGTCCTTTCTTTTGTGATGAGTAAAATGGCAATTAGTTGCCACTGATCCCAGCAGTGAAATTTTTCCTGAACAAAATCGTTAGACCTTGTTTATGCTAATAAGTTCCTTGTGAATCTGTGGGATGGCTTCAGGCACAATCCCTGTGACGAAAAGAACATTGTGCATCTGACTGTTCAGTTCAGAGCTACTGGAAAATGTGTCTTACATAACACAGATGAAAAAGATTAGCAGTTTCAGAGTTGTCATCTATAGTTCTAAGGGACATTACAAAGGCGGTTAATTAACTTAATATACTTGTAACATGGACTAGGAAACATAAAATGAGCTCTTCCATTTATGTAAAATGGTGAAGTTTACAAGCTCCACAGAGGTTACATGAATGGAAAATGAAATATGTGTTTTTAAATCAGAAGAAGTCATTCATAATGCTGTATTTTTTGGTTTTATTTGTTGTTTTATTTCTCTGAATGGCCATTTTTAACTTTTGTAGGAACTTTCTTTCGAAAGAACTGAGGATCTGTGTGTTAGGAAGACATGCAGGAACAGCAAAGGCTCTGAAATTGAGAGCATCTCTGTATGTATTGGTTTGGGCTCTCAAAATTTGCCACCCAATGTGAAAATTCCATTGTGTTTTGCCTGGGTCCCTTGGCGATCCGAAGGTCCCAGGCTGGAGGAGAGCTTGGGGCTGCTGATTCCCATATTTTGCCCTGAAATAATGAACTTCATTAGCTAAGATACATAGGCAACACCACCGAGCAATTTTATTTGTGACTCTTTAGGTTTCCCTTCTGCTGTGGTCACTCACTGCTGTACTTACCTAGTGCTTGGGGATGAAGTTGTTTAACCACAGGATATACCAAAGGCTAAGGGTGAAGAATTTTATAGGAACAGCTAGTAAAACTTTTGATGATTACTTTTCTCTAGAGCTCTATGCACATCTTTTCTCTAGAAAAATAGTGCCTATTGCAACCTATTTTTTTTTCAGGCCAGCTAGTGATAAAGTGAACATTAGAAGATGGGTCTTGAATTCATAGTCTCAGTTTGTGCAAGGAAAATGGATACAATGTTCTGGTGTAGCTAAGATGTAGGTCTTTTTCAGCTAATTACATTGCCTTGAGCCTTGCAATGCAAAGTTGCAGCTGCACAATGGAGCCACTTTCAGTTAAGAAACTGCATAAAAAAGGATCAGGTCCTAGCAAAGGCTGGCAGGCTGAGATGTGGGCAGCAAAGAGAAGGGCTTTTTAGACTCTGTCCTGTAAAGCTACACCGTGGGGGAGTTATTTCAGCAGGTAAAAGTACCTCTAAACAAAGTACGAAATTGTATGTGTTTAATACTGAAAGATATTTGAAAGAAAACTGTACTGTCTCTTAATGCCAGTATAGAATATGGGACAGGTCCCAAGGGAAGCTCAGTCCATCCGAGGACTTACAAACCTTGACTCTGTCCCTTTAAATGTAATTGTTAGTAAACACTTCCATGAAAGAAGCTTTCATCAGATAAAAAAAGTGGCAAACTAGAGTGGTAAATAATTTGCCTTGGCAAATAATATTTAAGCCCCTGATTTGAACCGTAATTCTGTTCAGCATTATCATTTGCTTTGTAAATAAAAGTGCTTATCCAAACAGCCAAGCTTTCTGTTGTTGATGAAAATGGGGAAATGTGGGGCAGAGGGAACGTGTCACTTCCCTTCCTTTCTGGAAGTCTGGGGTTTCCAGCTATTCAGATGAAACTGCTTGTGTTTCCATCGATACGAGCCTTGCCCTGCCACAGCAGCGCGGGAGAACAGCGTTGAAAAATCCCCCTCTGCCCCCCGCTCTGAAAACGTCTCCAGTTTTGAGAGGCCTCTGCTCTGCAGCCCAGTTACAAACTTGGGGAGCAGCCGTGGAGCAGGAGCCGGGTGCTCCCCAAACCCGCGCGGCCGTGCGAGGTCCGCGGCTGCGGACGCGCCCCGGGGCCGAGCCCCCCGGGCTGCCACACCTGACGCCACCCGGGTCACCTTTGGGGTGGCATCGGGATCTTCGCATTTCGCAGCCCGCAGCGAGTTTCCCCCCACTTCTTCTCTGAGCCAGATGGAGACGCATTTGGTTTCTCTTTTAACCATGTTACTTTTGTGAGGAGAATAAAACGAGCAGGAACAGCTATTGGCCGCAGCGGCACAAGCGAGCCCTGCTCTGCCAGAGGAAACCACATAAAAGCGCGCGGGTGTGTGTTTGGGGGGAGGGCGTAGCGAGCGATGATGCCTGGAGCTTCTTGCACTCCGAGCTGCGATTTGTGAGCGAAACATGATGAAATCACCCCCTGGACAAATCACACGAGCCTGTCAACCTCACCAGGTGGGATTTCTCGTAGCTAATAGCCCGAACTCCGAGCAAACAGAGCTCTGCGCTCACTATAAAAAAAAGGCGACGGTGCGGCGCAGGCTTTTCAAGAATTCCCTGGTATGGCTAAGCAGGGCTGCGTCCATTCGCACCAGGTAGGGGAGGAGAGGARCGTGTTTGCTTTTAGAGGAGGAGTAGCCCGTCTCTCCTGAATAAGTTCCTACAAAAASGAGCGTTTCAGCTTCAGAAAGAGATGTTTTATTCATAAACCCCTTCTGGTTTGTGTTACTCTCCAACAGTGACGCTGTCAGCTGCTCCTCCAGTGATGGGAACTGCAGTGCTGGGGAACTCGAATGTACTGAGGACCATCTCTGCCCTTTATGCATAATGCTCCGAGTGCAAAAGTCCTGCTTCTTGCACAGTTTACTTACTTTGCTGTTTTACTTTTGCAGGTGATATCGTTATTTGCTTTTGCCTTTGGAGTAAATGTCTGCATGGGATTTACAACAAATCGATTTAGGAGATCTGAAGAATGGGATGAGGGCCCGGTCTCAGGTACAGTAACAGACATAAATTGTACATCACCAGATACCCTTATGTTATAGACTGTGGTTAGAAACCATTCCTACTCCGTAACAGTAGTTTGCTTGTTCCTTTTCCCACTAGGATATAGAGAAGAATAAATAACTCGCTGAGCCTGAGTCAGTTGACCTTTGGGACTCACCTATAGGTCTCCTATTTACTTAAACTTTTGCTCTGTGTGCATGTGACTATGGAAAATCTAGCTTATTTTAGGACAGAGCACTGTCAGTCTCACAGAGACTGGTCTCATCAGCTCCTCTGGAGTGTTTGCAGTGTTTTGTACTCTGCACGGTTTCCTTCTAGCGTTAAGAGAAACTCCCTGATGGGTTTAAGGGTGTTGGGTTTATTTTGGTAGCTATTGAAGCGGTTTCTAGAAACTTGATTAATGCTTTCAAGAGGCACTGGTGAGAAAAGCTTTTGGGATTTCTGTGGCTCCTGAGGTCATGCTAGTTTATGAACAGTAGACGGCAGACATCTGACGGCGGAGACAGCCGGGAGAGGAGAGCAGGTGTTCGTGCAGATGTGCTGTCACCGAGTCTTCTGTTTTTCTTACACCTTCTACTTTTTTTCTTTGGAGACAGCAAGAACATGCCACGGGAGGAACTGTTATTTGTGTTGTGGGGTAGTATGGGGTTTTGTGAGCTCAAGCATAGTCCAAATGGAAAAATGTATAAACCAGAAAACTAGTCTTTTTTTATTAAAAAAAAAGCAGGCTTGACTTGTGTCTCTGTTCCTTTGGCAGGAGAAAGGAAACTTGTGGTCATTGACTTAGAGCTGGTTAACGTAACTGAAGTGAAAGGGTTTCATTTACAATGCTCGTCTGTAATGATAGCTTGTGAATTTTAATTATAAAATTTTCTACCGTGGCCAGAGTTTGTTGTATTCCTGGTAATGTATCTGTGTCCTCTGTCTTTGAGGAATTGGTGTCTTAATCACAGCCACAGTCAGGGCTGCCGGTCAGTGAGTAGGGGCATTTTAGGTAATCTAAAAGATAGTGGCTGTTGCTTTTGATCTTTATATCAGTAATAAAAATTTGCTTGAAATTTTTTTTTTTAATCTTCTAGTATGTTAACTGTAGAATGGTTGTGTAGTGTGTGTAGTAGTGATGGGAAGGATTTGCATTTGAAGTGTTCAACACCTTAGTGCCAGTTGCTTTGCTTGCGCTGGTGACTGTCTGGGGCAGGGCTCAGTTGGTTTTTACTCARGTCCCAAAGGTGTGATGTTGGGGTCCCATTGCAGCTGATTGGTGCCAGCTCTGCTGAGCCAGCCAGCACTGTTCAACACTGCCAGGGCTGGGATCAGTAGCTGTGTGCTCCTTCCAGTAGCAGGAGGATTAGCTCAGCATTCCAGAAAAGTAGGAAGAAATACAGGATCTCTTGCAAAAAGGCAGGAGATGGGGTACTTTTGGAAGTCTATTGAATTTGCTATAGGTGGGATTGGCCCAGCATCTGGCATTGAAGTAGTCCAGTCAAGGGTGCAATAATGAGAGACAAAAGTAATGGAGGATTTTGTCCATTCTGAGCTTATGTAGCTTGGTTATTTTATTGCAGGAAAAAAAATGTGATATCAAAGAGTAATGGAGTGTCATCACAGTAAAGTATAGACAGCAACAAGTTACACTGGAGATGTGCATTTTTTTTAGCAAACTAAAAGCACTGTGATCAAAGAACCTATTTAGTCACTCTTAATTGCATGATTTCCAATTATACTTCATTAGAAGAGCAGTGCAATGAAATATCCAGAAAAAAGGATTGGTATAAATTCTTTTTCAACTTCAGTCTTCTTTAGCTTGCTTGTGTCCAAGTTTCTTGGTGTTGAGAATTAATTATTTTATATTCAAAAAACACTTGCTTTACCAAGCATTAGTGTAGAAACCAATTTGTTACTTCTCCAGAGGTATGCCATGATTGTAAGCAAATTTTGGTTTCCATCTAGCGTAGAATTCTGCTACGAGCCAAAACCATGATTTTTTTCYTAGTCCCTTGTAAATGCATGCCAAAATACCACCACAATGCCTAAAACACCCCTTCTTGGCCTCTCTTTAGTGTACAGATGTATGTCTTTATACACTTCAGATGTTTTGTATTTGTACCCCAAAAATAATTTAATTGAAATTAATTATTTCAATTATTTAATTTAAGTAATTTTTTAACTTAAAAATTCTAAAAGACAATAGAGAACCTAAGCTTACATTTTTTCGTGGCTTTGCCTTTGCAAGTTATTTGCTTTATGAACTTTCTAGCCATCTTTTTAAGCACTTTCAGGGCAAATGGCCTGAGTAATCTCTTGAAGCATGTTTCTTGATCGCAGTACGATAACTTATGCTTTGGAAGGAGAAACACTGAAGTTTTTCTATCCCTTCTCACTGGATTTTTAAGCATGCCATTACTTAATATGTATTTTTTCCATTATCTGACTTTTCATTGTGATTTTACTCACTGCGAAAATGAAATGCAAGTTCGTAATATGAATATTATGTAGGAGAGCTAGTGCTCCAGATGTTTTGTATAAGTATTTGGTTGTTCCATATAGGTTCCATATGGGATCCATAGGATCCAAAATGGCAAATTGGTACCACATCCTTCCTATAATGACTGAGTAAGCATGTCTATATTGTGTAGTCCTATGTTTTAAACAYTACTGCAAATAAATGGATTTTATTTTTTTTTAAACTTGTAATCAGATAGAATCAAAGGAAATAGTTTGATATGACACTTTCTAAGATAAATGTAACACCTTTAAAATGGAAATATAGTAACCTCCATGAACTGAATCACAAAGGCACTATTGCCCTATTTAACTTCATTCTCTAACCTATGACACAGAAAAGACTTAGATGGCTGTTTTGAGCGTAGTGGCAAGAAAAGGAATGTGTGAAAAACAATGTGAAAAGCTTTACTTACGAAATAAGGAGGGAAGGATCTTCATGCTGAGGTCCCTCTGACTGCTGCACAGTCTGACTGCAGGAGCTATGGAGGGATACAGGAATTTTGAAAAGGAGTTTAAACTGTCTAAGTTTGTTCTGTACTGGCGTTTCTGTTAATTTGAAAATGCTCACCAGGGATAGAGCTCCTTATGATACATTTTCAAACTATTTTGCATGCACCAGTACCTGTGTCATGGCATTGTGCACGACCTGAAAATCATGGTCTGGCTGCAAAGGCAAGGTCAAGCATGAGAAACAAAGAAATGATCTTAATGTATTCAGAGAAAGTAACCAAGTCCTCTTTTGTGCTGCGATATGGAAAGTGTCCTACATGGACTCAGGAGGTGTGACTTGAATTTGCTAAGTGATTTGGGATAATGTGCTACGTCAGTAATGAGGTAGTTGTCAAGAGACATGAAAAAATAAGACAAGGTAGGTGAGCTAAACCTTTCTTACATGAAGTGGAAACCCTAGGTGCAGTTATAGAAGATGGAGCTAGAAGGGACCTTCAACAGCTGTGTAGACCTCCATATCCCAAGACCTGGTCAATTATTACTGAAGTGCTTCTGACAGATCTTGGCCCAGCCCTTCTGCAAAATCTCCAAGCTCAGAGGTTGCACAGTTTCTGTGGGCGGTTTGTTCCAGAGGTTTCCTGATATAAATAAGCTGCTCTTTACAACAGGTAGACATTCCTTGAGCTGCAGTTAACTGTCTCTTATGTAATCTGCAGTCAGATTCACGCCTTCTCTTTCCTAAACAATGTTGATGTGTTGGGTTTTGGTTTTTTTTTTCTTTTTACCTTCTGAAAAGATCTTGCTCTCACCCCTTTGAAATGTAAAGGGTAATGCCCGGTGTCAAGGTCATATGCTGGTATGTAATAACCTTCGCGTTTCTACTACCTTTGATTTGCAGCTTACTGGATCTGTGATTGTATGTTACCTAGTTTCCAAAAGAGAAAGTAGCGGAAGAGGTTAAATAACATGAAATTATTTTTTGGTAACAGATTTTCAGAAGCATTTGGCAGGAAGTAGCTGTCATTAAAAGTAAGGACCAAGGCTTCATAGCTCTGAAAATTTGACTGTTAACATGATTTGAAACAATTCTCGTGTGATTAATTTCTAGCATAGCTTTGTGACCTACTTATGTGAGCAAAGAAAATACTGATCTGTGTATTGCCAGCATAGATGCACAGCTTTTAGCTCCTGGAATTTCAGATGGCCAAAATACTGATGGCTCACTAAGAGCATGCTTGCAGAGTAGGTACCTCTAGAGTGAAACTCCACTGTATGTATGATATTACTCGCCCTGAGCGTTGCTGACCTGATTGAAAAAAACAAACCGCAAAAGCAGAGAGACAGGGTTGTCTGCTACTACCTTTTCCAGCGGTCATGTGAGTGTGCCTTGACATTGCCATGATCCATGAYTGCAACCACAGTATGTTTGGGTTTCTTACCTATGACCTTGCTGTAGCACTGATTTGCTGACAGATTTACTTCCTGAAGTGATTTGTGCTGGTGTCCAGCCAGTGCCACTCAAAGGGAAGTGGTGCAGCAGTAGTGCTTGGTATGGGAGCTGGTGAGACATCAACTGCTACAGCATCACCTCCAAACCCCCTTCATCATCTTTTCCATCCATTCTCACAGTGCTCGGTTAATGCCATCTTATTTGGGAAGAGATTTCCCTTCAGTTTATGTGGAAACTAAACTTTCAGCTATGTAAAAGTGTAGGGGGAAAAATACATAAGAAAATATCAGAGCAACTATTTCCCAAAAGTGCCATTGCGTCAGTCCTCTAAAAGTCATACTGCTAATCATGGTGAGGTTTGCCAAACCCCAAACCAAACCATGGCCTAAAAGAAAACAAAACACAAGACAATTTCAAATACTTAATTTTAATAGGTCTCTCAAGGAACAAAAGGCATTGTGAAATTTTCCTTGGAACACCTCTGTATTTAAAGGATAATACGCATTCCTTACTTTATTTCATAAAATACAATTAACCCTAGAGAACAGCACACAATTTTCCTGCTTCATGTAAGATTCTCTTATAAGAAAAACTTAAAATATACAAAGTGTATAAAATAGTAAGTTTTGAGAAAAGAGCAGACACATATCAGCTTTGACATTAAGGGCCCTTACTAATAAATAGATTATTGAAGTCTGATACATTATTCATGGTTTTCGGACTGGCAGTCTTCCATTTACTTATACAGAGAACAATATATTAATTTCTTAAATACTTCTGTATTTTTGAAGTTTTTATATTTGGTGCTCTGCAGAAGTCCACCAAAAAACCTCACTTTATTTCTCCATTAATTTATAGAGCATTTTAAAGTTTCTTTCACGCTTCACATTGATTTGACACCTTCCAGTGTAGCAAACCAAGTCCTGCTGTCTGCATGTAGATTAATTGGAGTCCTTTCCTATGTAAACTGTCCAGCCAGCCATGAAAATGTCACTTGGTTTCTGAAAACAAAGGCCTGCTTCTGTAGAATAGCTACAGTTCCTGGAATGGGGCCTTGGAGACTTCAGTACATTTCTGCTAATGATCTCTTGATTGTTGCAGAGGTAAAGCCAGGGCTGTTTCTTTGCAGGATGTTATCACAGCATGCTGCTTCCACTTTTTTTTTCCTTCCCCAAAAGAACAACTTCTTTGGAATTGGTTCTTTTTTTTTTTTTGTTTCATTTCTTCAAGCAATTCTCCTCCATGCTCCCTTCCCTTTCCCAGACCGAGCATCCAAGGTCTTGCTCATTCGAGCGGCTTAGGGCTGAGCTGCCTGTCCCATTGCTGCCAGCCTGACAGATGTTGCCCTGTTTCTTGTTCCACACAGTCCTGTCAGATTCCCCCTGGATCAATACCTCTGGCTCCTGCAAAAACAGATGCTTTGAACTTCAAGAGGCAGAGCCTCCTGGCTGCCGCTGTGACAACCTGTGCAAGAGCTACAACAGCTGCTGCTTCGACTTCGATGAGCTGTGCTTGAAGACAGGTATGATGGGTCTCCTATCTTGCACTGCCAGCGCTGCTGACACTTGGGTTCTGCCAGTGGTCAGGACCTGCTTGATATGCCAGCACTCCTTGCCATAACTTGCGTCTCCTCCTCACCTTGCCTTGGCTGGGCAGGCTCAGCTCAGCCCAAAATGCAGCCCACGTTTCCTTGCAAGGAGCAGTAGGAATGTGCACCTATCGCTCCTGACTGCGGGGGCAGAAAAAGCGGGTTACTGTTCATACCACATGGAAAAATGGATCTTCTGACACTAAATTAAAAGCAATAATCAGTGTTCAGGCACCAGTTTGGCCTCTAGCAAAAAGGCACAGTAAAAACTGGATATTGGTCATTTTGTATCAGCCATCCTTTTTAATCCCAACTGATAATATTGAAGAAATTCAGGCTCACTTGTGGGCTGTGCACTGCAGTTGCATGAAGGTGCCTTGGAAGCATTGAAGGGGTGCGGGTCCCCTTGGAGCAGGGGACAGCCTGATCTTGCTACCTGTGCCCCAGACCCTGATTTCCAGATGTGTATACTACACTAGTAGAAACATTTGACTTCAATTCGTTGGACCCTGGAGGATGGAAATATAGCAATGGGTTCACTTTTTTTTTTCCATTTTGTTTTGTTTTTTTTTTCCATGAGTCGTAGGCAAGGAAAACTTCAAAGAGGGACATGGGTTATATTTTACTTCTTAGCATAGTGCATTTAAATTATTAGTTGTACCCATCTCCTTCAGTGTTTGCATGGTGGTCAGAGTTGACACAGGTGCTTTTTATTTTTGTCATTGAACTTACTCTTGCTTTATCAAAGTATTACGCTTACTAAGCAGCCAGAAGAGAAGTCTAATGATTAAAAATATCATTACCTATGGATGTGCCATGCTTGAAAGTCCTGACTTCCTCAGTTCTCTTTATGATTATATAATTTGCATAGATTGGTACCAAAAAATGGTGAGCTAATCTGGTAATGAAAAACAACTTTGGTTCCAGGCCAAAAACTTCTGAATTTTAGGCTGATGCTGTTTTGCCTCTGGTGTAAAGGGCTGCGGAATGAGAGACTCTTTTTGAAGTCTTTCGGCAGGATATCTGCTCTCAAAGGGCAGATTTTCAGTTCCTCAGCCTCCTTTCCACAGCCGACACAAATGTGCAGTATGCGTATGGATACCTGTATAGCCCCTGGTACTGTTGTGCTAATGGTCATATACTCCCATAGGCATTTATCTGGGCAATTATCACATGTGTAATCTGTAAATATTACATACTTATAGAAAAAAGCCCCAAATGAAGGAGGAAAGGTGATAAAAGACATTGCTTTGATGTGTGGTTTTTTTGCTGGGTGCAAGTTTTCTGAAGTGATTTTTGAAGTTTCTTGGTTGGGCCTGGATATGGAAAAAACCCATATGTTTAAAACCATAGGCCCTGTTCCAAAGCAATGTACTACCCTTGAGAGAGCACTCAACTTAGACAGGCCAGATCTTAATTTCATTTGCAAGATGAGAAAAGCTGGAGTTTTTACAGCAGACATGCCATATTTTTCCTTGAAGAACAGCTCTTGTTTTTTCGGATCTTTGCAGTTGATGCCGAATCGGCAGTATGGGTGAGGAGCTGATGGGAGTAAGGCATCAATTTGCGTCGACATAGTCTCTTTTCTACTTTCTTATATTCTACGGTTTGAACTGGGTACTGTAGTAGTTGTGAGGAAAAGCAAAGATTACCCAAGAAACACCAGAATTCTTAGTTTGTGCTTTAGGTCCCCCCATTTATCTGTCAAGATCCTTTTTTGTCTTTTCCTTTCCCCACTTTCTGGCATTCAGATTGTACAAAGCCTGGAATACAACACCTGAGGGTGGCAGAAATGCTCCCAAGTGTGTTGGTGAAGGAGCCCTCCTGCACTTGCAAGTGACAAGGGTCCTTTTTGTTTCTGGTTGACATACCTACTTTAACGACTAGAGTGTTGTCCTTATGGCGTGAATGAGTACTTTTTGTTTTGATTACAATCTCTCATTCTTGCTTACTTTGTGAATATTTTAGCTCGGGGCTGGGAGTGTACCAAAGATCGCTGTGGAGAAACCAGGAATGACGACAATGCTTGTCACTGCTCTGAAGACTGCTTAAGTAGAGGAGATTGTTGTACTAATTACCAAGTCGTTTGCAAAGGTACATCTTTGGTCTTTCTACCTCTTATCTTTCCAAACCCAATAGAAAACAGCCCTGTGGGTAGAGTTTTCTTCCAAAGGAGGAACACGCCTTGTTTTGCTTTGATTTGTTTTTTTGAGGAGGTGGGGGAAATGCAGAATCGTATTTGTAATTTTCTGGGCACTAGCAGAGGTAAATACATATAATTTGTAGAAGGACGTTATCTTTGCCTAGAGAGATAATGATATAAAGAGAAGAGGCGGAGGTGGATGAAGAAGAGTTTAAAGCAAAGCTCTGAAGTGTTCAGATGCATTTRTCTGCATCGCGGGGAGAGCAGGGATATCCGATGGTCTCAGAAGGAACGGAGCATTCCTAGATATGTTATCCCTGTACCAAAGACCTCTCTCCACCCCTGCCACAAAAGCTTCTGCTCAAACTACTTGGCCTAAAAACGGTAGGCTTTGTCGTGGAAGAGGAGTTGCAAGAATCCAAGGGCTATCATTCGCAGATGGGTGGTGTGGGCTTCAGATGACCACGATACATCACGGCTGCAGAACAGCCCGCACCAGTTCTTGAGTGGATGAGCTGTGAAGGCTTAATTTTCATCCACTACCCTGCTCTGTTAGAGCATATCCTGCCTCTCTAGTGTGTCTGCCATTCAGAGCAGGTCTTCTGATCCTTGGTAATGAGCTCTACAGGTTTTCACTTTTGTATCTCAGCTAGTTTTTAGGTTTTTCATCCATTGACTTTACTGTGGCAAGGGTTACAGTTTGAAATTTTCATCCATACCATTTTGGACAAATGCATATGTTCAAAAAATTATTATAGTCCAGATCCATACGTGTGCTGAAAATGGCCTTTTTTTGAGTATTTGAGTTTTGCTGTTAGGAATTCAAATGCAATATGTATTTTCCAACAAATTCCTGTTAATTGTCCTTCTCCTTCCCAAGAAAACCTGAGGCTGAGACCACTTAAATACTGGTATAGTTTCCAGTTCCTGCCTTTTTTTGTGAGCTTCCTCTCACAAGGGTCAAGACAGAGGAATTTACATGTCTCCAGCTTCAATGTACATAATCTTTTTGTAAYTGGCTAATAACAAACTATCTCAGTGATGCTGGAACTCTGACAGGAGTAAGCCTTATGTGAGAACAGTGTTTCCTCTATTCATGCCTTTGCCTATCTGAGGATAGTGTGTTGTTTGTTTTTTTTTCTTGGAAATTGGGCCTCCACCTCCTGTCATGGTCAGTTGGAATTGCTGCAGCACACATTTCCTGCAGATCTTTTCTATGATGTTTTTTGTTTTGTTCTTTTAATTGAACTGCAGTTCGTTTAATAGTGCCAGATTCAGGAAGCAAGCTCATTAGTTAATAATTCGGTTTTTTTCAATTGACCTGTAAAAGTGCAAGTCATGAGCCACTCTGTAGTCAGCATTCAGCAGTGAAAACCTTAAGAAAATGGTTGATTACATGGAGTAATTTTAACTAATCTAGCTCTGAAAGAGTATTAATGCTTTTTTTAGCTTGAGTCTCACCTGATCCATGAGCTGATCACCTCTGTGAAGCAGCTGGAAACTATTTAGAGTTGTTTTTCTTCCCCAGAATGAATTTTGTTTTGTGCCTTTAGCCAGCTGAATCAGCTCATGGAGACATCAGAGCTGATGGGAGGAGAGTGGGAATTCACAGCCAGAAGCAGCACTACCTGTTTTTGACAGATCAAAAATAAAAAAAATTAAAATAGATGACCACTGTGTCTAAAGCGTTACCACTGTCTCCTGCGGTCAAAAGGACACTTTTAACTCCAGTTTTAAGAGCTACTTGTAGAAGTGCTAGTTGGGATATTTTTGTTGAATAGAATATAACCAGATCACTTATTCAGCTTTGTGAAAAGATGTTCTCATTATTCATGGGAAGTATGGCAAGTCATACAGTCCATTAATTGGAACTAGACTTTATTTTTTTATCTATATTTTCTGTGAAAACTGTAGCTATATCCACAGATTTTTATATTTTTTATTTTTTGAAACTCCAATGTGACTTTTCTGGTAGGAGAAACCCACTGGGTGGATGATGACTGTGAAGAGATAAAGGCTCCTGAATGTCCAGCGGGGTAAGTGTTTTGCTTGCACCTGCAAAGCCAAATGCAGCAAAGCAGTGGTCCCCAGCTCTGTCCTGGACCTCTGCCCACCACATTTCTGCACTGGCCCTGTCATGCAAGGTGAATGACTGTGGGTTTGATGACTGTGGGTTTGATGCTTTCCTGGGTTTCACCGTTTGTACAGTTAGGCTCATAATATTGTAATGCATTTGCTTTTGTTTAGGCTTATAATATTGTAGTGCAGTTGCCTTTGAGCTGCTGTTTGAGTAGTGGTGTATGATACATGGGTTTGAACTCTTGGTCTTCAATCACCTGCTGTTGGGTTTGCCTGCTTCACTTACATGCATCCGGAGGTAGCGAGACTCCTCTGAAGTCAGTGGAAAAGCTTAGATTGTTCTGCTTTTGGTAGAATTCAGGTTAAATCATATGTGAACACAGTTCAGGCCATTTTTTTTTAAAATCGAATATTGCACTTTTAGTGTTATGTTTCTAAATGAGAGGATTTCTAAATTGCAGTGAGGTACAGGCTTGACTTAGTGAGGAATTTCAGCACATGAGTAACATTGAGAAAGTAAGTACTTTTGAAACCAGCTGTCTCACTATTATCCCTAAAGGTAAGCATTTACTTGGGTGCTGTGTTGGGTTGCAGCCCAGCCTGTGCTGTTAGGAGGATAGTTCGGAGAAGCTTCTCCTGGTGACAGTGTCAGCTGCTAATCCCTGCGCCAGGTGACTAATGTTAAAAGCCCAGGTGTGTCCATCTGTGCCACATATCTGCCTGCTTGGGCTTGACTCTCAGTAGCAGTAGTAAATTTAAAAAGTAATAAAATAACATGAAATAATAACTGTCATCTTTAGTATGTTAGAATGAACTGTTCCTCACAGCTCACTCAAAATACTACACAGTGGTCTTCTGTGGAGAGAGAAGAGCAGTTCTCATGAGACGTGGTTTTTAACTAGAGATTGTGTGCTGGGGTGGTTACTTGTGCATACTATTTTTCCTTCTCCATCTCCTTCTATAGGCACTTGCCTTTATGGGTTATATGTTTTTAGCTGATCAGGGAAAATGTCTTACATTGGATATCAACCCTTTCACTGACTCTGAGTGAACACTGGCTGTTACTAAGTGTGAGGATTATCAGTTTCTGTTGGTCTGTTAAGTATGAAAAAGATTATAGCTATATAGTATCTACAGTAACTGAACTGTAGATTCTCTGGAGTCTCAGTGAACAAGCAGAAATAAAAAAAAAAAAAAATTTTGAAATGCCACCTTATATTCCTGCTGCTTTTGTCTTTAGTTTCGTTCGTCCTCCTTTGATCATCTTTTCTGTTGATGGTTTCCGTGCATCATATATGAAGAAAGGGAACAAGGTCATGCCCAATATTGAAAAACTGAGTGAGTACATCTATCTTCTTTCAACGAATGAAAGACAGTCTCTTGCAGCCCAATTGCTTGCATTGTTTGTTGAGCAACAAAAGTGTCAGCATGGACATGAAATGGCAGAAATTCCCTTTAAATTAGATGGTATC
This sequence comes from Amblyornis subalaris, assembly GCA_018881555.1. Classification (NCBI taxonomy): domain Eukaryota; kingdom Metazoa; phylum Chordata; class Aves; order Passeriformes; family Ptilonorhynchidae; genus Amblyornis; species Amblyornis subalaris. The sequence continues at coordinate 7,467,360 of JACAXG010000017.1, forward strand.
AACTGGTGACTTGCAAGCACCCTGATTAATGCAGCACAGCTGCTGCTTTGGGAAATGCTCATCAGAATCAGTGACCTTCATGTGGTTTTGTCAGCAAAGAAATGCATCTTTAGCACGTGATATATATTGTGCACGCTTACAGGCTAGTTGGGAGGTGCCCACAAAATTTTCTACTTGATTCAGAAATGTCAGAGGTATAGATAAGTGCTGCAGAAGTTGTAGTTTGATGCCTGTTAACTGGCTGGGGCATGCCCTGCACTCACCTTCCTTGGAATGGGCATCCCCCTGACTTTGTGGAGTAATGGATGCACTGCATGTTTGAGCCTCTCTGTATTGCATGGTAGTTCGTGTGTGTGCCCATACCCTTGAAAGGTCTGGGGGCTTTTTCTCCTGTGTGTGTGCTGGCCTTTGTATTTGTGTAGCCACTTATAGTTGGATTCAATGATCTTGAAAGTCTTTTCCAACATAAATGATTCTATGATGTGGGGTCTGAGGCCACAAAGCCCAGTGTGAAACTGCAGTTTTAGTCTATTTATCACTTAAAATAAACCTGTATTTTCTCATGTTGTTTTACTTAACAAGATACTTCAAATGACTCTGGATGGAGATAGCTCAGAAAAGAAAACAGTCTGTGGGAATGTAGCTGGTTCTGTAGTCATCTGGCTGCATTATTTCAGTTGTTTGTTGGGAAGTACAAAGAGTGTGTGAGTAGATTTACTACTGCCCTTACTGCTGACTGCTGTTAAGCAGCAGAAGGTTCATTTAAATTAGTTAAAATTTAACTAGTTTCTGCATCGTTTTGAGTCACAGAAATTACTTTCTCTGGTTTTGTTTTCCGTGTCTAAGAGGTTCGCTTCCTCATGTTTGCRTTTGCTGTTGATTTTTCAGGATCTTGTGGAACACATTCTCCTTATATGCGACCTGTCTACCCTACAAAAACATTCCCCAACTTGTACACCCTTGCTACAGTAAGTCCCTGGGAAGGATTTTTTAATGATAAGATGATGCACTGGAGTAGAAATGTGGGTTATGGGAAGCAAAATTGAAAAAAAAAAAAACAGAACTACTTCACTGTCCATCTTTTTTGGTGTTTATTTATGTTAAGTATTTTCTTCATTTTGAAGAAAAGGTATTTAAGTATTTTTTTTCTATTTTGAAGTGTTGAAATGGAGTGTCTCTCACCATTATACACTGTCACAGCTTTCCTATGCTTTCTTATGCCTGCTTTTGCAGTTATTTGTACTGCTGCATAATTACAGGTCAAAGTTTTCCTAGGGGAAGAAAAAACACCCCTGAAATCCTGCCCAGAATACAACCAGCAGTTGTTCCTTCGTTGGAGCAGCTGAAGTCAGTGGGGCTGACTGAGCAGTCAGTCTGCAGTGCAGCTGCTGAGTGTGTCTGGATGCTGTGTTGGCCCTGCAGTGAAAGGAGCCATCGCTGTGCTGTGGTGGCAGGGCTGGCAGCCAGGCTGTCCCCACACCAGTGAGCACATGCCTGTGTGACACCGACAGTGCTCCCAAAGCTGGCATAAGGGACTCTCCACCTGCAGCTGCAATTCTTTCCCCTTTCTTTTTTTTGTGCAGCCAGTGCACAAATTTTTAAATGGATGAGAAAGGAGGGTATGGAGAAAGAATAGGTTGGTATGGAGAGGGCCCAGAGAAAGGAATTTTCTGCTCTTCTCCCTGTATTGCTTTTACTACAGGACAAATTGCACCCAAGGCTTTGGGTGACCTGCCTCAATTTTGTTTCTTGGAAATAACTTATCTTACAGAAGTTCTAATGAAGATAAAATATTATAAAATGGAACTGCTAAGTGTTACTCTTGCGACCAGAGAATGAATTACTGTGTCCAGAAAAGGCATTCATTAAGAGGAACTGAAAGTACAAATCGATCTTTTTTTCATACATTTTTGCACTTTTTTTGGATGATCTCAAACTAACTTTTAAACAGTGTGAAAAACTTGAAAGTACTGAGTAACAAGAGTTTTTATGCTTTTTAGCACACTTCAACCATCTCTTACTGTTTACATTACTACAGTCAGTTTTAAATGTGCTTATCTGAAAGTAAAGACCTTTACTATTATGTAGTTACAAAGATACTCATTTTAAAATAATTTAGTGGTATTTGCAGATAGCTATGAAGCACTGCATTTGTGTGCATTAGGGTTTTACTAATTAATCTACTTCTGCACAAAGGGACTCTATCCTGAATCACATGGGATTGTTGGCAATTCRATGTATGACCCAGTGTTTGATGCCAGCTTCAGTCTTCGAGGGCGAGAGAAATTCAATCACAGATGGTGGGGAGGTCAACCAGTAAGTTTCAAATTCCCTCCTCCTTCTTTCTTCTTCCCTCTTCTCCCCTCCCCCTGTGCTGTGGAACATAGCCAATAATAATAATTAAAAAAACAACATATGTGAACAATTTGTACCTAATCCCTATGCCCACCCCCCCCGGCTGGCCGTTGGTCTATCAGTTTAATGTAATGTTTTGAGTTGGCTTTTGCTTTTCAGAATAATAAATCCCTTGACTATGGAAAGGTGCTTGCACTGATAGGTATAAATTAGATGTAGCTAGGAAAAAACCCCTCACTTGAGACAGCAGTGTAACACTATAATTTTGTTACTATAGCATAATGTTTCCTTTTCATTATGGGTTTCTCAGGTTTTTGTCCTAGTAATGTTCTTGAACAGTTTTAGTATRAATATTTTGTCAGCATAGCATGGCACAATTTCATTATTTATTAAGTCCACAAGTAATCACTGTTGCCTGACTTACTGCAGAGGCTGTGGAAGCTTGAGAATTAATTTCTGCCTTGAGCACAGCAGCAGAGGCTGAACTAGGTCCCGTCTCTTAGATTAGTGTTGGACTTGGTTTGTGTAGCTCTGAATCCTTATTCTGGGCAAGAAAATGGAGTCCTTCAAAGTACTCCATGTTAGTACAGCTGAGACAGTCCCCTTGCTTCTGTTGCACTTTCCCCTATTAGTGCATGCTGTGGTGGCTTGCTTTGCCAACAAAAGTACAAGTAGTAAGTTTTAAGTGCAAGAAGTCAAGGTGCCTGCACATTTCGCTGCACTGATTGCTTAGGGAACTATAGTTTAAATGCTCTCTGACCCCACAAAAGAGTGAGATGATAGAGGTGAGGAAACTGGAAGGGGTTTGGGAACAATAATTTGTCATTTCTGTTTGCTAAATTAATCAGTATCATCCTCCAATCTCTTAAAACAGAAATATCCCAAGAGACTAAAGGAAGTTACTCAGATGGTTGTAGGCTGAGCCAGTGTGTGTGTGTTGTCTGCATGTGGTTTAGTCCGCAACAAATCTGAGACAGGGCAATTTAGAGCTGCAGGCAGATGTGTGACAGGCAGATGTGTCTGGCTGTAGCCGAGCTAGAATGAGGTACTTGTGCTCTTGTAAAATCTGTCAGTGAGTGTAGGCACTCCCTTGTCTAGCTATGACCTGGGTTAGCTTTTGGCGTGGTTGATGTGGAGAGGAGAGGGTGAGGAACGTACCTATTATCCTTCCAGATGTGAGCAAAGAAGCAGGATCAGAACTATGAGCAGTGAAGGAGCAGCAGTGTGTAACCTCTTTATCTTGGCTACAGCCGGAGCCACACAACTAAAACCTGCTGCAGTGTGGAGTCAAGCTCGTAGACAATCCTGTGGCTCAACTGCTRTGTGACAACTTGTTAAGCAGCTGGAATTTATTTATGCATTGCAAATTTATTTCTGCACCTTACCTTAATCATAGTTAGGCAGGAGTTAGCGGAGAACTAACTGTTGGGGCTTGTACAAATGTCTCTACTTTTAAACTGTGATATTTTAGAAGTACAATATAAGTCTATGAATACTTCATCACCTGCTGTGTTGTGTGGGGAACATTGTTAATTCCCACACCTATGCTACTCCAGGGAATAACAGACTTTCTGGATGAAAAATATCATCTGAGAAGAGTTCAAGAAAGTTACACAACAGTGTGTGACCTTATTCTGGATGAAATCCTCAGAGGATGGGGTGTGTATGTGTGGGGGTGTTGCATACCCAAGTAGGGATGATAAAATACACCAGTTGTTCTAAAGAATTGTCAAAAAGAAAACACACAAATAATGTAATAAACTGGAAATGTCTTTGGAAAATTGGAGGCAAATGCATAGAGGAAGGGCTATAACTCAATCCCCATGCACTGAATATGAGGGAAACCCGTAAGTTTGGCAAACCTGATAGAGTGGCCACGATGGCTGGGTAAGGAAGTGATAGATCTCTTGCAGAAATATGATACAAATTATACTCTGCGTGTGCAAGAGTTGCAAATTTGGTAAGAGAATTGCAGATTTTTATAAGAGAAGTTATCTCCATCTGTATATTGATTAGGTACAGTCAGTTTCTAACTCCTTTTTATAATTTTCTCTAAATATGACATTGACATAGACTGCCAAAAATAGCTGGGTGTTGAAAGATAAGACAGTACAATTAAGGGAGTAGGAAAGGATACCTGATCTGAGTATCAAAGGAATCCTGTCTGTCAAAGCACATATACAGCTGGTTCTTTTTAAGTCCTGGGTCTCAAACTGGAGTACTCAAAAACTGCAGAATGAGATATGGTTTGCACAGGATTGGGAATTACTATTTTTCTGYGCAAGAAGGCAGGAAAATTGTCTGAGACTCCTAGTCTTGTATTAGAGTTAAAATTGCCTAGGAGAGAATGTCATTTAACGCTGATAATTTCTGAAAGACTTTCTTGCTCCTGGAAACTGGCCTACTGTACACGGCTTTATTAAAATGTGGGGGGTTTGGTGGTCTTTCTTTAGTTGTTCTAATACTCAGTCTTTTGCTGGAAAACAGCCCACATCAGTGTGATTTGGCAGATGACTATCTGAATGGTTATGCTCCAGGAATTATGAGAAATTAAATAGCATTACGAAAGGGAGAAGGGGGGAGAAAGTAGCTTGGAAGCGTTTCAGAGTGCTTTAGCTGGTTGTGGGACTTCCTGATGTAGTATACAACATTGATTTATTATATAAGCTTAAAACCACCTTGTTTTCAAAACAAAAGTGTTTCATAGGAAACAACCATAAAACCACTCCTCATACTGCTGCAACATCTCACAGAAATGGTGAGCATCAGGGCCCATGGGGACACTAAGCTTACTGCTCATTTTTCTTGTCACTGACATTCTGTTTTCCCACCAAGTAACTTTAGGAACTAAATTTAGGCCCCGGTTGCCTTTGGCTTCTGTTAAGCAGTAGTTTTCCACGTCTTAGTTTGATGTAGTGAATTTAAGCTTACACAGACAATACAGTGCTTTTTTTTAGTAATCTTTCATGATCCTTAGAAATAACCTGTTGGCCTCCCCCAGGCCGGAAGATGAAAGGTATAAAACTGCCAGTCTGTGATTAATGGGGACAGAGAGGCTCCTTCAGAAGGTAACCTGGCTTGGGTCTGAGTTTGGATCCAAAATATGTCTTTCTTTTCAGACAAATCATAATTATAAAAGCATTGGTGGATGTTTAGGGCACCTTGTATGTAGCTTGAATTCCACTATCAACCTTTTAAGGACTACAACCCTCAAAAAGGGACCAGCTTGAGATATTGAGCTAATCCTTAAACATGGCCATGACGTTCCTAGGTAACAGACAGCATGTTGTGAAGCTGTCTTTACAGTCTGCCCAGTATGCCTGTGGACATTAGCTATCATCACTATGCATCTTAACTTGATATTCCTGACTTATCCAAATTTATATATGAGTATTTAGAATAAAACCATTGTTGGAATTTTGTTGATTTTACTTAATGATTACAGAAGGAGCTTCAGAAAGCTATCATCTGCCTTTCCATCCTAAACAAGTTTTGCAATCACTTTGTTGATTGGTAGGGGAAGCAGAAGGGGAGATGCCTATAATTCTGTTTTATAAGTATTTCTTTTTATCCAGCTTGAACCATGAACAAGCAACAGGACCCTGAGTCTGTCTATTTATTTAATAGGCTTCTTGTACGAAAAACCTTCTGTCTGGGCAAGAAGGCAATGTTCTTTCCAAGTCCGTGAGAACACTTGTGTCCTGTAAAAAGTGTGGAAGCTACTGCACATTTTACCTTGTTGGCAGAACAAACTGCAAATGATGCAGGAGGGGTATTAATTTTACATGCTTGTACCAGTCTGGTACATGTTTCTTTACTAGGAAATGCTGTGATTTCCTCCTTCCCACCTTTGCCTAGATGAGAAAGGCATTTCCCATTCTTGCATTACCAACTCTCCACCGCAGTGGGTGCATTCACTTCCTCTGCTCCTGACAGGAATCTCCTTCCCCGCTTGGCTATTTGGAGCGAGCTTGCACAACTTGGCCCAAGGGCTGGACTTCAGAGCTGTCCCTCCCATCAGCCCTGATCCGAGATGTGCTGCTGCCGCCAGCCGTTTAACAGTGCTACAAATGCGGGGCAGCCTTTGCAAAGTTAAGGGCTCTTGTTTATTCATGGAAGATTAAAACTGGGGAGGTGTTCCACTTTCTGTGCAGGTTTTCAAAGAAAATTCTACAGCTGTCTTGAGTAACTCTGTATGAAGTATCTGTGTGCCAATGTGTCTAGCAGTAAGAAGGGAGAACTTGGGACTTCCATGTTCCATATGACATTGGCACCTAAACTATTGCTTAGCCTTGTCTACTTTCATCCATAAATAAAGCAGGAGAATTGTAGTCATTCAACACAGAGGATATAAAGATAAAATTAATTCAACTTATAGGATAAGTTTCATATATATCTAGGAAAGCATGTGTATTATTTCCTGGGACACTTGCCAGTGTACCAGGGTTGAATCTGTGATTGCATAATTTAACAGGTCTTTCTGTATTGGAAAAGCTAGATATTGTTTATTTCCTGTGGCATGGCATGAAGGCAGTGGTTGGTATCTTATTATTTTTCAAATATTTATTCCCCTCCTCTCTGCTTAAGTAAATTAATTCGGAAATATGACCTTTACATAGTTTACAGTACAATTGGGCTTGTTGCCTATGCAAGACAAGAGTGGACATTTGACATGGTTAAACAGCTGACTATAAAATTCTAACATATTAATGGTTAAACCCAATGTATTTATGTATGGCGAATAAATTACATAAGCTCAGAAATGGTACTGACCTTGCAGAACAACAACTCTTACTTTCTTCTTAATTTCAATTGTTTTGAATGGGCAAGGTTGAGAGGGCATCTGCTAACTATTTTTTTGCTATCCTACACTCTTGCTCGACTGCTTTGAAAGACAATGAATTTAACTTAAAAAGAGAGTGAGAGATGTTCACTGGTGATTAGGCTGCAGTGAGAGTTTGCTGCTAACTTTTCTGCTGGAGTTATTGTCCTATAGCCAAAGTAGTAAATAAACTTGTGTGCTCCCATCAGTTGTTCCAGTCTGTTGTCTAATTTTGCCTATCCACTAGCAGGTCTGGATAACCAAGGGTATTTCTAGTAGAAATAGCTACCACTAGATTCATCAGCACTATCACAATTCTAGAACACACTGGATATTTTATTTAGAGCTTGGTCAATGCAAATAGAAATTCTTTGACCTCGATGACTGCTGCTTCTCTGCATGCTGAAAGATGCCTCTACAAATGTCTTGTTGAGTAGCAGTTTTAGGTGTGACAGTGGATAGTGTTGAATTTTCTTAGTTTGGGTTTAAATAAACCAAAGGGCTGGTTTTGTTTTGTTTTGTTTTGTTTTGTTTTGTTTTGTTTTTTTCCCCTTCAAAAACAAAGGAAAGCAGAAGTCCTTAGTGCTTTGTTGTGAGCTTGAGTCGAATCAGGCTCTGCCTGCCAAAGCCAGGATGGAGTCATTCAGACTCACTCAGATGTTGAGAACAGATATGGGCCTTTTGATTTGCTGATTCTTGACTTCAGCAGATACTTGTCTTAGCTATTGAGCTTATTTCAAGTGCAGCAGACACATGTACTCATCTAAACAGCTAATGCCAATGTAAATGGCTGCATTCCTGAGGTGAAATACTTGGGAGCAGGGCAGGTGCAGTTTTTTCCTCTCTGAAGCCAGTCTGGGTGCCTTTAGGCTGTCCTTGCCGCCCTTAGGACTGCACAACCAGGAGTGATCTCCACTTACGGGTATCGTCTGTGGTTCAGAAATGTGTGCATGCTGTTTTCAGGTGACATTCATGAAGCACACCCTATGCTCAACAAGAATAAGAAATAGCTACCACTTTCTCACAGGCGTGCTGGCTGCCTTGACAATGTACCAATGATCCAATTACTCATCTGTCAGTATGACAAGTATTTTACTTGCTGGATGGAGGGAGAGTGTCTTTTGGCACATGTTCAAAACCATTGCCTAAAATACACAGGGTCAGGGGTGAATTCAGCTGTGCTAATAGTCAGGAGCAGCACAGGACGTCTTCAGCTGCTGAGGGTAGAGCTTGGCTGGTCTCATTTAGACAACCAGGCAGACTGGGCTGTGTGGGCCAAAGCACTAGAAAGTCAAGCTAGAGTTAGCAGATGGTAAAATCCAAACACTAAATTCCCTGGACTTAGTTTGGTGGTACCTTCCCAAAAATATCTGCAGCATTATTTAGAGTTTGCAGGAACACAAACCTTTTCAAAGAAAAATAAATCTGGTGTGGGGGCAGTGGTTTTTCAAGTAGAGAAAGACAGAGCATAGCAGCAGCAGAGCTGACACACACTTCATGCTGAATGTGTATTTGACCTCCTTTCTCTGCCATGACTGGGTTTTTGTCTGTGAATAAATCTGCAATGCAAAGGAAAATGTAATTGCTTTAAGTGCGGGCCCTTTTTCACCTGGGAATACCATGATGCAGTAATGAATATGTAATGAATAACTGCCTTAATGAGACACAGTGTGCAGGCTGAAGATACATATACTCTGTGCTGACTTACATGGCACAAACAAGCATCCTTGCATTGCAAACACACCTTTAACTGCAGTGGGTGGGCTCAGTGACATGGTCACTGGGTTGTAGGCACACATCCTCATCTTTCCTGTTCACTTGCATCCTTCTGTCCCATCCTGTCAGGGCTAGTATCCTGTGATATTGAAATTTCAATATCCTGAGATATTGAAAACAATATCCCTGTTATTCAGCCACAACCCCCAACCTCCTGTATTAATTCAAAGCCTTTTCTTTCTTTTTTTTTTTTTGGCAGTTACTGTGCAGCCACATCATCTTGTGATCATTGTCACCATGCTAACTGTAGTGCTGCTGGAAGACTGAAAAAGAGGATACATTATCAAAAAGAATAAAATTAAAACAARTGATCTTTTATAGCTGTGATTTTAATTCAATTGGGCTTAGTCCAGTAAGACATATTGAAGTAGATGAGAAGCAAGGGGTGTGTCCAGGGCAATGGAAAGGCAAACATGACCAATTTTCCCATAAATAACATTACAATATCCAAATTTAATTGCTGTTATCTATAGCCTCATTGTGCAAATCATCTTTCATTAGACTCTGTAAAAYCAATTTCAATTAAGATTGATGTGTGAATAATTCAGGCACAACATTTGAATGATGCATGTCCAGATGACAGTTTATAAGTGCCTGTTTGAGCAAAGTACAGGGACTTTGAATATATATTCAAAGAGTTGATTTAAAGTAAGCCCAAGACTGCAATTATTACGTATTTTCTCCTAACTCCCCATGAAGTGTATACATTGCAGTATGCAGAAATAGTTGGAGGAAATAATCTAGTTCTATGCACAATGCTAGCCTTTAGACTATTGCCACTTTAGAAATGAGTTTTGAGATAATTTGGATAGTTCCTTGCAAGTGAAATTTAGTTCTGTAGAGCTACAAACTCATTGTTTGCTTTCCTTGATTGTGAACCTTGCTAATGGTTGGACGTTCTCATTCCCCTGTCTTGTATAGAGCCACAGGATAGAAAAGAGAAAGAAGGTGATGAGGATAACCAGGAGTATGGTATGGCTTTCATTAGAGAAAGATCAAACAAACTCATGTTTGAAAAGGAATAAATAGATGGGAATATCATGAATGTTGGAGAGAAGTGGGAAGAGAAAGGATTAATAACCTGTTTCAAAGTATGAGAACAGTACCCTAACCCCAGTGAAACTGGCGGGTTTTAAGCCAAGCAAAATTACAAATACACTCATGCAGTGTGTGACTACATTGTGGGACTTTCTGCTACAAACTGATCTATAGCTAGAAAAATATAAGGGACTTGAAGGATTGAAAAAAGACTTTGAAAATTTCATGGAGATTTTTTCCATCATTTCCATCAATCACTGCACCGGATGAGGTCAAGAAGTTCTAAAATCATCTCTGTAGGAAGCTGTCTCTCCCTGCAGTCTTAACACCTCCTCACTCTCTCCACCCTTTTTTGTGTGCTCTCTTCTAACACATTTTCTGTCGATGGCTACTGATTGTAGGATGTGAGGAAGCGGGATGTTTATGCAGACACTGATTAGTGTTAAGGTATGTTCCTTTCTAACTGAGTATCCTACAAAACCTGAACACTAAAAGGGTCAGGTGAGTAATGGCTGGGTTTTGAAAATTAAATTAAACACTGGAGGAATTCCTGGCTGTGAATCTTAATGCTTTTAATTAAAAGCAACATAAAGATTTAGGGGTGAAAGTCTACAGCACAGCAGCTGACCCAGTGCTACTGAGTTGGCATAGGTTTGTCACTCCACGTTTTCAAATTAGAGGCCGAGGCTGAAAACTGCAATTTTCACTTCTAGGCTCAAGGTAGTAGAATGTGTCTTGAAAACATTTTCTTTTTATTTCAGAGAGTCATTAGAGATCTGAACACTTTCTAATCCTCTTATATTTTCCTCATTAGATTTGGATTACTGCAGCCAAGCAAGGGGTGAAAGCTGGCACGTTCTTCTGGTCCATGTAAGTACCTTCTGTTTTCTGGAGATTTTTAACTAATAATTTAGAATTAATTCAATGTAAGTCTCTATTAAGTTGTTTTCCTTTCTCTAAACATTCGGTAGGTTGGAGACTTTACCTATAACCCTCCACTGTTTCATTTTGGCAATGTTTCTGATAACTAAAGCTGATGCTACAGTTAGCTGCTTTAGATCCACACACTGATTTTTAACAGTTGTCTAAAGAAAAAGATGTGTGACTATGTGAAAAATTACTTTCATTTCACAGCATGGTTTTTTGCCTGCTTAGTATTGGTAGCAATGTTTCTTAGTCTTCTGAGTGTGGAAGACTCTTACTGTCCTCTTTATGTTAAGCGACATCACCAGTCTAATTGACTTAAAGGTCTGGTTCATTCATTTTACAATACCTTTGAGCAAGATATCTAATTTCCCTTTCCTAGAAGACAGCCTTGAGGAACTTTGCTGTTTGTTTTTGTTTTTAATGATTCCAACTTACTTTCCCTTGTCCAGACTAAAATGTATCTTTACAACCAAAAACGAATGCATTTTGATAATTTTTGAGTTCTGAGGAATTCATGTAGATCAGTTCTTCTATTACAGTTTGTGGCAGGATTGCAGGAGCAAAGAAAATGTTTAAACTGAAAGATTGAAGTAATAAGGGAATTTGACTAGGATTTGAGTATTTTTTTGTGATTCCATTAGGAATAATACTCTTTACTGTTCTAAGTATTGTGTAGCACATGGAGGGAATAACAAAACATACCATAAGCTGATGATAGGTTTAGGCTTGCAAGATGACAATCTGACAGAGCTCCAGTCTGGTGCTCTACAAACCAAAGAAATGAATATGATTCCTAAGCTCTACAGCTATGTAGTCTCCATAAACACCCTGGCCAATGCATGTGTGGGAATATAGAATGTAAGGAAGGTAGCCAAGGATAGGTTGTATGAATATCACTGCTAAGGCAGTGAGACAGCCACTTCATGTATGAATGAAATATATATGCCTTGAAACTGCATTATTTAGTTTGGGACACAGAATGTTTTTGGGAGAATTTTCAGACAAACTCTTTCAGGAAAACAGAATTGTTCAAAAGATTTTGGTCAGAAATTACTTAATCGAAATGATGGATTTTTTTCATATTGCACAATTAATAAAAATATAAAAGTTGGACAATACCCAAGATTATTATTCCAGTTTAAAATTTTGCCTTATTTGCAAATTTTAGCRTAAATTCTCATTTTTATAGTTTTTTTTCCAACCAAAAGTTCTCTGTGTAGTTGGAGACTGACGACCACTATTTGTCTACAAGGCATTAAAAACTAAGGTACTTCCAAACAGCTGTTGGCCATCTCTTTTTCTCTGTCAGATGTTTCCAAAGAGTGCTGAATTCAGTTGATTATGGTGACTCTGATGGTGGTGTCTGATTCCCGCCTCGGGATTCTGCTGTTGATCTAATGGAATCTGGACTGACTGTGCTATTTTATTAAAATAACTGTGTGGTCACTGACCTGCAGAGCTTTCCTAAGATGAGATATTTGGAACTTTGACAGCTGTTTCTAAGGTTAGTCATTCTCATAGCATGAACTCGGCCTCAGCAGCCAAGTGAGAATGGCAATCRCTGTACAAACAGTAAAGTAGGATGGGTCTGTTCTGCAGAGCGAGAAGCTGTCAGGGTTGTTCAAGTCACCGTGCTGCTGGCCTGGTGTTTCAGATGTCTCTTCTGTTCACAACGGCCTAGCCTTCAGTTTGGTTAGTTAGTCAATAGAAACTTCTCCAGTGTCTGCAAGATTACCAGAGCAGGGTGGTTATTTAAACCTGTACTGATGTGAGCAATGTAGTGGAATTTACTCATGCCAGCTATCCAATGGCAGCACAATTGTGCATAAAAAAGTTCATCTGGGTTAAAACTACCAGAATGGATCTTTTATTCACTCCTACTTAGAAGAGTTACATTTACTGCCTTGAGTTCTGACTACAGTTACAAACTTTTAATCATCTTTCTTTTGGAGTATGTAGACATTCAGGAGGTCTGATGTTATTCTGTTTGCAAATTAAGAATCAGTATTAAGCAACAAAGAAGATATCGCATGCTAAAAGCAAATTATGCTATTATGATATATTTTATCCATGTTACTATCAGTTCATAGCAAGGTTTTGTTGATGCTTGTTGTATTGTATGATAACAAAGTATATTTTTGTATTTTGTGGTCCAGTGTCATCCCCCATGAGCGCCGAATATTAACAATACTGCAGTGGCTAACCCTTCCAGACAATGAAAGGTAATTGACTTTTTGTCATCTGGTGCTGGATAACTGCTAATTTGTCTTCTCCTTAAAAGTAGCTGGAAGAGCAAGGGGAAATTTAATTATGAAAATTATTTTTGCCTGTTTCAAGCCATCACTGATCTAAGGACTTGTTTGGGTTTTGTGTGTAGTGTGAGTTCTTTGGGATTTGAGGTTTTTATGTTTGTCTGGTTTGGGTTTTTTGTTGTTTTTTTTTTTTTTTTTGTAATATCAGCTTTTAACCATTAGCAGTTTGATTCTTCCAAATAATTGTATGATATGAATTTATTTCTTATCAAAAAGCGTGTAGTTACATGGATTAACTTGGATTGTTCTTATCCTACTGAGCCTAATATGGTTTAACGACCTTACAGACAATGGCAGGTGTGGAACTGGACACTGAGCATTAGAAAAATGTTAAGATTTTAATTATGAGTGGGTTTTTAGTACACAAGTTGCCACATGCTGCTGGCTGCAAGGCTCAGGTGAGCCGCTGTTGTGATTTCTCCTACAAGACTCGGAATGTGTGTGTATCCTCGGATGGTACACCATGTGCCTTTCTGCATGTGTTCTTGGGTTTAATAAAGCTGCGAAAGAGCTAATTGCTTAATTATACTGTGAAAACAAAGAACTGCTAAATGATTCTAGGATTCTACAACTGAGCAACTGTTCTTTTTCCATAAAGCTAAGTCTCATTGGAAAGTTGACTTCATTTGACTTGACCTGGCAGGCCTGTGTTTTTGTGGTGTTGTCAAAGGAAAGCTAATCTGAACAAGACCTTTTTTCCTTTCAGGCCTTATGTTTATGCTTTCTACTCTGAGCAACCAGATGCTGCTGGCCACAGATACGGTCCTTTCAACTCAGAGGTTAGTACAGATTATTTTTTTTTTCTGCAGAAAAAGCAGGTGTTTCCAATAGTTTTTTTTCCCCCGAATAATTTATGCTCCTCAGGAGTAACATTTTTAGCAACCTTTTTTTCACCTGTTTCTGCAGTATGCTTCCTCTCTGCCAGAGAAAACAAAGTTATCTTCTAAAGGATTTATCATGTTTCACTAAAGAATTTTTCACTTCTGGGAGAAGGAACTGCCCATGCCTTTCAGGAGGCAGTTTCTCTGTGTGATATGATAATGCAAATGGAAATATTTATTTGGCAAAGACAGGAGTATATTTGTGTGCAACAGCATAATTTAACTTTCCCCCAACAATTTATCCTTCATAAAAGTAATTAAAATATAATACAGAAAATATTGAGATAAAATGCAGAGAAGAAATAAGCTTTCTATAAAGCTGACAGCTGGCAGTAGCCAAAGTAATAATTTCAGTCTGTCAGGAACTGTAAAAAGCTGCTAGTTCCAGTTTCATATAGGCCCTACAGGGGTTCAGAAAGCTTTGCCAATACTGTTTCCTCAGGACCATACTGTTGAGTTTGGAAAAAGTTTTAAAGCACCATAAGGCATTTTAATGAAAAATTATGTGCAATGTGCTACAGTAGTTTAACCCCTTGTTTAACTTTGTATAGCTGGCTGGGACTGATGGGTATTGTTTCTCTGCCAACACTGTCCAGGTGACAAGAACCTAAAGCACTTATCTGGGATTTGTGGGGAGGGAAGGTAAATTCTGTACCCAAATAACCTACTTCGAGTGGCTGGGATCTGGCATTTCCGGTGATCTCTGACATCTTGTAAAGGTCCCCTAGCTTCAGTGCAAATGCATGCCTGCAGATTCCCATYACAAGACTTTAGGAGGTTTTATGTGAGATTTTCAAAGGGTAAACAAAGGTTTGCAAATCTTCAAAAAGTGAAGAGTGTGTCAAATGCCTGCCTTCTGGAAGGCAATGCAAATCTCCTTGAGCAGCCAGGTACCCAACAGTAGTTTCTTATTTGTTTGGTTTATATCTGATAGCTGTTCTTGACTGGAGAAGAGAGCAAAGAGAAGCAGCATTAATATTTTTTTTAATATGCTTGAGTTATTTGGGCTGTTTAAATAGTTTGCAGCAGTTATGATGCCRTATCTGTTTGAAAAGCAGAGGCTGAGGCCAGATAAGAGAGTAAGAAAAGGTAAAAATTTATTTTGAGGTATGGAGAAAGCAAAACCTTTCCCCGGGGTACCCTCGGGAGCGGCCGCGTTCGCAGGGACTGGGCCTGATCCATGCAGGTGGAGCAAAGCAAGTGTAAGTTGTAAAAAGGATATAAAAAGGTATAAAAGGTAAGGGGGGTGTGTGTCCGCGCGCTCAAGCTTCTGCTATTATAGGGTTTCAGTGAATTAAAATAGTTTTGAAATATTCTCCAATGAGAGGCAGAATTTAATAAGACTATTCCTTGTGGCAGATTTCTATTGGAAGTCTTTGCTATTTCGATAGCTTTGTTTTTCGGTCATCATAAAGCGATAACATGTCCAGCTCTGGAATGCTTGAGGACGATAACTTGGTTCTATTTTGTCTAGAACAGAGTGCATTATTATCTTCTGAATTTCAGCAGAAAGTTATAGGAATTTTATTATTCTAACTTTATATTCTAATATGTATAAAGCTAGAAGAGCAAAAAATCCCCTGGCATCAAAGTTGCTGTGGGTAGCAGCCCTGTTGGAGCATTTTTCATGGTCCCAGAGCAGTGGATGTGAGGAGTTATTCCAAACCAGCACTGAAGCACCATGCTGGATGGAGAGATGCAGTCGTTTTTCTGAGAAGCAGTAGTTAAGATCTGCCAACACTCTTGCTAAATTGACAGGCATGGATATGTTGTCCATGTTGTCATTTGGCTCAGAACAGGAGCTGTCTGATTCAGTCAGGCAAGGTATTGGTAATGAGAGCTCTCTGATTTAATGATATATTTCTCAGTAATGTTTTATAGTTCCTCTTAGTGAAATGTTACAATTTCTGTGTGTGTCTTATGACCGAAAACTCTAATTTTGTTTATCTGGRTACAACTACTTCCTTCCGAAAAGAGTTGTGGAGCTTTTTCCATGGACTTAAAGCAGAATATTAAGATGATGACATTGAAATTGTTCTTTAAATTCTGGTGTTTMACAAATCAGTGTAGCATCCATGGCAATCTAGTTTCAGGTTAATTATAAGAATCTAAAAAGTGAAGTGTAGCAAAGTGTTCATCATAGAAGTCATTATAAAAGCAAAAAGCCCCCAAAGACTCTCACTGTAAGGGGGTTCTTCTGGATGGTTATCTGAAGGTTGATCTCTAATTGCAAGGCAAAGCTTAGGCTATTAGTAAGTGTGATTTAATAGCTTATGAAAGTTCTCCAAATAAATAGTTTTATGTCGTTTGTCTTAAACACAAGAAGACCATGAAATTGATTTTTAGCAAATTGAGACCAGATGAGTTGCAGAAGAGCATGTATGGGTTTGCAGTTCAAACAGTGGACCAAACTTTGTGAATGGAAATTTAAGTAAACGAACACAGCTRTGTAAGTGCACAGATGCTGAGGTTTACTAGGGGCCTGGTTTCAGATAGAAAAGCTAGGAAGTATATTGTTTCTCTTGACACTGCTTTCAATATAATTTTTAGGAGCTACAAAACTTACATACATCATCTGGAAGAAAGTCCTCAAAAGGATCCCTTTCAGCTAATTCCTTGATACCAAGAGCATGACCTCCCTGTGAAATAATTTTTTTCTTGTATACTGCTGGCAGCAGTTAGATAGTTGGAGTATTACTGACCATTTTTCTTCATGCAAAGGCAGATCAACCAAACAATAATGTTTGAAAACAAGCCCATAACAACTCTGTGTAATATTTACAATGGGCTTCTTATTTCTTCTTTTGAAGAGTGAATATTTTATGCTGAATTTTCCCCGCTGCAGTTAGTAGTTTGAGGAATAGTTTTTTACCTTGAAATCCTCCAAATCTTAAAAATCCTCATTAGAATAAAATGAATGTTTATTTGAGCTTATTGTACCAAATAATGTTCTAAATTTATTTTAAATGTATAATCTTAGAGGTCTAATGGCATCCAGATGGCACTTAGAGCTTTCTGGGATATGCACAACGGCCTATATGCAGAGTGTCTTAAAAGCTAGGAGCAAAGCGACTTAGATACACTTAAACTTTTTTGATGAATTGCCAGTGTTTTTTATATAAATGGAATTGATATTATGGCTAGTGTCCACGAGTGTAACTTTGCATATCCTCTAACATGAATTTCAGTGTAAATGAGTTGGTTGTCTAGGTTTTGGGGTTTAGTGGAGGTTTTTTGGTTTGGTTTTTTGCTTTGGGGTGGGGGATGGTTGTATTTTTTGTTTTGTTTTTTTTTCTTTAAAAACATTTTAGGAAGTATTTCAGTGGGTTCCATTATGTTTCCAGGAGCAGTTATGAGAGTTATAAAATATATGCTTGCTTTTGATTTACTTCTGCCTTTTTTTTTTTTCTTTCCCTCTGTGCTTCTGCAGTTGAACTCTGGTAGGTTGGTCCATCCGGGTCAAGAAGCAGAGCTTTGGCTGGCTAGTTACCCTTGTGATGTTACAGTTTCCTTCTGTAAGCGAGAAGGGATTCGTTTCCCTCCTCCATAACTCTGTTCTGACTCTTCTCAAGCAAGACTAAGATTTGGCTGGTTAATAAGAACTTGGCTTTTTTTTTTCCGAGCTAACTTTTTTTTTACATAAAATATTCTTGAAATATACTACCATAAGAGCTCTAAAACACACCGAAATCTGGCAGTGCTAAGCCGTTTCTGCTGCTCCTCTAACATGCTGTCTTGAGACAGTCACTTCAGTGTTCAGACCTGGATCTCCCGAGCTCGCGTGTTTCTGGCATTGTGGAGCTCTGTCTGAGCCGATTCAGAGACAGTAAAATGAGAATCCTTCCTTTCCCTGCTGCTCCTCTCATCAGGACTGCACAAAGCTTGAAGCATTTTAAAAACAGAAAACTGTGATGCTGCTTTATTAAAATACCTTTCTGGAGAAAGACGAATGAGACTGGACTAGAATCTCCTTTCCAGCTGCTTGCGTTGGAAGCAATGAAACAGCATGGCAGATGGTAACATCCCCTTCCTCCCCTTCCCTGTTTATGTAGCTCTGTAACTGAACAACTGGGAGAAGCTGCCTAAGTACACAGAACTTAAACAGCATGATAAATCTCCAGCTCTTCCCCAGGCCACTCAGCGTGCTCCATTACACACAGCACATTGTAGTTTATCTCCTGGTAGGTGTCACCTGTCAGCAGTTCACATGCCACCTCGAGCAGTGCCAAGAGCCTGCAACTTGTGCTAAAGTCAGTGAGAATGGGACAGTTTAAACTTATGAGCAAGTTCATTAGTGGGATAGTAGTTTATTCTACCTATATCTTATTTTTTTTTTTYCCTCATATGGTTTTTTTTCCTTCTGTAAGTCTATCTTAGGTAATTGTGCATTTAGGAGCCATAACATTACCCGATGAGTTGCCACACTGAAAGTGCTAGGAAATTAAATTCTCAAAATGCCCATAAAGCTGGTAAAAAGGCAGGTAGCAGCACAGATTTCTCATGCACTGCCACTAATGTGCCCCACCCAGCTGATTTGAAGGATATGAGCTCCGTGTTAACTGAGTCTCACCTTCATAGCTCTGATCTGCAGACCCCAAATAGTAGCAGACGGTGTTCTGGTGATTTCAGTGGTGTGCGAGGTCTGGCACACAATGGTGGTACCTGCTAGTGCTATGGATGAGGGTACTTGGTGTCACCGATTCAGCCAAAAGGTTGGTGTGGGAAACCTTGTAGAAATCATTTAGATTGGGCAGACTGTAATACTCATAGCTGAATCATCCATCAAGTGAAATGTTGCATTTCCACCAGTACCCTACCCTGGACACTCATTAAATAAAGCAATACATTTTGCTGTAATTGAAATTAACTTAAATCTTGATAATATTAATGGATTCATATTTGGTAACTAACACTCCCTATATAACTGTGTATTTTCAAACACAGAAGTCCCACCCATGTTCCAAAACACCAATTTAATTTGCTTTCATGCTGTCTGCTCTTGTAACTGCTGTTCTGCTTTCAGTACAATTTGGTGAATTCCTCCTTAAAAAGGGACAGATCCTAAATTGTCCAAAAGCCTAAATTTTTGATAAGGCTRTAGCATTTATGCTTCAGGATTATCTGGCAGAGGTAGCTTTACTATCTGATGTGAGTTGAGACAGGCTTTTTTTCTGAGTCCAGACATCTCTCCCTGCCAGTACAGGAGAGTAGTTATGGCTCCCCTCTTACTCCGCCTAAGAGACCTAAGAGAAAGCTTCCTCCTAAGAGGAGACAGGAAAGACCAGTTGCAGCACCAAAGAAAAGAAGAAAAGTACATAGAGTGGATCAATATTCTACGGAAACTCGTCGGAAGAAAGTAAGTTCCAAAAACTTATGATGGAAGTGCCACTTTTTAGGCACTACGCTGTCTTTATTTTTTTCCAATTGGGAATTCACTCCCTGCTTCAGGTTGGGATTTTGCAGCCAAAACTTTTATAAATGTACTGAAGGACCTAAAGGAGAGCGGCCAACCAGACCAAGCCTTCTGGGATCTGTGTTTTTCTTGTTTCAGACTGTTTGCATTAGGGGAATTTATAGTCTCTTTATATTTTTAAATCCAGCCATCAGCTGGAGGCAATGTCAGATAAATCTCTGAGAAGACACTACTGCTGCTGCTAACCCTTCTGAACTATTACAAGTTCTGCAATATGTTGTAGCCTCCCTAACTCCCAGCTCGTGGGAGCATGGTGATTATTTCAGATTTTGTGCCTCCTCATCCTGGTTGTGGCAAAGTCCTGAAAATGTGACTCATAAAATCTAAAAGTGAAAGAATATTTGTTTGAAAATTATACACTTTAAAGTAATTTTGTGACTTTGGAGGATAGGGCATTCTTATTACAGGATTTTTGAATGCTGTATTTGCAAGAGGTGGTGCATAAGTCTGTCTTCACAAGGAAAATGTCAATTAGAAATTGCTTTATTAGGAAAAAGTGCAAGGGGATGGAAAGAGTATTCCTTAGTACACTGTCTTTCTCCACTTGGCACTAACAATCTAAGTATTTCTCCTTTAAGCTTGAAATAAAAGCCTGAACACTCCACAGTATCCTACAAGAGATTATAAACATTTTTCTCAAAAGATTTTTTTGGTGGGCCTGTTTTTTAACTTGTTGCACAATTCAACTTCAAAGAGTTACTTTGAGACACATTTAAGTGTAAAACCATGGCAGACAGGGACATGCAAAAAAAAATCACCTATAAAACCCCAGGAATTTTCCAGAGAACTTTTAACACAGATTTACGGGAGAGAACTAATAACTGCTATGGATGATATTGCTGTTATTCACTAATTTGCCGTTCCAAGCTATACCCCTCTGACATGGAGTAGAAATAACCTTCCTACTGATGTGAACATATGTCACTCTTTTTTTTGCCCTTCTTTCTCTGAAAGAAAAGGTCGTCCAAACTTATCCCTAAAGAGCTCTTCCTGATAAGTCAACTGTGAAAATTTGTCACCATTATTTCAGAAAAAATGCAATAGTTGCCATCACATCTGCAAGTCAATCTTTTGGTGCTGTTTGAAAGCAATGGAATGCAGTACAGGATGGATCCTACCAATTATTAAAAAAAAAAGAAAAAAAAGATACTTTCTTTCTTCCTTCTAATCAGACTTCTTCTGTGGGAAGACTTGTGAGAGAATCCAGCTGTCTTTTCTGTGTCTCAGATCCCATACCCAGTGCTTTCACAATGCTACAAAACTCTTTATTGTAGCACCATCATAGATATCCATGTATCTTGAAAGAGAAAATCTTTCTGTACAGTCTTCCAGAGCCTTGATAACGACATATTAGGTGGAGAAAGGTGTATGCAAGAGTTTTATTTGTTTGCCAACAACTTTGAAAGTTGCATCTGGGAAAGAGCTGTAAGAGGAGATCAAATTGCTGAAGAGGATAGCTAAACAAAATTACCATCACTTGAAATCCTTGAATTATTGTTGCCATATTTTTTTATCATCATTACTATTTTTTAAAAGACGACTCAAACTTGATGAGAAAAGTAAACATTAATTGGAAATCTGTCTGGATTTCCAGCTTCCTTGAATAAGCTTTGAATTCTGAGTAAAAGTTGTACTTCCTTATATGATTGACATTATATAAATAGACTTTCATAAAAATGGAATTTGCATTTGTTAAAGAAGTTGTTTGTATTGAAGAGAGAAAGAATGCTGAAACTGACAATTTTCTTTTTTTCTGAACTTGAAGGTTTCACAGTTTTAACTGAAGTTACTACTTAGGCTTTCCTGAATTAAAATGTTTCAAAATTTCACCCTTTGTCTGAACCACTTCCGTATGTTGCAGAAACTGTTTCTCATGTTCCCCTGTGATTCCTTCTCCTGTAAGGCACTTCTCTGTGCATTTATAGTGCCCCATGGAAGTTAACATTTCCTGTCTCATAACCTAGCAGACTCGTTTAACATCTATCCCTTAATGACTCAGGCAGAAGGAGAATTTCTGAACCATCTCTTTCTGGGTTACACTAACATGATGTTTATTTTAGAAAATTGTGTCAAAATCTAGTTTTTTCTCATCCAGAATTTGTTATCATTCAGTTTGTCATTGGGAGGATTTTTTATTGTGGATACTTGAACCAGTCAAATCAAACAAGTGAGGAAGAAGTTGCCATATAGTGACAACAAAACAAAATCTGAGTCCTCTGCCTAAAATCTTGCTTTTCTCTTCTCTCTGCCGTCTGGTAAAAAGTGCTTCATTTTCTTAAGGCTGGAAACACAGTCCTGTGTCTTGGTTTCTTTCTGGGTTTTTTTCCTTAATGAAAAAGAAACTTAAATGAAGAAATCACAGTATGGTATCTGTGTCTTCTGGGGCCTGCTGACAATTTTGCCAGAACTGTCATTTGAGCTGTTGGAAACTCTTGGCTTTGAAACTGAAGAATGCTCCCTCTGAGCCCCATGTGCTGCTCAAGTGACGTGCATGTTGTCATCCTAGTATCAGATGTCCTTTGAAGTGAATTTCACTAAGTGACTTGGCATGTGATTCCCAAGTCCAAAGCCTCATTTCATGTTCATTTTTTGACTAAACCATTCACATAAAACAGCCTTTTAAAAGTACTGCTCTTTGTCTATTAGAAACAAACTGAACCCCAAAGTCACATGTGTTTTTCTGCTATCTACACAGTTTTACCAAATGTACACATGTCCATGGGAGGCCTAGGATCAGCCATAAAGATCTGTTGCAGTCTTGTGTCAGAATCTCAGCAGGGCTTTCTCATGATGAAATCATGGTGTGGATATACAATGGAACAATAATTGTAGGAGTAACAGCTCAGCCAAGGCTTTGCTTCTTGACCTGGATGGTTTTCCCATCAGAATTTTGCCAAAGGACTGCCATTTGTAGAAGTAGGAACATTGCAATGACAGAATTAAATTTTTTTTCTTTTTGAATGTTTATACAGATGATGGTGAATCCCCTGAGAGAGATTGACAAGACAGTAGGACAGCTAATGGATGGACTGAAACAGTTGAAACTACATCGATGTGTCAATGTTATATTTGTTGGTGATCATGGTAAATTTTAAACCATCATATTTATCAGAAAATAAATGCTTAAGCAATGTAGCTGTACGTATAATAAGTGACCTAAATGAAAGTTCCATTTAAGATATTTTTGTGCTGATCCTTTTTCTGGTAGTTTAACTCTCACAAATGAGCCAGTTGGTGTGGACTCGCCGCTCAGCTCACTTGTTAATTGTCATGGAGGGACACTTCTCCTTCGTAACAGTGATCTGGATATTTACTTCTTCATTCAGAGCTTTTCAAATCTTGGCATTTCTGATATCACATCCAAGTGTAGCTCTTCTTGCATGTATTGGAAAGCTATAATTTGCCTAGAGTAATCTTCTTGTCAATTTTTATGGAATGAAAAAYCTAATAGCCCTGTTCTCCTGTACACGAGGACAAAAGTCGGACTTTAGATTGAGGCATTTCCATGGCAATTAGTGGGACAAATTATCCTTCTAGAAAAAAAAMCTGGAATATCTGTAAGAGACTGTGCCCATCTTAGATGGAAAAATCATCAATGTAATGGAGGAAGGAGGTAAAAAGATATTTCACGGTCAGATGTAGAGTCACCTAAAAGCAGAGATATTTGATATGTCATTCTTTCAAATATTAGAATAAACTTTGCTATAGAGGAAATAGTAAATATTAGCAAAGATAAAAAGTAAAAAAGTTTTATTAAAGAAAAATGTGACCATATTTTAGAGAAACCTGGGTTTGCATAACTTTTTTAGCAGTGCCACCAAAGATCCTGTTCTTTTTAGATCTTTGTTCCTGACAGTCTCACAAGAACTGCTACATCAGCAGTACGATGGCATATGCCTCCTTTCTGGCTGTGGGTAGAGTAGGGTAAGGGTCAGGAAGGATTTCCAGGGGTGGCAGTTTTGTGCTGAGAACCTCCTGTGGCTGGCAATACATTCCTCCCCACCACAAATATCTGCAAGAGAAAATTGTTTATCTGCGGCTGCCTTAGAACAGACCACCAACAGACAATACCTTTTGTATGCTATTCCTCTTAAAATCATTTGTTTAAAAAGAAATAATCCCCAAAGTACTACATTAAACTAGAAACAGACTTTGATTTTTCCATGAGCTTAATTTGGAGTTGTGTCAATGCACACATAGTATATGTTGTGACTGTTTCTACCACACCGAGGCTGGTATTTCTCTTGTATAGGCACTCCTACTTTGASTCCTACCAGTGCATTATGTTGGAATTAGATGGCTGTAAAGAACAAGATTAGCAATCCAAAAGAAAATAATGTATAGGGTGCTTGAGGTCTCTTTTTTTTGCTGTTCTGGAAAATGTGCTAATTTTCAGAGTGGATGAGTGGATTAATTTTGCATTTTCCTTCTGCAGGGATGGAAGACACAACTTGTGAAAGAACTGAATTTTTAAGCAATTATCTGACTAATGTGGACGATATAATTTTACTGCCTGGATCTTTAGGGCGAATTCGCCCTAGGTCTAGCAATAATCTAAAGTGTAAGTTTAATTGTACCCCTTATATCCTGAGAACTAGACTCTATTGCTTCCTTGAAATGATACTGTCCAAAGGGTCTAAATTTGCAGTGTRTTGGCAGGAATTTCAGAGGGAATCCCACTGAAGACCAGCTGCTTGGTCCGTTTCCAGTCTGTGGTTCACAGACCCCACAGTGGTAGAACTGTCAAGGGGAGGGTTTAAATGGTCTGGGTTAAACTCCACTCTTTTACATCAAGGAGGAATGGGAGCTCCAAGCCAGCTTCACGTGCGAGCTTACATGTCATTGTGAGTTTATTCATGCACTTTTCTCCTCTGTCAACAAAAACTGTATTTGGSGGATCTCAGCACTGCACGGATTGCATATAAAAGGAGCATCTGGTATGGTGCATTTTATGAGCTAATAGGAAAAAATGTGAATTGTTAATTTTGAATTCAGTAGTTTTATCATTCTTTTAGCATAGATGACAAGTAGTATGGGTTGCTAAACAGCAACAGACCAGAGATGTTGAAGGGTATAAGGAAGATTTAGAGCATGGATTCAGGGCCAATACTGTCACTAAAACTTACTGCTATTTTGAACCATGCTTTTAGAAGTTTAGCCGGAATGAGTGTTTGAGATTAACTGATCTTTGACAGTAGCTCTCAGGGCTCAGGCAGGAGTCCTCTGGTGAGACTAACTCTGTGATTTCAAGCATTACAGACCAGCAGCCCTCCTATCGCCTCCAGGGCAGCAGTACCACGATGGTGCTTGTGCCAGCACCATGGCTGCTCTGGCTCAGCGTACCGGGGCAAACCTGGCTTTGCCAGCAGTTTAAGCTACCATGCAAGCTGTCTAACTCGTAAACAAACCATAAGTACATATGTTTTTTGCACCATATGCTTACAAGAGTGACAACTGTTGATAAGAGGGGAAGATCAGATAGCTGGGATAGCCAAGTGTTCCCTCACAACATTTCAGCTATGCTTTGGTTGAGGACAAATTTCATAGAAAGGTTAATCTTTGAAGATTAAATACTTCCATAATCGTGGCAGAAATAGTAAAAATGTGGTAAAATTTTCTTAGATATACTGATTTGTGTATACATCGATTTTACTATAAACCTTTTTTTACCTGGGTATTTACAATCGAGGAATATATGACGAGTGTGTAAAGATCTGTTGAAAACAGTGCACATGTTGTTCAAACTTAGTAGACTAGCATGAGACTGAATTCCTACACTTCACAGTCTACCGAAAACTAATTTCAGTGCTGAGAAGTCTTTTTTATTAAAGATCTTTCAATCCTTGACTTCCCAAATTGGTGAGAAAAATAAGTTTTCTTTGGAGGATGAATGGCAATATCTTTCAAAAAGATCAGCTTGTCTGACTGACCTCTGAGTTATACCACTAATTTTCCTGCAATAACATTTTCCTCTTTTGGCCTCTGTCTGCAGCTTCCTAGTTTGAATGTTTGCAATTGCTTATAAATCAGCAGTTTGAACATAGAACAAAGAAGCATGTTTCTTACCTTTAGAGCTGAGGTTTACCCCCTTAAATGGCAAATTACCAACTTTTTTATTCTTTATTTTTCCATGATACTGTCTCAATACTGCAAACACACCTTTGCAATGCAAAAGCCTGCAGCTTGTGTTTTGAGATTCAGTRGGGCCCATTTCAAGATCAACAAGATCATGTCTTAAGCAACCAAAACAATAGTATTTAAACAAGAGATTTTCACTTCCTAATATTTTCTTTTAGCCTATTTTTTCTTTCATGACTGAAAAATGCTTCCCCCATCCCCCAGAAGAAAACAGTTAGTATGGACTGTTACTGGTTTTGGGCTTTCTGCATCTTGTATGTCGCTTTAATAGCCCAAAGACGTATCCAGAATATTTTACTGTGGCTTTTCACTTTCTCAGCGGTAGCCTGTGAAATTGGTTAAATGTTAAAAGTGACCAAAAATGCTACATATTTATCTTGCTGCTGCTAACAAAGTGCATTGTGGCATTCAAATGTGCTTTCAAAATTTTTCAAGGAAAGTCTTTGTGTTTGGGCATAATTTTTTATTTTAAAGGAAAACAGCCAAAAGTCTTGAAAGCATGTGTTTTCAGACAACAGGATAAGTATTAAGCTAAGGCCCAGATCATAAAACAGTGAGAACACTACTTAAGCAACTACATATCTCTAAGCCATCACATGGCATGTGCAGGACAACTAGGGGATCAGGCCCATTCAGCATGGGTTTTGGAATGGCAGATCCTGCTTAACCAACCTAATCTCTTATGACAAGGTGACCTGCTTAGTAGATGAAGGAATGACTGTGGATGTTGTCTACCTGGAGTTCTGTAAAGTGTTTGATACTGTCTACCACATCATTCTCTTGGAGAAACTGGAAGCCTGTGGCTTGGACAGGTGCACCCTTCACTGGRTAAAAAACTGTCTGGATGGCTGGGCCCAGAGTGTTCCCCAGGGCTCAGTATCAGGGCCAGTTCTGTTTAATATCTTCATTGATGATCTGAACGAGAGGATCAAGGGCACCCTAGATCAGTTTGCAGACAACACCAAGCTGGGCATGAGTGTTGATCTGCTGGAGGGTAGGAGAGCTCTGCAGAGGGATCTGGACAGGCTGGATCAATGGGCTGCGGCCAGTGGTATGAGATTCAACAAGGCCAAGCGCTGTGTCCTGCACTTGGGTCACAACACCCCCCTGCAGCACTCACAGGCTGGGGGAACAGTGGCTGGAAAGCTGCCTGTTGGAAAAGGACCTGGAGATGCTGGTCAGGAGCAACTGAACATGAGCCAGTGTGTGCTCAGGTGGCCAAGAAGGCCAATGGCATCCTGGCCTGTATCAGAAACAGTGAGGTCAGCAGGACCAGGGCAATGACTGTCCTCCTGTATTTGGTACTGGTGAGGCTGCACCTCAAATCCTGGGTTCAGGTTTGGGCCTCTCGCTCAGAGAAGGACATTGAGGGGCTGTAGTTTGTCTAGAGAAGGGCAACAGAGATGAGGAAGGGTCTGGAGTGCAAGTCTGATGAGGAGCAGCTGAGAGAGCTGCAGTTGTTTAGCCTGGAGAAGAGGAGTGTTAGGGGAAACCTTATCACTCTCTACAACTCCCTGAAAGGAGGCTGTAGCCAGGTGGGAGTTGATCTCTTTTTCCAGGTAACAAGTAACAGGACAAAAGGAAATGGCCTTGAATTGCACCAGGGGAGGTTTAGATTGGGTATTCGGAAAAATTTCTTTACAAAAAGGGTAATCAAGCACTGGAACAGGCTGCCAAGCAAAGTGGTGTAGTCACCATCCCTGGAGGTGTTTAAAAAGATGTGGCACTTGTGGACATGGTTTAGTGGTGGACTTGGCAGTGCTGGATTAAGGGTTGGACTTGATGATCTTTAAGGTCTTTGGCAACCCAAATGATTCTGTGGTTCTATGATATATAGAGTATTTTCAGTAAAGATTAGGGATATATTAGGAAGTGTGCTTATGTAAACCTTGTGTTTCTTTTGCAATTTTTTAATCTTTCCTATTGTCGTCTTTTTTTTTTTTTGCCTTTTCTTAACAGATGACCCTAAAGCGATTGTTGCCAACCTTACAGTAAGTATTTAGGACTGGGCAGTATCTGTCTATACTTCACTGTTCACTTCTTGATTTGTGGCATTATTCAGCTTTCTTTGCTCACTCTTTGGGCAGGAAAATCAASCAACCATTATTATGAATAAAGAATGTTAAATGGTGCCCTTCATGAGTACAGATTAATGTTTGTCATGTTTGCTGCTGTAGTAGATTTTATAACCTTTTTGGGCAGTGCAGATACAGAATCTCCTGTACCATCTTTACTCCCTGAATTGAGTCTATTTATTCGTTGGGATGAATTGGAAAGTGATCTTTTAGGGTAAACATTTTACTAGCACTTTGAAGATGCTGAAAAAGTGCCTTTGATAGCCTTGAACTCTAACCTTGCTTTTAATGGAAGAAAAGTGTTCAAAATTAAAATTAAAAAAAACCAAAACAAAACTCCCCAAATTTTGTAACCAGATGGCTTTAAATATATCTGCAGATGAGGTGTATTTCTGAGCATTCAGGTTTCCTCTGAAACTTAAGCTTTGGTCCAATTAGAATAAAATTCTTCATCTGTAAGTTAAGTATGTGTGATGTTTTGTTTGATGGTTTCATAAAGACTGTTACGAGAATGAAACTTTCCAAATATATCTTTGAATGGTTCCCCGGGCCTTGGCTGCATGTAAATACTGCACAGAAATGCCTGTACTACATACTCTAGACGTACACTTTGTTTTCCGGATACCATCAATGATGACCTTAACAGCTTGATTTCTGTAGTCAGAGGTTTTATGTGCATCTTCAGCTAACTGACAGTGTGCTGTTTGTAACCATTTA
Organism: Amblyornis subalaris; assembly: GCA_018881555.1. Taxonomy (NCBI): domain Eukaryota; kingdom Metazoa; phylum Chordata; class Aves; order Passeriformes; family Ptilonorhynchidae; genus Amblyornis; species Amblyornis subalaris. Next base: position 7,495,874 of record JACAXG010000017.1, read on the forward strand.
TTTTTCAGTGTAGAAAGCCTGACCAGCACTTCAAGCCTTACTTGAAACAGCACTTGCCTAAACGTTTGCACTATGCTTACAACCGAAGAATTGAGGATGTCCATTTACTGGTGGATCGCAAATGGCATGTGGCCAGGTAAACCCTTGCTTTTGCTTCCATCCTGATTTCCAGTCTTTTTTTCTGAGGAAATGGGACACTTAGGATTGCCCTGTCTGTTAGCATCCTCTTCCTGTACCCTGTCAGCAGGAAGAGTTTWGAACTCCTGGTGAGGTTCAATCACATTTGGTGCATGAGGATGTGGTTTAGAACACAAAATAATTTAAAGTTTGGGAAAATCAGTTCCTGGATAGAAGGTAGAAACCCAGACTATTTCGTCAAGCAGCTTTGTGATTTTTGACTGATTAACTCAGATGTAGGAGCTGATAAGCTTTTTTAATGAGGTGCAAACTTACTCCAACTGGAGACTGGGAAATATGAGAGGAAGGGGCAGGCTCACGTGGTGAGGGCATGTTAGGGAACAAGAGTCTGAGTGAATGCAGTGGATGAGTGGAAAGAAAATGGAGTTATTGCCAGAGTGGGTGAATGCCTGAGAACATGTGGAAGGATATGACAGGGTGGCCATCAAAGTGCTGTGCTGGCAGCGTATTGTGTTTCAAAACAAATCCACAGAAAGCCAGGATGCTTTAGCTCAGAGAAAACTCTGGTTTGGGTTGCTCTCACCCATATGACTCTGAATTTTCAGTTACAGAATATGGGCAGTGTTTAATAGTTAGCTAAAAACTGAGTGAGGAAAAACAAGTTGGCATATACATGTACAGAGTGAACAGGAGAGGGGTAGCCTTTGTTTATGTATCGTGCATGGCCTTCCATTTTAATATACTTTGACACATGTTGCGTATTACAGGATGAGAATGGTAGAGTCTTTATGCATGAACCAACCTGACTCAGTGGTTCTTGGAAGATGACACAGCTTTTGGCTCGTGGTAGTCTGTTATGAGCTTTAAATTATGGTAGGGTTTTTTGCCCATATACTGCCAGGCAAACACACAGTATGTTGTAAGTGCCTTTTGACATCTGTGCTTATCTTTCCGTGAATTATTCAAGGATCACTCTGCCAAAGCAGTGAATGAGAAACCCCATTTGCCTTCTTGCATAACTCCACTGGCTGCTGGCAGGCTGCCCTGTGGCGGGGGTTATGTATATTTCAGAGAACCACACTCTGAATTTTAGGCCTATTAAAGCTTTCATTTTAAGAATTTTACTGGAACTGATGGGATTGTCACAGGTTGATTTACTTTTAGTAATTTCTTATTAATTACATCAGACTTTCTTTGGCTTATTTATTAATTTTCAGAGATCTCGTTCATCAGTAATTGATTCGTTAGTGTAACTGTAATTGGTAGTTACAGGAAAATGGTAGTTATAGCCCTGATTGCTGTAACTCTGGTAATTTATAAGGCCAAAATCAAACTTTGAGCATCAATTTATTGCAGATGAAGAAATTAATTTGTAGGATAATGTGGTCCTCTGCATATATTGCCTGCACATGGTCCTATAAAACTGTAAAAAAGAACTCTGAAACAAGGTGGTGATTATAATTCCTATGACACAATACTTACTTTGTAAAAAACTCATCTCAATAACAAGCTGATAATTACCATTCCTGTGGTACCTCACTTATTATCCCAGCTATTTGTCTTCATGAAAATTTTTCTCTTTTCTGCTTTGTTTCTGCTCCCCATTTTTGTTTATTGGGCTGCAGGCAAACAGGTGAAAGGACTTTATAGCACTATATGACATTTGCAGCATTGTACCATCACAAAAGTGCTTTCTGAGAAGCCTCTGTTGGCCTTTTGAGGATTGGAAGAGTATGATCCAACACCTGTAGTCTGCAGGAAATTATGTGATATGAGAAAGTCTGAGAAAATAATAGACACTAAGGTTTTTTATCAATAATAAGTGTCGTGTCTAAGTTTTGCACCCTCTTAGAGTGGGAGTAGAGGCAGAAACCTTGGGGATGCTGTATAAGCCTGCAGTCCCCACTACTGCTATTCAAGAAAGATAAACAATGCATTGTCCTGTAACCTTATCCTTCCTGCCCCAAAGTATATTGTCAAGTCAGCCACCTTTGAGGAAATTTTCTAATACTTTTTCAATTTAGGAAAGCTGTGGATGTTTACAAGAAACCAACAGGAAAATGTTTCTTTCATGGAGACCATGGCTATGACAACAAGATAAACAGCATGCAGGTATGAGCAGTGCCTGGGAGGGTCACTGAAGGCAGAAGAAATTGAAGGTCTCTGAAATGTAAATATTCAGTGAAAACCCCCTGCATTTTAATTCTTTTCTTTTGTATTCTTCTTCCCTTTTTTTTTTTTAAGACTGTCTTTATAGGTTATGGCCCTACCTTCAAGTATAAGACCAAAGTGCCTCCTTTTGAAAACATTGAGCTTTACAACGTCATGTGTGGTAAGCTGCCTGCTTGAGAAATTGCAAAAGCAGCAAGTCATTTTAACAGGACTTCATTTAGGCACCTKTGAGCTCATGCCCTGACTTTCTCCCAGTGTTTTTATCCCAGTGCCCCTTTCCCAAGCAATTGCCAGGAGGGCTGAAGGCACTTCTCAAGGGTCTCAGTTTGCTCTGCTCTAGCAGCTGGCCAATAAAGGGAGTTGCTATAGTTTTGATGTGTGCAGCTTGGCAGAGATCAAATGGACACCCCTACAATGTGTGGTGTCCACTGCAGGAAGGCGGCTTCTGTTCAGAGACTGCTTCTGCACCTGCATGTCTCATGAGGCAGCTGAGGTTCATCACCTAGTTTTCTGCGGCACTTCCTGGTATGATTATGCTTCCCAAACCTGTACTGAAGCCACGAAGAAGAATCTGATGATGTGTACAGATATTCATTAAGATTTTTTCTTTAGGGTATAGATTTTCCAGAACAATAAAACTTTCAAGGTGTAATTCACAATAAAACTTTGAGTTGTTTCAAAGATGTAATTCACTTTTTTTTTTTCCCCCCAAACATGTAATACCTAAGGGGTAGTTAGCCCTTATTTATAAATCACTGTGTGGCAGATGTTTGGTGTAAGGTCAGCACATTGTCTGTAGGTTTGCACTGAAAGCTGAAGGAGTAGTTGTAATAAAACTTTGTCCAGTTTTAAACTTTCCTGGTATCTTGATGCAAATTAACCTTTTTATCATAAAGGCAAAGATACTATTCATGTGGCATCTGCAATTTTATGATTTGGATAAAAGATCATTATTTTTGTTACTTTAAAAGCTTTCATTAACGTACTGTGGATGTTAACAGTATTACTAATAAATGTCTTGGCTTGATAGAGTTGCTGCTGAATACATTTGGAGTCTAAAAACCATTCATTTTTCCTTGAYGGTTTCATAGATCTACTTGGATTAAAGCCTGCTCCCAATAATGGCACCCACGGAAGTTTAAATCACCTGCTGCGAGCCAATGTCTATAAACCAACTGTGCCAGATGAAGTTGCTAAACCACTGTATCCTGTAGCTCTACCTTCTGCATCAGATTTTGATATAGGATGTACATGTGATGATAAGGTAGGTGTTTAGGATCTGTGGAAGCCTCCACTATTAGCAGTAGTTTTTAGTAAAGTTGTAACCATTTTATTTGTTTTGAGAGGGTTTGATCTGTAAGAATTCTCCACATCCCTCCTGTGAAGTCTTCGTGCTCTCTTGGAACAATTACGGCTTTTTGTAAAAGAGGAGACAAGAAAATCATCCCTGTCTCATAGCACTAGTTTTGTTTTGTTAGATGCCTAGTAAAATGAGATGTCAGAGTGCTCCAGTGGTCCTAATCTTGTTCCTTTTGTTTCTGTTCTTGAGAAGAACAAGTTGGATGAGCTCAACAAGCGCTTTCATGTCAAGGGAACAGAAGGTAAGAGCCTGGTGGCTCAGTTAATAAAAGCTGATTTAGTTTTCTTTTGTAAATTACTTTGTGTCATTAATACCAGAGGAGCTCTGGTATATTGGTTTAATTAATGTGTAGTAAACTGTCTTTTCGAGTAACTGCCGAAGTAGCACACAGGCACACATGAGATTCGTGGGCAAGATGAAGTGCTGCTCACATGAGGACGTGCACACTCTCTTCTGCTGTAACCAGGACTAAAGTATTGCTCAAAGTGATGTGAGTTTTAGCTCTTCCATTCCACCACCTTTAGAAGTTTTAAGCTTGGATGTGAAGGCAGAGACATGAAGAAAGGGGAGAGTGCATAAGACAGTGCTCCATTTGACCTCAAGCTATAAATGGGGAAAAAACCAGACCATATTTGCATGCTGTGTTTTAACATCACTCTTCAGGCTTAGGTTTCACCTAGAAAGGATGCTACAGCTGCTTTGACAATCCCTGACTTGGTCTTTAATGCTTGGCCCTTGGGGGTGCAGGTTACACAGTGAAACAAGTGCTCTGCTGGTTCAGGGCTGCTCAGCACAATTCTGTTCCTCTTCAGTGTCCAAGTCAATGTTATTCYCAGGAGAAAGCATTCCCAGCTCTCCTGGACACTAATTCCTGCACCCTCTCTGCTGTGTGCTAGCACTGACTTCTATGTGGCTGCACTCTCAGCTGCATCAGGGCTGTGGCCGAGGTTAAAGTGGAGCAATAAGAGCAGAGGAGAGGGGATGGGAACTGCTTTTCTGAGCACCATTACYGACTGAAAGGTGAACCAAAGCTGTTTTCCTTCTCACAGTGGTGACCGAGTTCAGCATAACAATGCATAGAATTTCCCTTACCATAACAATTGTCCAAATTAGCAAATTCTGAAGCTTTGAGTTTAGACATGGATTTTTGAGGTGCCTCAAATTGCATAGCTCAGATGATTAAGATTTTTTTAATTCTCTTATGAAGTTATTTTCAGTTTCTCTGCTGTGAACAGGCAATGCAGCCTATCCTTTAGTTTCTAAAGGCGATGCTATTCTTCTCTTTGTGAGTTAAATTGCCTTTCTGCAGCTTTCAACTTGTTAAAGTGATTTTCCCAATTAATGAAGAGATACTCCTCACTGTGGCAGTTTCTGGCATCAGGAAAAAACACCCTCACTGTTGTAGTTCTGGTATCTCAACATGTTTATTTTGATTTATGGTTTTCATTCTTCTCACTGTAGTAATATAAAAGTAGTATTTTTGCTGTATCTTAAGATGTAAGCATTTAAAGCAATTGGACTTGCTCATTTGTCACTTCTCTGTTAAATTGAATGACATGTCCTTATTTAAACAAGCAGTTCTGCTGCATGCAAGTTATTTTGTTTTACTTCATGACAAGCTGTAGCACCTGTTCACAGATCTTCCTGCATTTATTTAATTCCCTTCTCCCACATGGTGCACTATGTTGTTATTCACAGACAGAAGAAAAAGATGACTTCAGCTTCTCTTGAATAAAGCAAGTTTATCATCTTTGTCCTTAGACTAGGCTTTTCCTACTTTTTTTCTTGTGCCCTACAAAAACATCCTCTGTTTGGACTCAACACTAATAAAACATGCCCTTTTCTTTCAGGTTAAATGCCTATCTGGGAACTGTGTTAGGCTGCTTTCCTTGTTTATATGTTTTAATTTCTAAAAGCAAGCCAAGTGTGTTTGCCAGAAGGTTATCAAATTCAATGAACTGTACAGGGCGATACAGGATTATCCAGGAAATTTATTTTTCTTCTATCTCTTTCCATGTTTTTGTCTTTTTATAAGCAAGCTTGTCAGAGTTATCTAAGGACATTTAACCATAACGTATCACCAAGATGGAAGAAAAGCAGTTTTTAAAGAGCTGGAGGTGTCTTTTTGTAGCCAAAGTTAGGAAAAGGTTTTTTTCTTTGTTTTCTTTGATATTACTGACAAAAAATAGCACATTAGTCTTCAGAACAAAATCTGTATCAGCCGAGTGGGAAAAAACTACTAGTGAGTGATCACTTTTACCTCCCTTTTGAGAGGGACTTTACAGAAAACATAGGAAGGAGAGAAAGTACAGAGAAGAGTGGCAGGACTGATAGAATAGGGACTGATTTAAAGCCATGAAAAAAAGTCCTTATCACCTCATGTCTGACTGAGATGTGGACACAAAGATCGTTGAAGAGTCTCCTGTGTATAGAAAAACATCCTCTCTCCATGCTGTGACACCAACCAGCTTTCAAGTGTGAAAGGGACTTTTAATCCCAAACGGTGTTGTGGGCCTGGAATGGGGATCCTGACCAGAACAGCTGAAGAGCTGCTGCTCTCTCTTTTAAAAGATTTCCTTAGTAGTTATTCAGGGTCATTATCCCTTTAATGATTACTGAAAAATCAGCATGTGATGGAAAGCCAACACCTTTTTACTTTTCATCTTTAAGATTTTCAGTAATAAATATAAATGTAATTTCTTTTGATCTTTAGAGAAGCATCTTTTATATGGACGGCCTGCAGTACTGTACCGCACAAAATACAATATCTTGCATCACCACGACTTTGAAAGTGGCTACAGTGAAACATTCCTGATGCCTCTCTGGACATCCTACACTATTTCCAAACAGGTTAGTGCTGTCTCTACTCTTGAAATGTGCTTTAAAAATCCTGGGGAAATTTCTTTGGTATCTGTATTCTTGAAGTCCTAAAATTCCCCTTCCCCAGAGACATTTTCCCATCAGAAATTGTGTCAGGTACCACTGTAAACTATGCCCAAATTCTTTTGTTTTCTTCATGAGAGAAGAATTTTAAGGCAGAAGAGTTGTATATTTCTTTTCCTGTTTTAATTTTATTTTTAAGTTTTGTTCAATGGGGGTTTGTTTTATTATGAGTGACTTCATTTGAATTATTTCCCATGGGGATTTCTACTACCTGAAGAAGGGGCTGTGCAGCAATGCAGGAGCGGGATTTGGTTGTACAGCCAAGCSGTTTATTTTACTGCACACAAGGCCTTCCGTGTAGTCTGTCAACTGGATGAAATAGTTTCCTTTTATCTATAAAAGCTGTAATTACATTTTTTTGTTGTCTCCATGTTCCTCAATGCAGGCAGAGGTATCAGGTGTCCCAGAGCACCTGGCCAGCTGTGTGAGGCCTGACCTCCGCATTTCTCCAGGAAACAGCCAGAGCTGTGCTGCCTACAGAGGCGACAAACAGCTCTCCTATGGATTCCTTTTCCCTCCTCGTAAGTTTAGATGGCTTTTCAGTACCTAGGGATTTTGTAATTTTCTTGTTTTGTTAGGGAAAACTTTTGGTATGAACACACTCCAGGCACACCCCCCATATATAAACAGACTAATTTTGAATTCAAACACAGGTAATGAACATATTTTTAATTTATAAATCCAAATTGGACTCTTGCGTACTGTTAAAGTTTCTACCATCCTATAGAAATAGTGATAGTAGAAAACCTGTGTAAACGAGTGTCTTCGATTCTCCTGATGCTGTTGTTTTACTTCAGTATTGGAGCAGTGATCTTTTGGGATTAGTAAATATTTAAGGGGCACAACTGTCTCACAGCTGTGAACTTCATTGCTTTGCCTTCCTCACTCAGTGGCTGACATATTTTATGGTGGATTTCTGAACTGAAATTACTGGTGGAGAGGCTTGCTCAGAACTGGAAGATAATCCCACACTCCTCTCCCAGGAAATTGTTGGCTTCTTTTGTAAAGCCTGCAGAGCAGCTCTCTGACTTTTGAGACAGCAAAAATAGATGAGCTATATGAAACTATTTTGAACTGATTGACTGTTGAAACAAAGATAAAATCATTCCTTTCCATATTCAGCTGTCTCATAAAAGACAAATTTTGTGTGTGTAGTGTGCACTTTTTAATAAAGTATTCAGATTACTGTTTAGATTACAGTATTCCCTTTGGTTAATCTCTGAAGCCATTTTCAAAACATTTTAATGTTCTTTAAAATTATTATATTTCATTAACATTTTTCTGTTTCACTGTTTTCAGAATTAAGTTCCTCTGCAGAAGCAAAATATGATGCTTTCCTAATAACAAATATCATTCCAATGTATCCTGCTTTCAAAAGTAAGAGCTCTTTCCATGACTATACTTCTCTTTCCCAACAAGCTTTTTTTTTTTTTAAACTGTGTGTTGGATTATGGAATGAATTGATGGAAGAAGTTTAGCACATAAAGCTCAGCTATGTGTAGCTAGCAGATAATACATGTGGGCACCTGTATAGTGCTAGGTATGGGCACGCAAAATGCCACAAGAAAGGCTTAAGTTTTAAGACACATTTGTTTTCCTTAGTGCTGGGCTAAGGTAAGAGCTCAGACATGCTGTAGGTCAGCAGTTTTGTTTTATGCCACAGTCATTCACTTTCTATAAGACCATTCAGAATTCTCTTGTCTGTAGCCCAAGCTAGTGTAGAACATACTTAGGCAACAGCTGGAGCCTGAGAGCGTGCACAAGCCTGGGAGCATGCCCTTGGCATGTTGTAGTTCAGGGACAAGTGATTATGTTTGATTTTTCTTTTCATGTCCTTAGAGGGAAACTGAACGTATTTATTACCTATAAAGAAAAAAGAAGAGAAAACCAATTAATGGAAAATGAGAGATGATTTAAACCTGTCTGAAACTTTCAGTGCTGCAGGGATATAGTATTAACATTTCTTTTGTCTGCACATCCCTTTTCTCTCTAGTCTTGCCAAGAGGTAGGAAAACCATCAGGCTATTCTGGTGGCATTTTTGGCTTGGCAGGGATTGAGAAGCCTTGGAAGAATCTCAAGAGCCTGTTCTTGTGAGATTTCCAATTCAGATTTTAGGCTAGAGAAGTTTGGATAAACATCAAAGCCTATGAGAGCCTTTTTCTTTTTACCCAGAAAAGAGTGTTTTTAACTGAAAAACCTCAGTGTTAGGACCAAGTGGTGATGTTTGCTGGAAATCTGAGCAGAAGCACTTAACTGATTACAGAGTCAAAAATTAGCGAGGATTTCCCACTCTTAAATCACTTCATAAAAATGCTCTTTATGCTAATGTTAATCTAAGTAATTTGGCTGGAATGCTAATCATGGGAGAACAACCCACTTCTAAAAGCTCATTTTGTCTAGTGGCCTTCCTCTTCATCACAAGTGGGTGAAGGATTCCTTGCAAAGAAATGCTGGCACTAATGTCATTCCTGGAGAATTACAAACCACTACATGTGTGCAGGTTGAAGTGCCAAGAGCCAAGTATAAGCTCATTATATGGATCTTTTTGCACAACAGGTTAAACAGGAGATGGCAGTTTTATGCTGTGCTGGCTTTGATGGCAGTGCTGGCTGCAGAGGCCCTCTCCTCTGCTTTGTTTTTATAATTCACTGTCCCATCCTCACTGGCAGTAATTCCGTGTCCATCTTTTCCATAGTGAGATTGGCTTAAGCAGCTCCTGCTTTGCTGGAGCTACAAAAATTATGCCCCTGGGCTGGCACCACATTGCCCTGGCGTTGCTCTGTATGTGGTTGCAGTGGGAACTGGAGCAGGGATCTGATTTAAATAAAAAACTTGAATCAGTGGTGGGGAGGAGGGATCTTTCCTTTTTGGGCTATTTTTATTATTAAGGCATATGCATTGGAGGAGTGAGCAGCTGGAGGAGTGATATTGCCAAGTAGATACCACAGCTGAGGTTCTTGTTAGACCATTGCTGGTGGGGCCCTGGGCATCAGCCCCAGCAGGGACTGCATGTGGCACTGAGAAGTCTTAGGACAAGATCCGCAAGGGAGTTTTCTGAGGCTGGCATTGCCACGAGCTCTAGGGAACTCTGGACTTAATGGTTTGAGCTGGCAAGACAAGAGTTAAACTTTTACAAGTCTGAGAAGTTTTATTTACACACACTTCTGTTAGTTAAAATCAAAAGGAAAAAAGAACTAAAAGAATGATGTAAGTGCAGATTCCAGTGTGTTTCCCATCCCTGCAAGAATCTTAACTTGTTAAGGTTGAGGAGGACATGGTGGGAGAAAGTGTGACATGCTCTTCCCAAAGGTTGCTGTAGTGACAAGACTTTGGTCATCCTTGATGGCACTTAGTTTAAAAGTTAGACATTTTGCATCAAAGGAGAATTTAACACAAAACCACCACAGCACAGTTCCCTGTAAGTAGATAAGAAAGACAAAGGCAGTGTTGACAGAGATATCAAAAACATGCGAATAGCTGTTTCTACAGCTGTGCAAGACTTGTGGCAATGCCAGCCTGGGAGTGGTACCATGCATTTCCTTTATCACTGGTTGGGGGAAAAAAATCAACAGAGAACAAAGAAGTCTGTATAGGCTTTATTGACAAAACTGAATGAAGCTGCAGTAACTCTGTAATGCTTGGTCTTTGATTTCCCCTGCTGTCATATGAATAATATCCACTGAATTTTTATCTTCAGGAAGGAAAAACTGTTTCTAATCTTGACATGTTTTGACTTATCCAAACCTTGGTGTATTGTGGCAGTTTTTTGGTTGACTTTTTTCTGTTYGTTTTTGTTTGCTTGTTTGTTTTGGTTTGGTTTGGTTTTGGTTGATTGATCAATGTGGTTTGTTTTTTTCCCCACAGAGGTATGGAACTATTTCCAAAGGGTTTTGGTGAAGAGATATGCCACTGAACGGAATGGAGTCAATGTTATAAGTGGACCGATCTTTGACTATGACTATGATGGTTTACATGACACACCTGACAAAATAAAACAGTAAGAATCTGTCTTTAAATTGGTTTGCTGCTGCTTCTCTAAATGACAACTTTATCTTAAACAATTCATTACCTGCACATTATTCAATTTTTTGGAAGAAGATATAATTTTCTAGATTTTTCCAAAGTTATTGTTAGTCAAGACTGAAAGCCCATGTAGGTAGGACAGTGGTAAAAATAAGGAAATGACAATTTAGCAGTTAACTGTTCACCTTGACTTTGAAATCAAGTGTTCATCCTTGAGATGAAGCTGCATTAGGTTCCACATAGTCTGTTTTCTCTAAAATTTTCCAGGACCTAAGAGCAGTGCTACTGAGTTACATGCTCAGGTCTTTTGTTCATTCAGTAATGCTTTCTATCTATGTCTCTGAACTGAAGAAGCCTTTTAGCACTGCATGAGGTATTTCTGTAACACTGTATGAGCTAATTGGACGTTCATTTTCAGATAGTGTTCAGGAATCAAACACATCTCAACAATGTATGTGTGTCCTCACACGTACGACAGGAAAGACCATGTTGTTTGTGTAACCTTTATCCAAACAAGTTCATGCTTTGTGGATAAATATTTGCTTTATTCCCTCAGGTTTGTGGAAGGCAGTGCAATCCCTGTTCCAACTCATTACTATGCCATCATAACCAGCTGCTTAGATTTCACTCAGCCAGCTGACAAGTGTGATGGACCACTCTCTGTTCTCTCATACGTCCTTCCCCACCGKCCTGACAACGATGAGAGCTGCAATGTGAGTTCTGCTGCTCTACTGCAGCCCTGTGGTAAACATATCTCTGGGACACCTGAAAACCCATTACTGTTAGAAGCAAATGCTCACTGACATCTTGAATGGAAGCACAGGGTGGTGACTCTGTTAAGTGTCATTAGCTCATTAGACAAAAGCACTCCTCCGTGGTATCAGAAAAATATGGAACTACTACTGCATCTAAAATTGTCTGGAAGAACTGACACACAGTAGGTTGGCAGTAAACAACCTGTAGGATTCTACATTTTGTCAGTGTAACTTCAGAGCAGATTAGGGGGAGGTTGTATGTGTAGACATACTGTGCTGGCAGCCAGCCTGATGTTTTTATGGAGGTCAGTTTCCATATGCAGGTAAAATGCAGTCTGTCTGCTACGGCAGTCTGGGTGCATCAGTCAGCATGATTACATCCAACCCACAAAGTATTAAAAGTATATGCTATAACCTGCCAAGGGTAGAGTGCCAATTCTTGCTGCTTCCAGAACACCTTGATTCAAGGGAAAAGTTTGGGTCATTACACACTTGACCAAACACCCTCCTGGCTTCTTTCCTATCTTCCGTTAGGATGCAAGATCCTCTACTGGAAGAGTCTTGATGAAGGCTTTGGTCTGGTCAGCACTGCAGAAGTGACATGCACACTTGCCAGCTGATCATGTGGCAGGAGGGCACTGGGTCCGCCATGGGCTCCGGCGCTCTGCAAGGACAGCAGAGCTCCCAGGCAGCTGTATTTAGACTTGTCCTTCCGCCTGAACTTGTTCTCCCATTACACAGCTGTGTGGATTCCTGCACACAGACACTTCTCTATGGGCTGCCAGGAGACCGTTTCCTGAATGAACACATTAATGTTATGAATTTTGTACTGGCAAAAAAGTTAAAACTCCTGTTCCAGCTACAGACAGAAATAGTCATTCCAACTCTGTACACAATTCACCTGGAACACTGTTTCTTTCTCATTCATCAAAACAACCATTTCCTGAATGAACGCATTAATGTTATGAATTTTGTATTGGCAAAAAAAGTTAAGACTCCTGTTCCAGCTACAAGCAGAAACAGTCATTCCAACTCTGAACACAATTGACCTGGAATGCTGTTTCTTTCTCATTCATCAAACATCGCCTGCTTTCAGGTCCCTCTTTTTAAAGCCATGCTTTTGGAGCAGTATCCCTCTCTCTTGAGCAGGTCTGACTTCCCCCTGTTTAGACTCTCAACTGCTTTGGGTGGAGATGTCTTCCGCCAGAAGTCTCAGAAAGTCCTCCGTGTATTTCCTCGTGGTTTTTCTCTGGACTGCTTTCCTCTGAATCAAGATCCAGTTTGTGATCTGGAAATTACTACTTTGGCAGTTATTAGTGTCTCTGCCCTTGTAACTCTGCCCACATGTAATTTTATGATGAAGTAATTTATTTTTTCCTCCCTATATTGCGTGTCATAGTCCTCTTAAACTGCTGAAATCTTTTTTATGAGCTCTTTACAATAATAACCTCTTTTAGTCTTCAATTTCTGACATTTCAAGCTAGGCTTCTTTTCTTTGTAGGTCATGTACATCATGCTACTTATGGTGTGTGTATTTACAGTTCTGAGAGGAACTTCAGTGCTACTACAAGGTCATTAGCAGATACTGGTCCATGCTTTTTATATAACAAAGAACCACTGCCAAAATATTTAAATGTTGCTCTTGAATGAAAATACAGTTAGGCAAATTTTTGCCATTGAAACGCAGCATCAGTCTTACTTTTGCACATGGTATTCAATCTTATTTGTTCAAAGAAGTGATTATGTAAAACCTCACCATACTTCATGGATGAAATGCATGGAATAATATAAGAATTTTACCTTAACCTCTCCACAGTTTTCTTTTAAGATTTGAAGAAATATTAGCTTTCCTTCTGCTCTGCTCTAGCTGTACACACATTCTTTCTCTTCACACAGATGTTGAAGAACACCACTACTCTTCTCATTTGAATTTGTTCCTTTTCCAAACTGTGTTTGTTCATGGTGAGGTTATGCCCATTTATTCTTGTGTCAACATTTTTCTATGGCTTAAATAGTCCTTCTTTGGGATTTACCCTAGAGATGATTTGTGATGATTCTCAAGGCATATACTTCTCTCTATTCATGGAAGACCCAGGATCTCTTTTGCTCTTATAAGAGAGGATGAGCTCCGATTTCCCGCCCCCCCCAGATTGTGAATGAGATTAAGTACCGCAGTACTCAAAATGAAATTGGTTTTATTTCCACTGGACACAACTCCTATGATACTACCTAGAATTTGCTTTATAGCTGTATTATAATGGTGGCTCACATTCATGCACAACTGGTACACTCAAGTCCTTCTCTTCTGTGTGTCAATTTAGATAACCCAGTTTCATACTACACCAGCGGCTCCTGCATCTGCGTCCTCTACTCTGCTGTTCCAGTCTTCCTCTGCATTGAGAGGATTGCTGYGGCTTTTTGCTAGGACACTAATGACCTTTGCACAAGAAGCATGTGTGAAAATATTACACAAAATGCTTTCCAAGACCGAAGTTGAAGGAACCCTAGAAGCTACTAGAAACTTCCACCACGCCCCTGTTTTTCCTTTCAGCAAAATCATTAAATTTCTTTTCATAAGTGAGTTCCTCACCCACCTGTCTACATGCATCATGTTCAGCTTTCCAATCAGTTTTCCATTTGATACTCAGAGAGATTCTTGTCTAGAATATGTGGTCTTTTTTGCACTGGATTTTGGGTTAGCCTCCTAATAGAGCACCTATTTCTATTTATCTCCATGTTTTCAATTATTATTTTTTCCTTCTAAAACTCTCTGTATTATTGAGGTGAGACTAAGCACTACAGTTGGAGAAAACTGTCACTTCAAATATATACATTTCATTYATTGTTATGTGATAATATAATACTGTGTTAGTTGATCACTCTATTTAAAATCCTTGCTGGTGGACCTGAGGCTTCATGGGCCAGTTGTGGAATGGAAAAAATAAAATGTAGATCAGTCAACTGATTTTCTGGAGTCATGCAAATGCTGTCTTACTGGACTAGGTTTAAACAAACCTCACAGTCCTGTGATTTATTCATGTTGCAGTTCTTTTGCAAACTCCTTGTATTCAAAAAACGTGAGCTTTGTAGCTCGCTCATAACTTCCCTTTGAGCTCTGTAGATTTCCTGCTCAGAAGAAAGGCTTGACTAAAACAAAAATGTCAGTGACTGCATTTGCACTAACAACGCTGTTGAGGGCTGTTTGCAGACTCCTGATTGCCAGGCTGAAGGCTGAGCAGTGACTTCCTGCAGCCACATGCTGCCAGGTGGCATTCCTGGAGCATGGCACTGCAGGAAAAGGGAGTGAGCAGGGTGAGCTCCCTTCTCTTCCCTCTTAATTTGCATCTTTCTTTTCTTGTTCTAGACCTGGTTTTGGGCCTCAGGTTGTTAGTGATAGGGAGAGGAAATCTGGTTTGGGGCTGAGAGCTTTGAACCAAACAAGTGCTGACTGGGTCATGGACATTTGCTTTGGAGCAGCCAGCTGTGATCTGTCTGGCACTCCGTGTCCTCTCCGTGCAAACGATCACGCTCACCTTCCTGGCTTCTGTCGAGTGACCCACTTCCTGGTCTGTGGCACATCTACTGTGTTGGATAGGCTCTGGCATTGCTGGAGCTTAGTCTTGATCCAGGAGAGGATCACTTGGTAGGAGGACGATGCTGAGACAATCAGAAAAGGGTCATTTCCAGAAACAGGCCCAGAAATAAATTTTTGTCAGCAAGATTTCCAAGTCATACACATGAAGTCTAAATACCCGAGACACAACTCTCCATTCCTAACTTGCTTCCCTAGCAGTGGTGTAGACGTACTAGCCAGAGAGGTGAAAGGGGGAAAAGTCCTGTTTGCTTTGTCCTTTTCCCACGTCTGCTCCCCGTCATGCAGTCCCCAGCCCTGGGTGCAGTGCTCGTGGCACATATTGCTGGGCTGGTTAAGGCACACAAACAGCCAGTCACTGCAGTGTTTTGCAGGGCTGATTTTCTGAAGTGTTCGTGAGTTACCTTAGTCTGTGGATGGCTCCAACATGTGCTTGTGCTGGCACAAGGCATGAGACAGGAGCTGTCCCCTAAAAGAAATTACACCCACGCAAGCTGACCCAAGTCACTCTGGCAGCAATTCCTGAATTTTTTTTCCAATGCTTGGTGAAAGTCTTTTTTCTCTCAGTGAATAATATGTATGTTCCAATAACAGGAATTTTTAGGTACCAACATAACCCATTGTCTTAATTGTGTAATGAATTGTAAAGGTCTCCTAAAAGTGAAGTGGAAAGATTAAAATAATACTGTGTTAGATGATGTGGTGGTCAATTGAGAATAATGTGTAGGCATAGGATTCAAAGCCAAACAGTCTAGAGTTTGGGCTTTAGTAATACATGAGTGATTAATATGGATTTCTTTCTGTGAGATAAAAAAGGCATGTAGTGGCCAGTGGACTTTCTAAAAGCTGTTCTTCTGAAACAC
The DNA here is from genome assembly GCA_018881555.1 of Amblyornis subalaris. Classification (NCBI taxonomy): domain Eukaryota; kingdom Metazoa; phylum Chordata; class Aves; order Passeriformes; family Ptilonorhynchidae; genus Amblyornis; species Amblyornis subalaris. Next base: position 7,511,721 of record JACAXG010000017.1, read on the forward strand.
CTGCAACTTGAGGCTAGCTTTTCCTAGATGATTATGGTCATTGTCTCAACCCCATCCTAAAATGGGTACTGAAATAAAACTGTAGGATTTATCTTGCATGTTAAATGTCAGATCTATTTTCTTGGAACTCATTTACCTTATTCATTCTTGCATAAGGCACAGAGATTCTACAAATGGAACATAGGTGTGGAAAAGTTGCATTTGCTTTTGAAGATGATTTTTGACAAAACTTGATACCATTTTTTTTTTTCCCAGAGCTTGGAGGATGAATCAAAGTGGGTTGAAGATCTTCTTAAGATGCACACTGCCCGTGTGCGTGACATTGAACAGCTCACTAGCTTGGACTTCTTCCGAAAGACCAGTCGCAGCTACACAGAAATCCTCTCCCTAAAGACATACCTGCATACGTTTGAAAGTGAAATTTAGCTTTCTAACCTTACTCAGTGCATCCTTTTATCAACTGGTGTATATTTTTATATTGTTTTTATATTTATTAATTTGAAGCCAGGACATTAAAAATATTAGTATTTTAATCCTGTATCAAATCTTAAATATTAAACCTTTGTGTCATTTGTTTTGTTTCTCTAATGTTTAATATAGGTATGTCTCTTGGTTGATTTAGTAGTGCTTGTAATACTGCAGTTTGAGTCCTTACTCTGAGCTTTTAAGTGGTGCTGCAAGGTTTGATGTGTGCATCAAGGAAATATTAATTTCTCATGCTCCTTTACCACACTTGTAGTCCTGTACTGTATATCAAAATACTGAACATGTAAAATTACATTCATTTACTGTTAACTATGTGACAGACATATTTAAACACTATAGACAAATAGCATCTTAAATATAATAAACCACACATTCAGTTTTTTTAATGTGTTTTGATTTCCTTTCACAGGGATGTTCAGAGGGGCTTGCAGGCAGCTGAGTGCTGACAGATCTCTTACTGGGCAGAACCCTTCTCAAGAGCTTAGGTTTGCTGGTAAGAGGACTGCCAGGGGCCCAGGTGTCCTGCCCTGGTACTCAGCAGTGAGACCATAAAACAGACACCCACAGCAGTCATTACTGGTTAGGTTTTTCTATAGGGGCAGAGCTGGGAGGGGAGGATGCTTGCTGTCGTGGGCTGCTGGGGCTACCTCATGCTTGAGGCCACTTGGTCCTGCTCTGAAATTGTGGAAAGGATTCAAGGTGATAACATCTGTTATAACACAGGTCTGGCTGTGTTACACCCCTTCTCTACTACAGCTGCTCTGGGCTGGTTCCTGGGAATATCTGCTCCACCATCCTTTTCTTTGACTTTGAGGGAAATTGAAATAAGACAGATGCTGAAGGAGGTGACATCGCTAAACATGCAGCAGTGGGCTTTTAGGTGGGAGGAGAAAATCTGATTTTTATTGTCTTGTTCTAATGGACAGAACCTGACACGTGTTCCCCCAGTCCGGTCTGAGGCTTAATGACAACCCTCATTCTCTAAGGAAGCCCCTTGGCCTGATTGCACATACATAACTTCTGGTACAGTGAAGTCCATACAGTGCACGTGATTCAGAGCCATCACCTACCTGGTCAAGTGAGTCAAGAGTCTGTTTGCTACTTCAGTGCAGGAACAGTCTCGTAATCCTGGCAAGCCCCTACAAGTGAGACTGAGGGCAGAGTCCTAAGACAGTGGAATAGACACTGTTGTGTGCTGGTATCTGGATAATGGCCTGAGTTGGCTTGGACAGCTTTTATAGAAGACATGTTATGGAGCATTAGTGTTAGTGTAGTTAGATGATGTAAAACATAGATTATCGTTTAGAATGCCTTTGAGGCTGAACCCGGTAATGGCACTGTTGTAAAGCCTTCATTTGGGGTTATAGATTTCCCTCTCTCTATGRAAGTTGTTTGTGTCTATTTTCTTCTTGAGGGTTGCAGCTGCTGGAGGGAAGCATGAGGGGCTGGAAAGTATCTCAGCCATGTACACAGATGAGTAACCAGGTCTCCTAAGTAAAATTAATCTGGCACAATTTCAGCAACTTGTGTTCCTGTACCATCCATCTAAGAGAAAGTAGTAAACTGGAATTAATCATGTTAATATAGATACTAAAGTTCTTGTGACCAGTAGACAAAAGTTTAATATTCTAGGTGCCAAATTCTCTTTAATTTAGAAGAGCACAAAACTTGAATGCTTTAAAATACCTCCAAAATGTTAGGATGGAAATTCTAATAACCGCACAAAGCTACGGGAAACATCCTATTCTTGCAACTTAAAAATTGTCTCTTGTGGTTGTCTGGTAGCACAGAAATATTTTCCTGTAAGCTTTCGGCAGGGCTTCTTGCCATGATAAACTTTATGTTCTTACATGTACTACAAAGGGTATTTCCTCTGGATTTAAAAGAGCTTTCTCTTAAGACCTAATTCCTTCAACATGAACTTCAGCGATGATTTAATGTGGTAGTTCATAAACTGAACGAAAGACCACCACTGCTGTTTTGCTTTGACATTACTCTGTCGCTCTGTTTGTTTGGGTTTTTAATTAAATTGAACAAATTATGTAATTCTTTTATTTTCCCCCAAAATACRTGAAATTTATACCAAAGGAACATTTAAGCTCTGAAAAATAATCTTGTGTTCAGAGAAGTTTGCTTCTGAAATACAGTTAGTGATTGAAAATTGTTGGGAGAGACAGTTTAACTCTTGGTTTCACTAAAGAATGACAATTAGTGTGTAGGGAAACGTCATTTTATTGACTTGAGTTTCTTACTGTGACAGTAAATTCTAATAATTTACTTCTGTTCTACCTACTTCTCTTCAGCCTTTGGCTCCATGCTCTTGCATGGTGTTGCTGTTTCATTTTACTGTGCTAGCAGAAATAACTGTGCTGAGAAATATTTGTGGTGACTTCTGCACGTTGCGTGGGKTACTTTTCATGTTGAAAGATGCCTTATCAACACGAAAGCTCTAATGCAAAGCTAAAGCCTTGTAAATCCCTCTAAGCAACATGAGCTCTGCAGGAAGAACAGATATTTTAAAGGAAACTTGTAATTTGCCTTTGGTATTCTTCAGGGTGAATGTTAGCTTAGGGCAGAGGGAAGGAACYCCTCTGCTATCCAGTCCACTTAGACCATTTTGGAAATACCAGTTGTTTCTGTTACATGTCGCCTTTTCTTGATATTACTCTGGCTTCAGCAAGAGGTCTGAGGAAAACAAGCTGAATTTTTCTGTCGAGCAAACACCATTTTTGAGGATTTGGGTAATTACTGTTTGCACTTGATGATATAAATTCGAGGCGTGTTCAATGGGTTAGAGGCAGTTCAGTTGAGCAATTGCCACAATAACAAAACCTGTAGGTATCCTGCACACCTAGTAAAGCCCTTTTGCTCTGGGAAAAATCCTTCAAAAGTGGATATACTTCTGGGAAGGGAATAACCCTTTTACAGGAAACTGTCCCTTTTTTTAACCCCTTTTCCACAGTCACATATCCTTAATAGGTAACCGCTGAAAGCAGGTCAAGTAACTTGACCAACAGAATGGTCGTGATGGCAAAATTATAGCAAAAGTCCCCATCCTATCCTGGCAGTACCAGAGTACTTAATGACTAATCATTACGTTCAGTCCTGGTCAGCTGACAGCTTGATTAGATTGATACTTTCTACTTGCTGCTTCCCTCTTTTCCATGTCCAGCCTTTAGCTCTTTTATGGGGTTAAGTAAAATATTCAACAGTTTCTGCACTTGTTTGAATATTGGTTCTGTTTTGGTAATAGCAGATCAGTTTGTATTGTGCTATAAAGCAATTCCAGCTCCAGATGAACAAGAGAATGAAAAGACTTAATTGTCAGGTCTGTGCCATCTTGTGAAGGTTTTCCAGAGTTCACAGGGATACAGTGTGAGTAATAACCGTGTTTAATTAGGCCAATCTTGCTGTGTCCCTGGAGGCTGCTCCAAAGCAATACTGCCATGATCCCTTGCTTCTCAGTGCTTTATATGCACAGTCAGTCAGCTGAATGTGTGAAGATTTTAAGACTTTGACAAATGAAAACACACATGCACTCCTTGTAGGAGGGTCCAGAAAACAAAACCAGAAGAGATCAGAGAGGAAGTCCCACTTCAGTAGACAGAAGAGTTTAAACAGTCCAGGAGATGCTGCTAGAAGGGAACCAGGGCTGGAGAAGATTTATTTGACAGGTTTATGAAGTCCCTGTTCCCCTTGCGTTTGGCTTCTTACTATAGATCAGTCTGTCAAGTACAACTGGTGAAATAGCTCTCTAATTCCTGCACACAGCCAAGAAGCAAAAAACCTTTCAGGAAAGCTGAAGCAGTTGCCCTCTGAAGGTGTTGCTTGTTGCAAGAGCAGAACAAGAACTTGGGGAGTGTGGCTTTGCATTTTGCAGTTCTTCAGATGTGTAGTGTTTTTAGTTCAGCGAAATAGTTTCTCACGCACTTTTGTGTAAACATGAATTGTTGACCTAACAGCAAAGATTGTTATGAATTCCTAACCTATGTGATAGACATTATTACTAACCAGTGGACAGTAGGAGGTGGTATCTCCATCCTCCAATCCACAGTAAATTTAGAAAACATATAAATAAAATGAGGGCAGAGGCCAGCTCTCTCTTCCTCCTCACCTCGTCCTCCCTTTTGGCCTCTGCCTGTTGGAGAACCCTGACAGCTGTGTCCGTGTGTTTATTCGAACCTGAGAACAACAGGRGAGTGTCCGGCTTGGACAGTGAGGACAGAGTGCAGGACCCGACCTGAAAGAAAAAAAAAAATTTAGCAGCAGGAGCTGATGTTCCAGCAATCCTTCCCTTCAGTCTCACACCCATCAAACATCTTTAATTACCTTTAAATTTATATTACATTTCTCTGCAGGAGACAGAGGAGATACTGCTTGCAGTGCAATTGAGAAAATTCCCTTTTAAATCCTTCTTTAAAAACCTGCAAGCTCCTACCAACAGAGGGACAAATTCACTTGCTCTGCCCTCTGAGAGAGGAATAAAACCAGGTTTTCCCAGAGCATAGGAGGGTGGGGGTGCTGCAGAACTGCCACCTCCTCTCTGCTCCTGTATGGTGCTCTTCCAATGAGTTTTGCACTTATGGTAGCAGGGTTTATTCTGCTGACATGCACAGAGAGACAAATGAAACTTCACAACCTTCCTGAGAGGCTGCTGTTACCACAGGCATGGATGAAACTGTGTTACCACAGGCATGGATGAAACTGTGGCATGGAGAGGTTGGATAGCATGTTGAAGGGCATGCATAGAGTATGGCCAGTAAAGCTGGTCACAGCACTCCTGTGCGGGGCTTAATATATGACATTTTGAAATAATTTCTGATAGTGGTATCACTGATGGGAGAGGACAGGTTAAGTTTTGTAAAGCAAAAGCCTCAGAATCATGTGGCTGAAATAAAATTTGAATACAGGGCAATAGGGGCAAAACTCCCTTCCTTTGRGGGCAATAAATCATGTTGAATTGGTTTTCTATCAAAATGCTTTTGGTAGGCCCAGTTCCTTACCAGAATCCTTCTGTATCTCCAGAGAGATGCCACACTACTTGTCTGTCCATAGTCCTAGTACAGGTCGGTTTTTGACTAGTTTCAATTTCCCTTACTGCAGTCTCAGACAATTGTTGCACTTGACCTGAGATACATGGTATAGTCATGAAAATACAAGTATACTCTGACCAGGATAGACCTGCCAGCAAATGATTAGTACCATGCTAACTGTATGTTTTACAAATGAGGAAAATGTGTTTGAAATGTTTAAAGTTCAGCCCTTGTTCAAGAGAGGAGAAAAAAGGGCATTTTTAAACATTGTGGAAAAATACCTAATCTCGTTTCTTTGCACTTGTTGTGTAAATACAAGATAAGAGCAGTATTCCCAAGGTTACTGCAAACAGTCTGTCACTACAGAGTACAAACTAACATTTACTAAAATGTATGTTGACATAAAAAGCAGCATTGCTGCAGTCAGCTGCGGTAAAAAAACCCACAGGTTTCTTTCCCTTTACAAGTCAAAAGTTTGGGATGTAACCTATTCAGACCTGCCCTCACAAAGGAAAATCCCTGCCCTGCTTATAGCATCCACTGTATGTGCACAGTTGTTCTGGAGCCGAGCCTTACTGAGTTACTTTATCTGTTGTTTTCTAAATACGATAGGGAAAGGCAGATGGAGGTCACCCAAGTTTCATCTGTGGGTTTCACCATGGAGAGATCAGCAGGCAAAGAAGTTAGTAATTGTGGATTAGCATAGCTGTAACTGATTGACCCTACAACTGGAATTTACTAGAAAAGAGATCGGATTATTTGACATCATAAACCCTCAACAGAAAAGGATTATAAATCCTTTTCAGGGGATATTTTCCCAAGTTTTCTTTTTCCTGGCTGTGTGGAGCAAGTAGGCAATTATTTCATCTGTTCTATTTGAAGGACTGATATATCAGAAGAGGCTGGATGCAGGGGGAACAGGGACTTTGTAAACCCGACAAATAAATCTCCAGCCCCAGTCCCCTTCTGGCAGCATCTCCTGGACCTTCAACCTGTTCAAACTCTTCTGTCTCCTGAAGTGGGAAACTTCCTTTTATCTCCTTACACAGCGATTTTTTTTCTGCTGACATCCCTGTTTTATTTCAGCTTTGATCTGTTAATCATCTGCAAATAGCTTTAGTGTTAGCCTACCAGCTCTTAGCTCTGTCAGGTCTTACACACTTCATCTGCAGAGAAGAGGATATGGAAGATCCTGATATATCCCCATTTTTTTTCCCAGTGCAGTTAAAAGCCAGGGCCAGCTTTTGCAGATAAAAACCTTCTTCAGAGTATTTAGTCTGGTGGCCTTTACCCAGGTGCATGTCTTTGTTTGAAGGCATTTAAAGTCACTGAGTGTAGAATGTCAAAGCTCTGATGAATCAACCAAATTTTTCCACACCAGCCATGACTGACTAGACCATTATTAACAACTGAGAAAATTAGCTATTAATAATGTCGGTATTTTCTCCTCTGGGACTAGAAAGTTCAGACCTAATCCAGACGAGTCAGAGTTCAGGATCTATCTCAGCATTGGCTGTGACAGATCACCTCCTCTGCTCATCGACCCATTTTCACCTAACAAAATGTTTAGGATATTGATGATGGCCGTAGTTTCACCTGCTCTCTTCTGGATGCACATTGTCRTTTGTACTTGTAGACCTTTCCATGTTTCTCGCTGGCTTTTGGGATGTGTTTTGGGCTGCGTGGACATGGTGTTCTGGGTCAGCAGTAGCTACATCCTCCTCTTCCTCCTCCATTGTACTATGACTGTGACATGTCCCTGCTTCTCCACGGCCACAGGCCCCTTGCTGGACTCAGGGACTGTAGCACACTTATTGTACACCTCTGCAGAGTCTAGAGAAAAAGACGGCGGGAAGCAGGTCACACATGATGTGTTATCTTCTCCTGGGCTGTGTCTAACCTGTGTGGGCTGCAGCCTGGGCAGATGTGAACAGTCTTTTTCCACGCGATAAACATTGAATCCCCAAACATTATTTGTTAACAAAAAAATAATTTAATTTCAAAGATTCTCCTTACTGGTAAAACCAGAAGAAACACTGCTGTTTGAGGGATCTAACAACTGACAGTTTTTATAATGATCCTTTTGAGGCAGTAGAGAAAAAGAAGTTTGCAGAAAAATAGTTCTTTTTGTTTCTCTACTATGTTGAAGAAAAAAGCCATTACGTGTAGTGTGCTCAGCTGGGCTGGTAGACATCCAGATTGAACTACGAGTGCACCTCCGTGGCTTTCACCTTCTATGCCTCATGATCTAATTCCAACCTTTCTCAAAAGGTTTCCATATGCATTCATGAAACCTGGGAGCCCTCCTGTGGTCAAAATCATGAGCTATTCTTCCGGTTGTTACCCCAAATCTGATGTAGTCAATTCCATTTTAAACTTTATCCTTGGAGTTTTCATTGAGAAAAGTTCAATCAATTAAGGAAACAAAAAGATTAGATAGTTTCCTGGGTTCTTGCATGGATTGATCTCATTACATCTCATTCCCCTTGGCCATTATCTAATGTCGTCCACATCTGTTTTCCAAGGTTGGACTATCACCTGACAATCTGCCTATTACTTCATTTTTCTTCCCTCCATACTCCTCCTCCCTGTTTGCTGTCCTTTGTAGACTTCTCCCTTTCTGCTCTGGTTTAGTCAGGTTCTCATCATGAGTCTGTCTCAGAACCTTCCAGTTGTGCATTAAATAATGTAATCAAGACAAATTCCAAGTTTACTATCTTCCAAGCTGGAGAAGTATGTGATTCTGAGGGCCTTGGTGTGCTTAATTTTAGCATTGTGCTGAAGTTGTAGAAAAGATGTTATGTTTCCTCAAGGACTTCATTTTGTGGCCTTTGTAGAGCCCCTCAGGAAAATTCTGTTTCCGCAAGGGCAATTGCTTCCTTTTTAACAGCATTTCATTGTACATGAGAAGCAAAACTGTCAGTAATCTGGAGCAGGTTTATGAGGGAGTAGGAAAGGGTGAGGTAAAAATGAGGAAGGGCAAGGGGAGAAATAGCCCCTTTGCTTTTGCCTGCAGTGGGGCTGATGCTGAGTGTTCCTTTCCTGCTATATAACTGAAGGGAGAACAGCTGTGCTATCTCACACCATGGCTGTTTGTGATCACAATGGTCCATTGGAGATGTTGGATTCGCTACACAGAGTGACCAGCAGAGAAGATCTGAGATACTCTGCTCTTCCCTCTCTGCCCTGGAATTTGTAAAGGCAGTCGGGTATTCATGAGGGTAAGTACTTCAAGGTTTGTCATTTGTGAGATAATTCAGCACATGCCACAAGGGCTTGAAAAGGATTTGAAGCTTCTAGCTTGTACTACTGTTACAACATTTGAAGATAGAGTGGATCATGGAAAATCCCACTCAAAATTTCAGTGTCAAGTATGAATTGAGTAAGTCTCACAAGGCTAGCCTAGCATGGAGCAAAGTTTGGAGCTTTGTTTTTATCATAAGCATTACCTGGCAGAAAAAGAAGTACCCCAAACTCCACAGTCTTACAGGCTACATTTCTGAATTTCACTCAAAAGAGTGCATAAATACTTTCAGTAGTGAGGTCTTTGGGATCACTGCATCCCAACTGGATGCTGAAGGCAGGCAGTCTAGGAAACCCTAGTAAGAACTGCAACAAGCGGTTGGGGTCAAGCTGTTGGCATCACTACTCTAAGTGAAAGCTAAATCCAGAACTGCAATGATAAAACATGGCAAGTCTTAAATGTGTTCATGGTCAGATTATATCTTCTTATCCTTCTTATCCCTTTTGTATCAACATCATTCTTATCTTAACAAGCTTGCCTTCCTCACTGGTATTGGAATAATCCATCCACTCCTTTCCAAAATATTTTTTTAGTTGGTGTTTTTTTTGATTTTTGCATTGTTTTGGCTTTTTTAAACCTGCAAGCACATCTCTTCTGAATAAGAAAAGAAGCTGTTGCAACTGATTCCTGGAAAAGAGGTTTGTTTAATATTTGAATTTATTTTATGGATTTAGATTTATGGGAGCACATGTCTACATTTATGCCCTGGGTACCTTTGCTTAATTCTAGTTTTATAATATGGATGTCATAGAGAGGACTGTATTTTCCATTCTCATAATTAAATGTACACTAGCAAATGAAGCTTGCACAAAGATAATAATTCTTCAGGAGCCACTCAGTCCATCCCCACATAATAGAGTGTTAGGTTTTGCCTAAGGATATATTCTTGTGGGACTTCCTAGAATGGTTTAACAAGTCACCACCTCCAGCACAAGGTTAAATTTCTTGGCGTTGCAGAGGCAGATCATGTGATATTCCCGGGCTTTGGACACAGACTCTCAGCTTCACTGAACTGGCTGAAGAAATTATTGCCTTCTCTCCCTGCAAGGGTTATGGTTTCTTCAGTGCCTGCAGAATTGCTTCCCTCCAATCCACTCCAGGATGAATAGTTTATTTCACTGAAGGGTTTAAAAGCTAGAGATCTACTCATGTGGCTCATTTTACTTGGAAATGGGTTAGGAAGCAACATAGGATATGCCTAGTTAGAAAACAAAAAAGAGTGGTAATTAGTGATGGAGTCACTGAGATGATGTAGTGGGCACTAAAGATATTTTCATTTGAGACAGCTGGAATTAGGTGAGATGATCCTTCACTGCCCTTATCTGCTTCAAACACTGTGACTATTTTAGATCACATTTATTAATGCTTCAAAGTAATCCAGTTACCTATATTGGTGCAGGCTGGTCCCGTAGTGCTATGAGGCAGCCGAGCCTGTTGAACTCGAAAGTGCAGCCACTCAAAAGTGCAGCTTTTCCACTTAAGTGCCTCTGTGTTCTCAGCTCATTAGCCCATCCCCTGGCACTTCAGCACCTCCCAAAAGCAGTAACTGGGGCTCAGCTGAGGGGCTGTCAGGTGTTACCAAAGTGAACCCCTACTGCTCTTCGTGAAAAGCAGAAATGAGGGTGTCTGTAGAGTATTTCTCTACAGATATGTGTTATCAGCTGCAGTGGGGCAGAGTTAGGCAACTTTCTTTTTTGCTGTGCTTTCTTCTAAGTAGCTCTGTTGCTGCTTATTGCAGGGGGAACCTTTAAAGTTCCATTCCAACCCAAAGCATTCTATGGTTCTATGATTCTATCTCTTGCTTAAGAGAGCTTCAGTCCAAAGCATGAGGACTTTGCATGTGTTGAGACAATCATTTTAAAGCAGTTGCCTGACTATCTAATTGCTTAATTAGCCACATGACTTGATTTTTAATGGTTCTGGCTGTTTCTGTGGACTCCAGCAGGATTCCTTACTTGTTCATAGGCCTGAAAATAAGGTCCTGACACTGCACAGCTCTGTTCAGCAAAGCACTTCAGGAGCTCCCTAAGTCGGGCTATTTGGTTAACGCAACTGCTGGGAACGCTCTGTGTGTGAAAAATAGACTCCTCTCAGGAGTGACAAATACTTCTGTCCCGGTGATGCGATTGTGTAATTTGTGTGATCTCCTGCCTTCAACAACCAATAAGTCTCTGTGGACTCATATCAACTCGTACAATCATTGGGTAAAAATCTGGGTCCAACAGGTGCTCTCCTTGAGAGAGGACCTTTGCAGATGCATCAATAGAGCTGCTAGTCAGAAGAAGCAGAAGCTGCAAACACTGGGTGTATATTTGGCATCTACACATTTTGTAAGTCCTGTATATGCCACTTTTCTGAAAGGAAACGACCAGCCTTGAGGAGATGTGGGCCTGACAGAAATGCAATTTCAGCACCTTCCACCATGCCAGACACTATTAATGGAAAATCCTTGTTAGATGATTTTATTCTTGCCTTTGCAAATGTTTCCTGAAGTATGTTCTCATCTCACTTTAAATGAGCCAAGATGTGGGGTTTAACCACTTCACTGGCAGTTCGCTCCCCTTTCCCAAAAACCTCCTTCTTGAGACTTCTTTTCTGCATCAAACATTTTCTTTGCCACTTCACACCTTGCTTCCAGCTGAAGATCCTATCACTGAACCACCACAAGCCCATTTTAGGCAATGCCATTTTTTTCTGTTAACTTTTTTTACTTTTTCAGTGGGTACATTTTCAAGGCTTAATGAACAGAAAAAGCCATTTTTGCAGCACTTCACTGCAAGTGTCACTGTATGGAGGATCTCTTCTTCAAAATGTGCTTAACATTTGAATGAAAAAGCCCTTACTATTGTCTGATTCATCTGTGTTTTCTTTGATACCCTCTATTTGCAATGTAAAACGCTGTATTTCCCTTTGAAAGGTGCTTAATCTCTTCCTGCCTTTCATCCTGGTCTTATGCTGAATCATCTTTAGATCATTACTCTACACTGTGAATTATTTTTTGTCCTTCCTACCTAGGTAGAGCATTGTCAAGCCATTTACAAACACATTTATTGAGGGAAATGGAAGATCAGTTTTACACTGTGTCCTACGTGTGTTTGAAATTTGGGATTGTCCTGGTTACCCAAGCTGCACAAATTAGTAAATTTATAAGTATAAAGCAGTCCCAAGAAGTTCCTTTCAAACCAAGGGGAATTTCAGTGCTCTAGACCTTTCTAGGAAAGATGAGTATTTAATGTCCCACGGTGTAATTTTTTTGCAAGAATACATGATCTCTAACTGGTTTAGCAAAATAGATAGAATCATATTAAATAACAGTTGGTTCTTTCTGGCCTGGCCAATTATTCAAAACTTTGGACTCCCAAAGGCTGATTGAATCAAGAGGAAGAACCAGTAACATTATTGATCYGACACTGTTAATTCCCAGGAAAGTCTCCTGGAATTTAGCCTGGCATTTGAGAAGATGGGTGCAATGAGGGACAGACTGGCTGTGGCACACCCAGAGCCTGCCTGGGACTCCTGGATGCTCTGAATGTGCCAAAGCCGTCAGCACAGCACCCTGGTACCTCCCAGGTCCCAGACCAGAATGAGCATGGCACATCTACCATCTGCTGGGACCAGAGCTGCCTCCAGAGCCTCTGAAAGCCAGAACTGAGGGGTAGCAGTGAACAAGTCTGTAGAATGAAAGCTGCCTAGACAAACTTCCCAGCTGAAAATAGAGGAGGAAACATGACCTTAACGTAGCTCTAATTAAAGTGAAATTAAAAGTGTTTTTCTAGATAAAGCTGGATGCTAGCAAAGGAGAAAACTCTTCTCATCATATCTACTTTCCTAACCCTTTTGTACAGACATCTAACCTTTCACAAAACAACTTCTTGGCAAAATACCAGGGTACTGTACAATGGATATGCCCTCCTGACAGCCTTGGCTTTAAACATATTCCTGTAATTGGAATGTGGGTTCAATCAGTCATATCAAACCAGTGTCTGTGTGCAATCCAGCAGGATACTGAAATGTGTGTTTAGYTCACATCTGTATACTTAAATCCCTTTGACTTTTGAGGGGACTTGATCCTGTGTTTAAAGCTGGGTTTTACTTCGGGGGAGAAGCACATTGGGGTGTAGAAAAAAGTATTTATAAACTGTGAATCCTTTTGTATCTTTTGTCTTGCCTGCTGTGTCCTACTGCAATCTGAGTGCAGGTCCCAGACCTGAGTGAAGTCTGCTCTAAGATAATCCCTGTTACCCTGGTGATACGAGGCTTTGTATTAAAATCTGCTTGATCTCTTACACTATGAATTATAAGACTGAACTCTTCCACACAGCGATAGCAGCTGTGACTATGACACATRTTCCCTTTGGAAAGAAATAACAGTTTCCAGTTTTCCAAGTCTGTCTAACCATGTCCTTGGCAAATCATTCAATCATTACTCCAGTTCCTAACCTGTGCTAAAAATAATGTAGATTGATTTTCCAGGAATGGTAATGTACAGTTGAAAACACCCTCGATCTTTACATGTAAGTATTATGTCTGTCATCTACAAATTATATGTATAAATGTACTTGCTCACTGCATTTCTGTATAGCTTCTGCTTGCTGGAATAGTGATTGTCTGCTCCATTAGCTTAAGTTTATTCCAAAATACATGGGTTTAGGGGGCTTCTTGTTTGTTTATTTTGTTCTTTAAGTATGCTCACCTGCAATAAATTCCTATATTCACTGATTATCCAAAATAGTATATAAAAGGAAATGAGAAAACAATGATGGATCTCTAAGAGTGCCTGCAAAACAGTAGTGATTAGTGTGCAGTGAGCTTAGTAGTTCATGGCCTACCAGGTAGTGAGCTTTCAGTAAGAAACAAACAAAGCAAACAACCTTTGCCCCAGAACATGAAAAATCAAGCAGCAGCTCATGGGGTTTTTTTCTTAGGGGGGAGGCTCAAATCAAGCCCTATTTTTTCTCACCTTAAAAGATTAATTCTGAACATTAAAATCCTTATTTTTTTCTAAACTTTTTAGTACAGCAAGTCTTTCAGCCAAAATTTTCTTAAGCAATGCAAGGCATATTTTAAAGTAATAAATTTTCATTAGTAATGTTCCTTGAAATAATTCTTAGAGTGAGAAATTACTGTATGCCAAGATCGGACTTAAACCTGGAAGCATATCTGAACAGTTCCCAAAGAGATGCCCAGTGACTCTGCTCACACATTATCTTTGTCTTTCTCAGGAAAATGCTGTTGCAGCCATCTTGGCAGGTAACAGAGCTGAAATGAGAGAGCTCACAGAAGAGAACAGTCATAAGAAGGGAAGAAAATCCCAAGAGGAGAGGGAAGCCCTCTGCAGTGGACCCCACCAAAAGCATCACTTCTTGAGCAACACAGTAATTTCAAATAAAAGCTCAGTGAGCTTTTCCTCCAGTCTCTATTTCTGTGTAGGAATTTACAGAAATAGGGCTCTATTTCCAGATCCCCTTGTTTCCAGGGCTTGCATGCCCCTCTGAAAAGTTTGCCTCACTGCCTTCCAAGGGTTCCCATGAAAGCTGGGGCTGCAAAGGCAGGAGCAGCTCTTGGACCAGCCGGGCAGTGAGGCAGGGAGGAGGTAGATCAAGCCATGTTTGGGTTTCCAAATTATCTCTACAGATGCTTGTACTATAATTTTGAAATCCCATCTTGTATACAAAAGGAAAAAAGAACCTTGCATCCAACCTGTATGAAATCCACAGTTCAGGCCACTATTGGCTGGAGGCATTTCTGCAGTGAAGAATCAGGGCAAGGGCTTTAACCAGATGCAGCCTCAACTCTAGCCTCAGCTTCACATTGCAGGGTCATATAATCATAGAATTATTCCAGTTGGAAAAGATGTTTAAGATCATCATGTCCAACATAATGGTCATTTCCCACTGTTTCCTCTCCGGGTTGTCCCTTAAGTGTGGCAGAAACAGGTAGCAAGTCTCTGTTTTGCAGAAATGTGTCTATGGTTACATTTCTTCCTTTCCTATCCAGCAACTATCTTAATATCCTTTCGTTGTTAATTTTTTTTTTTTATCCTGAGGAGAGTGTGCCAAGAAAATATTATTTTAAGGCTTCTCATAGAACTAGATAGAATTTTTTTTTCTTCATCAATGAGTAATGTTCAATGCAAAAAACTTGTCCGGAGAGGGTGGAATTGTGACAATGGGTGAAAAGCCCTTGGTCTGGGTTTGAGCCTTGTCTTGGGGTGATGTTGGCTGTCAAAAGAGTGAGTGATACCCAGTGCTCTTGGGAGGGTCTGTGCCTTTTTCTGAAAATGAGTGCATCCAGGTGCCAGAGAAGCTTGTGAACTCCATGGCCAGGCTTTACTGGAAGAGAAATCATTACAAGAAAGCTTCAAGGAAATTTGAGATTAAAATAAGAAAGTCTGTGAACAAATCTCACTCCTGCTCATTGTGTCCTTATGGATAGGTCATTTCCTTCAGACCTGGGCTTAGTCCTGCCGTGTCATACCAGCTTCTTCAGTTGCATCCAGCCTTCCCAGTCCCCTCTCAGCATCTGGGAGAAGCACCTTGCTGCATGTCCCACTTTCTGCTCTGTTGGTTCCCACTTTGCCAAAGGAGGGTGTTCCCTCTGCTCACTACATACTCCTGCCTACAGTTTTCTCCCCTTCCCAAGATTTTCACAGAAGATGTCACCTGTCCTCTGCCTTCCCCACGAATGACTCTGCCTGACCCCAGCACAGCAGCCAGGATGAGGCAGACTGGTAGCATTTCTCTCTGTTGTTCAGCCAAATCCTTTCAAAAGAATGTAACATATTCACATTCAACCAGCTGTGAGCCAAACACATACCATCTGTCACAGCAATTTAAAACCACTGTTCTCATGACCTGACTTCTTGGAAGTCATCATAAATGCCATGGATCAAGTTACCATAGGAGTCTGGACTTTGGAGTCGCTTTAAGGATGCCTCTCGGAGAGCACCAGCACTGATATAAAATCTGCAACATGGGAGAGGGATCTCCTACAGAGCATCTCTGTCACCCTGCACAGCTGACAATGTGGCCTTTTCCTCCTCACATGCCTCCTCTGAGACCCTGGGAGCACTGTGTGCCTGACTTGGGGTCTGGGTGGGACAGGGCTGTGTGCACAGCTAGTAAAGGTCCATCTTCCCACCTTCCCTGACATGCACTGCCCCCTGGATCCTGCTGCCTGCCTCAGAGCCACTGCAGCATTTCTTTGGGTCAGCATTTCTAAACACATTTAACATGCAACAAATTGAATTTCTACTGTTGCATCACTTTTCACCCATTCTTCAGTTCTAAATTAAAATCTCCTTATGGAGATTTAAGTACACAGTGACAATATTATGAGCTTTATTGACAACAAAATCTACTAAAACTATGATTTTATGTTTCTTTTACCATCAAACAGTGAATAATTACTAATCTTAGGAGGCCTTTTTCCTCGATATACTTAGCAAAACAAAGACCCTCCCTACTATCATTCCAACGGCCAAACACCCCCTTTTGTATCCCATTGTTTCCCATCGTCTACCTTTGCTCGTATCTGATACACAGTTATTATCAGCAGTTCCTTCCTTATTAATGATGATATATGTGGGTTCTGTTTGTTTAATATTTTGTTGCTGGGTGAATTGTAGAGGGGGATTGTTTGTGGAGTTTTTTTCAAGAGCTGATTTAATTTCCTCTCTAAGGCAAATTGTGCTTTTGTTTTGTTTTGCTTTGCTTTTGTTTTTAACTCCACTTGACCTCTTTTGTGCAATGTGAGAATGTGCCTTTCAGGGCACTTTGTAAATTGTGTTTAAATAGTTCCCAATTATCACTCATATTTTTCCTGTTTAAATTCTTTCTCTGAAATAATTTGGCTCATAATTGTTTTCAGCTTTGTGTAATTTGACTTCTTGAAAGCACTAAGTACATAGAATTGCTGGTGTGGATTTCATTCTGTCTGCATGCAATTAAAGCAAACCGGCCTCTCCAATTTCTTCCTTTGTAACTGTCAAGACGACCCCAATGCTGGTACTGCCTCCAGTTGGGTTTGTATTTCTTATATAAGAGTCTCTGTAGGTGTTGTTACATGCCTATTCCTGTAAGAACTACATGCTCTCTAGTCCTCCAAGTTGTATTTTCCTAGTTATGTTTGGGGATTCCCTTTCTTGCTTCTCAAGCTGAAGGAGTTTCTTGGTGCTCTCTACCACGATCAAGTGGCCTGCCTTTTTTCCATTGCTGGTAAGGAGTACTGAGAGAAGAGTGGAAGATCTGTGATAAAAGCCAAATTAGTGTTTCTCCTTACCTTATTGTGGACAAAGTAGAAGAGAAGTTGTGAAATCCTGAGTTATTGCTTTTCATAAGAGAGCTCCAGCTTTGCACAGCCTTCTGCTGCGGGGGCGGGGGGGGGGGGCATGCTGGAGGGCCTGCMATGAGCTTCACCAAAGTGAGTATTATCATTATGCTTTAGTGCATTAACCTGGTTTGATTCTGGGGCTGAACCTTCTTCCCACCCCCTTTCGATCATCTGTCGCAAAGAGGAACCACAGGAAGTGTGGTCTGGAAGGACACAGCCCATACGAGGCAGGAAAGGGGTCAGTATGGGAGCCTGTCCACGTGAATTGGTGGTGGGATAACTGTAGTGGTCGAGAAGACCCACGTCAAATTCCTTTTTCCATTTGAGGAGGTCTCTTACTCCTCTGTATAGGTGCCTCTCTCCAGGCACATKCAACAGCTCTCATGGTGTGGGCAGACCAGCCTGGGATGTCTCCTGTGCTCCTGCTGATTCTGCTTCCCTCCACACCAGTCTTACAGGATTCCTGCAGTGAGAGGAAGCAATAAGCATTCCCCAGCTTAGTAGTTGTGGCTACTTGTCTTGGGTTCCAGATATAGTGAATGTTCCAGTAAAATAAATTGACATGTTTTCAAAGAAAAGATGAGACCCCAATCTAGAGCTCCATGTGATTGCCTCTGAGTTAGAAGAGAATTGAAATTTGTTCTTCTGTGTCTGTTATAAGCTTATGTCCCTGATGTTCCTGAAAGCTAACACAACATGTTTATCCAGCCACAAAGTATTTATTTGCTTATTCTTTTTGCCAAGGGACTTGATTGTTTCTTGTGTGCTTTCAGAATTCTCTCCTCAGCCATATTTCATTGCCAAGCATCCAGGATTTTAATTTAATAGTCTTAATTTGGTCCATAAAAATGTGCATGTTTCATGGGAGAAAAATTTTATGCCAAAAGAGCCACTAATGAAAGTTGATAGCAGTCTTGCACAATGAAAGGGGGCATGGCACAGAGTGAACAAAAAGCCCCTTTACAACCTTATAAGGTTGTTTCCTTCTGTTTAGCTTAAGGCTCTATTCATTTTAAACTGAGTGGTGTCTCTAGTTCCACACTCTTTAATTTTTCCTCCTCCGGGAAGGCATTGATCAGTATCGTTTCCTGGGTCACCATGTTGGATCTCAAGCACTGCTGCTGTTTACTCCTTCCCCAGAATGCTAACTTTGGTTTATTCACACATCATTAGTAATCCCTGAGGTTTGACTATTTTTTCCAAACAGTAAAAGTAATTTTCAGTCTTCTAGCCATAAGAAGTCCACAATGTCTTCAGAAGCACAGCTGCTGAAGCAATGTATGCTACATTTGCAAAGATTAATTTGTATGGTTTAAACATCGTTGCACAGCAAGGGCAATTGTTGTAATAGTGGCAAGTTGATCTGTCTCAGAGTTTGTTCTTGGTTTCAAATTTATGGACATAGCTACCAATGACAAATAAAAAAAAATCATTTGAACATGTGATAGGGAAACCTTCAATACTTGCTAAACACAGGTATCAGTGACAGTAGCTTCTTAGAGAGTGGGCTAAAAAAGCAACAACTAATATGAACCACAACAAAGGGAACTGTGAAAAAATGAAAAAATCTGAGTGGTTTAAGAAATGTCTTGGTTGTGACTGTTTCTGTTTCATAAAAAGCCTGTGGTTCCCAGACACCA
The DNA here is from genome assembly GCA_018881555.1 of Amblyornis subalaris. Lineage (NCBI taxonomy): Eukaryota > Metazoa > Chordata > Aves > Passeriformes > Ptilonorhynchidae > Amblyornis > Amblyornis subalaris. The sequence continues at coordinate 7,530,515 of JACAXG010000017.1, forward strand.
AATGTCCCCACATCCTGATAAGGCTGGTGCAGACAGGCAAAATTGGCTTTGAACTATGATGTCCTTTTGCCCAGTTTGCTCTGGTTTCAGGCAGGGTGAACTGAACCAATGTAAATCATCATTTCAAGCACATTTTCCTGTGTAATTAAGAAGATGGTTTAACCACAGCAGCTGCAGGGGTTGAATTGTGGCTTTTGAGTCCCTGACTGGTGACCAAGTCACCTTGGCARTATCAGGGGCTACTGAACTTTTCTGCCTGGCATGGAGAGGCAGATCACCATTGCTATTTCTGGCAAAGACATGGAGTGCTGGGTCCTTGGTCAAGGTGCTCCCTGCTGCCTTGGGCTTCCACAGATCCAAGGTGAGAGACAAGGTGAGGACAAGCACGAGGTAATGGGGGTAGCCTGGGGGCCAGTGCCCTGGGGCTGCTGCCCACAGCTTTGTTTGGTGGGCTCAGCCCAAGAGATTTTGACTCCCCAAGGTGGTCCTTCAGCTGCAGCACCTCTTGGACACATGGGTTCAAGGATATTTATGCAATTTTATACACAGGAGGAGGTCAGTGTAAGCAAGGCTGTACATCGGTGAAGTGTTTTAACCTCCCACTGTTAGGGGCAGGAGATGTATCTGAAGACCCTGTCTACACTGATGTGGAAAGTAAGTCCCACAGAGGGACTTGAAAATAAGAGTTCCTTTTTAGGTCTCTGGTGGAGTGAAAACTAAGTGGAGCTTGGGAATTCAATCCATTTCTTCTTCCGAAATTGACTTTTTTTTGTCTAGATTAAAACTGATTCAAGGGGAAACTACTGTGAAAATCTGTGACAGGCCTCAGAGACACTGTTCCTGGGGGAGAAAGTGTGGGGAGATCCCACTATACATCAAATCAGCTGCTGGGAAGTGTTGGAAGAAAGAAACTTGCATCCAAAACCTGCCCCAAAACACTGCAAAAAAACTAGTTTGTAAGTCTCCTTATCTGAGAGGTCACGATAGGCATAGTCAGAGATGGAAGGAAGTTGGGAAGAGTAAATAAAGAGAAGAATGCAAGCAGATAGAGGTGAACTAAATATGCAACACTCAGTGCCCTAGTCAATGGCAAACAGTTTATGAGTCATAAGATATCTGAGGAAACATCATCTCAGTTCTATGCAGTTGACAAAAGTGTTTAGGGGGAACCCAAATAAAGCTGGATTTCTTTATTTGTGGGTTTTTCTCTTTTTTTCGCTATTTGTTTTTGGGTTTTTACAGGCCTTCTGAATTCCCAAAGAAGCTTCCAGGATGAAATGAAATGAGATTAGGTCTGGTCTTCTTTCCATACTTCCTCCAAGCAGGACCTGAGGTATCATGAGTAAAACAGACTTTGTGTTATTTCAGACCTGTAAGCTCCCAGATTCTAAAAACAATCTGTGAAAAAGATGAAAAACAAGTATAAATGCTTGTTCACATGTATACCCTTAAGAAGAGAAGAGCTGGCCATCTCCTCTCAGAGAGCTGCAAGGCTGCAGAAGGACAGAGCCATTGCCTCCCTGGAAGCTGAGCTGCCTTGCCTTCAGCACTCCAGCGGAGGTGTGCCAGCCCCATTGGTGTGTGTGAGGAACACATTCCTGTGCTGTGCCACGCGTGTAACAAAGCTCAGTGTCTGCAGCAGCAGCTTCCTGCAGGCTTGCTCCGAGCATGGAAGTGGGGCTTTGGAGGCCTCTGAGCATTATTGGGTTCACGTATGCTTTGAAGCGCTGGAAGAAAAAGAAGAGAATTTTTTTCCCTGGAGGGACTTAAGATTGTTTCATTAGATGTCACGTTCATTTCTCAGACATGGAGGCTGAGCAGTGTAGGAACAGCACATTGTGGTGAAGTGCCATGGGCAAGCATTAGCATCAGCATAGTGTTTGTGTAAACCAAGTATATCTACATGATCTTCCTTGAATAGAAAACATCCATGGCTCTTCTATTTCATGAAGCCATGTGCTACTGATACATTTTTCCCACAGTACAGCTTTGCTCAGCTCTACTTTATTTTTTTTTTCCCAATAAAAGGTCAAGGATAAAGAAGAATAAGAAAAATTTCTTCTACAACCCAGCAAAAATGCMTTGGTTTATTGGCTGAAATCCATTCTGCAAATAACTTAGTCTCTTTCCTTCACTAATGTTGCACAAGAGATAAATTTGTCTCCACAGGCTTGGCCTGGGAGAACTGCTGCTGTTTCCATGTGTCAAACAGCTTTTTAGGGGTGGTACGCAACATCTTCCTCTCTGCAATCTCTTTTCCAGAGTTTTTAATCTTACTCTTCCTTGCTCCCTCCCTCTCAGTGTTTGCCTAAGTGAGATGCCTTTTGCAGCACTTGGATGGAGGCAGAGGGTGAAGAGAACAAAACATGTAATCATCACTACTTGCTTTGGTTTTTGGCCCTGCCACTGATTTTCTGTGCAATTTAGGGCAACTAACCCAACCTTTCTGTATCCAAATGATAATGTGCCATTTGCTTCCCAACAAAATGCTGTCCAAAGAGCCTTACCTAGTCCAAATCAAAAAGTGCCAAAGACGAATTTCACATACAGTTTCTTCTGAGCTTTCAAATGCATTTGCAAGGGTTCACCTTAGGGATGGTCAAGGAGCTCCAAAGAGGCCCACTTATTCCTTCTGGCAGCTTGAAATCCTCCTTTCTTGCCTCTTTGGTCTTTGCATAATCTAGGCCTGTTCCTGCCTTGAGGACTTTCCTGGTGTTTATTTACCTCTCCATGAGAGAGTAAGGACAGAACAAGAGTTCTCCTTTCCAAAGGTACCACGGAAGCCTTAAGTATTAAAGAATATGTCCCTTGCAATATGCTTACACTGCTTCATGGGGTCATGGCTACACTATTTGTACTAACTGAGTAAGCTTGTTTAGAGACAATTTGGGCTTCTCTACCTTGTGGTATCCACCAACACCAGGAACAAAAAGGTTGGCTTTTAAGGGCTGCTGGGCTTCTGAGCATGGCTCTGTGCAGTGCTGTGTAGTCCTCAGCAAGGTCATCTATAGATAGTTAAGGCATTGCTGCACAGCACCTCACTGTGTCCTGTAGATAAACCCTCTGTGTATGTGAGTGCGTGTGTGTACATGTATTACAGCAGGTTAAACAAGTATCTGCTATTCAAAGATCAGTGTGTAATTAGAGTCTGGATGAGCCGAAAAACATAAACCAAGAATTCAAGGATGCCCAAAACACATAAGAAAACTGTATTTGGGCAAGACTCAAAGTAGTCATTTGTGGCTAGAGATCTCTGGTTTGCACTGCTCCACCTCCTCTAAGTGAGGAGGAGAACCAGGCCTTAAAATACAGACCCACATGACTCAGAGACTTTGAAAAAGCAGCCTGACCCATAACTAGTTAAACAATGAGGCAAACAAGAAGGGGAGCAATTAAACTTTTTTATGAGTAGTAGGAGAACCATCGATTGTGAAATTTACTGGTAGCCAAGTTTTCCTCCCTACCTTACCACTTATAATTATGCCTTAATTGTAGCTACTGGCTGTGGCACAAAGCTCATACACATAAACAAGTCTCAGGATATGCTGCAAAAAATACACTGTATGGGAGACATTAGCAAGAAGACAATCAGGAACTGGAATAGTGCTCCCACATGGAAAGCTGCGGGTGGTATAAAGAGCTCTGTATCCATGTGGTTAGTTACGCTTAATATCTTTGTAATGACATTAGTACCCCTCCATTGCTTTTTCTGGCACATGTCTAGTCTTGAGTCACTTGGACCCATAATTACCAAATTGTAGTTTGCAGACCACTGGTGGTCCACAAGCTTATGGTAAGTGGTCYGCAGCTGGGCTGCAGAACCAAGCTGAACAGCTTTCGGTTGTGTTTTCAATTAAAAGTTTGATGATACAGGGTACATGGTGGTCTACAAGAGGGTCTTAGCATTAATGGTGGTCCCATTACTCTAAAAGTTTGGAAACACTGGCTTAAACAATTATGCAGATCAACAGCCTATTTGTGTTATGTTGTTTGAAGTTAAATGTTACAGCATGTCCTCTCCTTTCATGTGTTGGGAGTTGTGTTGCCTGCTCTGCTTGTCAGTTTTAAAAATAAAAGTATCGTGAAGTATGACAGATGTTTCTTTGTGGTCTTGTCTTCCCAGTATATGATTTACTTAGCTCATCATTTCATAAGTACTACTGTATTCACATATCAGAAGTATTTGTCCAAAAACCTGTAGTATTTTAGGAGGAAAAGAAGACGGATGTTTTTCACATTTTGTTCACTGATGTGGGAGTTGGGCAGATGCAGGGTATAGAGCGGAGTAGCAGAGAGACTTTATAGAGACAGTCATTGCAGTCTGTTCCTAGAGGTTAAGCTGAGTAAAAAAGGAGGTGAACCTTATTTTATTTGGGAAGTTTTGTTGGTTTTTTTTATTGCTTCCTTAGGTTAAAAACTGGGAAATTTTCTAAAGGGGAAAGTACCTCAGTTTAAGCTGGATATTTAAGATTAGGCAAAGATGAGGTTTGTTTGATCTTTATAAGCTCTGGGCTAGAGGCTTACAACAGTGAAGAAAGCTGTTTACAGCTTTGTCAGTCAGCAAATAGGAGTAGCCTAAGGCTATATCTGCAGCTAGGGCTGGTTCCCCTCCTATACGTTGGTCATCTCAAAACCATGGCTCCCCCCAAACAGCAGCTTTTTACTGACCAGCTCTAGACTATTCTGGAATGTGTAAGATGCATTTTTCTTGGAAAAACTGCAGGAAAAAATTCAGCTTTCATTGCAGGAGAGGAAGAGCACAAACATGACCTTTTAGTTCAGGGCAGAGGGCATTTAGCTGGGAAGGAAGTGGCCTGGCCTCTCCTCTCTGCCTCCAGAGCTGTTCTCATATCTTATCCAATGCCTGGTAACATTACAGAGCAGGGATAAGAGCAGGGACAGCAGGGACGGTTYCGTCTGCCCAGAGACTTCTGACCTCCTCTTGCTTTACTTATCCCCCACTGAATAGGGAACAGGGTGAGTTCCCGCCAGGTCCTGAAAATGTGCTTCCCAGACAAATGTTTCCATTGCTAAGACAGAACACACGAGAGAGCAGCACCTCTGCCCTTGTCACCTGAAGGAAAGCAGAATTTTGAGTATCTGTAGAGGTGGCTGAATCTGCTGTTTTGTGGTCCCACTGCAAAGTTGGCACCTCAGTCTGAACCTCTGAAATGGGTTAGGAGGTGCAAAACCCAATTTTGGCATCCCAGTTAATTTCAGGTGTCAATGAACTGTCCAGCTGCTTCCTTTGGTAAGACTACGCATAGCCAGGACYGTCCAATGTCTAGGCCTGTAAAGTAATCCAACTTCAAACTTAAGTCCTTTGCCACCGCAGTAAAACAGAAGGTTCAGAGGTCTTTAACAAGCACTGTCCTAGAAATGAGTTTGGTTTGGTGCTTTTTCCCTTCTTACTGGAATATACTGCCGACTTTTTCCTTTAGAAACCCTTTTGTAAACTTCTGGCCTAAACTTCATTGCCAGCCTGTGCCCATGTGCCCTTGAACRAGCTCTTCTAGTTAACTTTATTAGCTCTTTCCCTTCTCTGTTTTTGGTCTACTTCTCTGTGTTTATAGAGAGTAATCATAGTTTTTCTCCATGAGTGTTTCCTTCAAGCTAAGCCAGACACTTCTAATACTGTCTTGTAAGGCAAGGTGTTGCCTGTTTCCTTCATAGCTCCTCTAGCCCAAAATCAACTTTAATGAAAATGGATATTAAAGAAAAAATGCATATCAAATCCTGTTCCTCCAAACAAAAATCCTTTACCTGGTTTGGTTAAAGCCTGGAATACCAGTTATATTCTGTACCCACTGAAATATTCCTTGTGTAAGCCGTGTGGATGCCTGGCTGCCTCACTGCAGCAGCTGGAATACGTCAGTCATTCTCCTCTTCGCAATCTCATGTTTTCCATCAAATACTCTTAATTCCCAAGATTTTATGCTTTGCATCATATACCATAAAGTTTCAGCCTCTTTCTGCTCCTCCTGTTCCCAGGTAATCCAAGTTCCCTAGGTACTGCTTTAATCTCTCTGTAAACTGATCAGGATTGGTACGTCCGAGGCTCTCCCGGTGCTGTGTAAGCCATGGATAGGCTCATTGAGCACCTGCACATTCCTGCAATAAAAACAGTGGCATGTCCTAGAATTTAGGGGCAGTAAAGCAAGGCAGTATGAAACCACTCTGTATGGACTCCCCATGTAGACCAATAYCTTGTTTTAATTTGCCACAAACCAGAATGCTCTTTGGCTGGCCAAAACACAGTGGTTTTCTCACTGGATCTGAACAGCTTTGCAACTTTCAGACTCCCAGAGGCTGGACAGTCTCAGCTGCTGTTTGTTAGGCACAAGTGCTATCCCAGTTACAAGAGCTCTGGGTGTTTGTGTGAAGGCTAATTCCACACTGGATCTATTATTATTGTATTTTATCATGATCTATATTGCACCGAGCTATAAGTAAAGGAACCATCAGGCTAGGCACGCATAATTTTCCAAGTGGTTTCTTTCCAAGTGGTGATCTAATTATTTTGTAAATACCTGAAAAACGTTTATACTGAGACTTTAACCTTCCTGTTAGTCAGAAGCCATTTGCTGTAAATCTTAAAATTTCGATTTCAGGTTAAGCACCTGCTTTGTGTGTGCTGTCTGATACTTCTTGACTCTCTATCTGAAACAGTAAAATTCAGAACTAAAACAGTAGAACTCAGAGCCAAAATTGTTCAAATTTTAGAAGTGTCTGCAACATGGTCATGTTAGGGGCAATTTTCTTCTGGAGGCAATTTCATTGCAGTCTGTGAGATGCCATGGAACTTTTTTTTGGCTAAGTATTACAGGTATAATTTAAGAGAATACAGATTTCTTTCTSATGATGTTGTCTTTACCACAATTAAAATACTGACCTTTTCCATGAAGAAAAAATTAATTTTGGTAAAATTGGCTTTTATTCAGAGCTCTTAAGACCTACAGGAAGCAGATCAAAAGCAGTACTGCTCTGCAGAGAGATTGTGAGATGCAGTGACAGGGTCTTGCTCAGACTGGCTCGCTGGCCACAGCATGATGAGGGCATCAGGAATTAGGTTTTACATTTCCTTCTGATGTAGGTCAGGCTGAACAACACAGTTTTTAGAGCCTTAGGCTGGGCTGTACTACATAGAAGGTGATTTCACAACCCTGTTTCTTATTTATGTATTCAGTACAATTCTGGGACTTGGGAGGTGGATAGAAGGACTGCCTGGAAAAATAAAGTCTATTAAAACACATCTTGATACAATTCTCTGGTAATGATTTTCTGGATGAAAATTTCAAGCAACTGCAAAAACATGAAATCAAACAGTGGAAAACAGACCTGCAAATGGCACACAACAGAGAAAGCCCTGAAGGCTGGAGGACTGGTCCTCACTGCCTGTATCTCAGCTGCCAAAGTCATTTACGGGAATTGTCCGCTGTGCAGAGCTCCACTATGTATACAGAACAATTTGTGAAGATTCCTGTGGTCTTTGGGATCTTTTCTGCTGGGTCATGACCCAGATATCTTATTAATAAATTTCTGTCACTTCTAGCTTCCCAGTCTCCTTATCTTCTATTATTGTATTCCTATTGTCTTATTGTATTGTCTTGTCTTACTGTATTCCTATACTTGTCCTGTTGTATTCCTAGAAGTGAAATGTAAATTACATTTTCATCTGAAACATAGAAACATCTAAAAATGACCTCATGAAAGCAAAGGCCCCAGGCAGCTTCCATGACAGCTGACATCAAAAAAGCAAGAAGGTAAAAAGAGGGTCTGAGGGATCATAGGAGCTAAGACGTGGCTGACGTCATAAGTAAAAAGAAAGCAGTTCCTGTGACACAAGTTGTTGGATTACAATCCATGTAAGCATTGCCTATTTTAATGATTGTTAATATTGGCTATTCAAATGCAAGAAAACTGAAGTTACTTCACTCACTCATTTTTGTCCGAAGAGACAATTTCAAGCCTTAATTAATACTTCCATGAGAGAACATAAGTCTCAATCAAAGCTGTAGAGACTAGAAGTGCTTTGAACTAGGTAAGATCTGCGTACAAGTCCTGTGTGGAGGATGATGAGGAGGACATTGTAAATGTGTTACTCGCTTCCTTTAACCCTTCTTCTACGGGTTAGTAGGAAGACCTTGGAGGTACAAACCATGGATCTGGCAGAGAGAAAATGCCCAGAGAGATCAGAATGGTGTTCCTATGATAATCCAAAGGGGCTGTAGCATCCACTGACCTTTCCACATTTGGTCTGTAGTCAAAAACATTTCCACTACAGCCATTCTACCTCCTGCCTGGCTGATTTCACCTTATTTCAGAGTAGGCAGAGATTGTTTGGCTCATACATTTTACTTTTCTGTCTGTCTGAAAGGGGAAATCAGCTCCTGCTGCCTTGGCCCCTGTCATCTTGGTTTGTCATGATGGAGCCTCCTCCAACTGCTATAACCAGGACACCCAGCCTCTTCAGGGATGGGGTCTTGGGTTTCACAGTACTTGTTTTGACCACAGATCCCAAGTAAGATGTGATGTCCTGGTTACTTTCTTCTGTGGGGATTGTAACAACAAGATTAATAACATAATTCATAATTCATGACATCAAGACACCTTCTAATGGAAGGGTGTTGGAACTGGATGATCTTTAAGATCTCTTCCAACACAAACAATTTTATGATGATAATGATTCAACTCTTAAAGCAAACAAGGGGTGAGACTGATGAGAGAACCTATTTGAATCACACCTCACACAGGCAGCTATATTAGTGGCATTTCTAGACTGGGAAGGATTGAATTTGCAATAATGTTAAATGTTCCCTTTTAAAATGGATTTAGTTTTTAATTCAGATATTTCCTTTTGTGGCAGTCATTTTTGCAAGCTGATTGCCTGATCTCCTGTGCATTGGAGAGACTGCTGACTTTCCTCCATAAGTAGTGAAGTTGAATGGCTAAATCCCAGTGTTGTGTCAGGACTTAGCCCACTGTTATCCCATGTTTCTACATGCGAAGTGCATTCCCATAGCCTTTGGCTGCAGCCCTCCTTTCCCACAGGCTTCCTGCAAATTCCTCTCTGTGTGGTTAGGTATACCTCCATCAGAAACCAGGCTGGATGCAGGATTTTTGTTTCATAGTAATCTAGGCAATGACCATGCATAATGGGATGAGACCTTGCCAAGTGGCATTACAGGTCTGCCCCGGGGTCTCAGAATTTCTTCCAAGGTTCCTTTTCTATGAAATTGAGTTTGCTCCAGGCCATAAGACACAATCTGTAAACTGCAGGGATCACAGGAGGCATAAAATGTGCATTGTCTGGGGTTGCCTCTGCTGCAGATGGTGTCATGTGACTGTGGGGATGAAGACACCTTTGCAGTGCTGACGTATTACAAAGGTTGCACAGTTGTTCCCTATTATCACTGCCATATGATATGGTCCCTGTTCTGTGTGGCTCAGCAGGCTGCTCCTACAGCTCCATCTTGAGCAACTCATGGTCACTAATATCTGGAAAAACACAGATGAGCAGCTCAGCGGGGTACTGAGGGACCACAGCCCCTCTCCAGCTTTGTTAGTGATGTGCTGCGCAACGTGGCCCCGGGCTCCTGGGACATGGAACTGCTGTGTGGTCTCCCCTTACCACACTGCTCGACATCTGGGCACAGTAAACTCCTGCAATTAAGAAATGCCACATCTTCCAGCAATCACTCAATCCACCGTCCATAGAGCGAGGCTGGTCTGTAAGCCATCCTTCCTTGCCAGGAATCCTAGCAACTCGAAAATATGTGATGCTGAACATCTAGAAACTAGCACTTTGACAGTGGTTACACTCCTTGACATGGTGGGCGTGTGAGCAGCCCTGCTCTGGGCTTTGCAGCATTGCCCTGTGCTGCAGCACTGTTGCAATCCCTGGTTTTTACGCCATGGAAACTGAGGCAAACAAAGGCTGAGTAAGTAGAGCAGTGCTACAGAGCAAGCCTGTGGCAGAGCTGGGAACAAACACAGACTTTCTGACTCCCGGTCCTGGACTTTAGCTACCCACTGAGCTCTGACGTGGGGCGAAGTGAATCTCACTAGAGACATCAGATAACCACAGTTTAATTTGGTTTCTCTGTGCTCTGTACCCTGGGGAGATAGCAGACCTCTGGCCACAAAAGGCAAGTTATTGAGAGATTTGCTGTTAATTCCTCCTTATGAGGTCCATCTTGTTATGTTTGGAGTTGCCATAGGTTTCTGTTTGTTTTGCCTGTTTTTTTGCATGTGGGGCTTGTGTATTTTATTAAGCCCTTGGCTAGTATCTTGTGCATGTTTAAGATTTTATAAGGGCTTCTTTCGAGGTTATTCATTATAGCTTTCAAAGGTGGCCTATTCTGAAAGCTAACTATTGAATGCCAATCTTTGATAGATTCAGGTCTCACACCGGGGGAAAGACCATTGCCCATAGGCTCATAATTAGTGTTCCCGAAGGGTTCCCCAGCTGCTTTTCATAGCTCTATGCTCACGTTGACCTTGGACTTCAAATTCTCCATGGCTGTTGAAGTACAGTCATCAGAGAGAGAAACTGAAAGAGAAATCTCCTTTTATTTTTATCGCTTCAACAAGAAAAGTCATCCAAGTGATACATTATTAGTCCCCTGTATTTTGAACCTGCCACTGATCTGCTGGAGACCTGACCTTTCTCCTCTTCATCTGGCTTTTTTCTATGCCTTGTCTGGTCATGCTGTGGGTAGTGGAAGGTTTTTGGTGACCTTAGTTGTCACTTTTAGACTTTTCATGTTTTTAGGTTTTGATAGTTATGTCCTTAAAAATTCTATTTCAGACACACAGGAAATTCATTAGTTTGAGGAATGGATATGGAGTGTGTAGAATATTCTAGTAGAAAGAGAAAAGAGCTGCTTTTTTAGCACAAGTATGAATTTTGTAATTCAATATAAAGTATAAGACACTTGAAATTTAGAAAGATTTTTTTGATCTAGTTCATATGAATCATGCAGCATGTGTTTGTAGGTTGATTTAAGTTCTGGAGAAGCAATTTCTATTATTTCACTCCATAYGTAAAAGCAAGAGCATCATTTCCATTAGGACATATCCTTCCCCTGGGAACTGCTGAATTTTATTCTAACAGCAGTTAATTTGATTTAAAAAAAATAAGCCTTATTTAAAAGGATATGAATTGATAACAGACATAGAAAGGTTAGTATTTTCCTTAAGGCTGAAAACAGATTTGCTTGTGCTCTTTTTGTGGATATCCCCGTGTTTTTTCATAAAAACCCAAATTCTAAGAATGGATGTCTCATAATTTTTCAGCTGCCTCCCCCTCGTGGTAAATCTGGAAAACCTCTTTTCATGGAAGATCAGGGTAAAGCTCAGCACTTGCATTTCAAGAGAAGTTTTTTTGGTTTTGTTTTGGTTTTGTTGTTGTTGKTTTTTTGTTGGGTTTTGGGTTTGGTGGGTTTTTTTGTTGTTTTTGTGTTGTTTTGKTTTTTTTTTTTTTTGTCGTGGGGAGGCTTTAAAATGCTGGATAAATGTRAACTAAAGCAAGAATATATCCGTTTTTTCCAGGAACCAAAAGCCCAAATAAGCTTAAATAGAAGAAGGCAGATACCTCAAAGAACCTCGTGTAACAGCTGCAGCTGCCTTGAGGCTTTTTCTATTTCTCAAAACAATGCTCTTGCCCTTCCCTCTCCGATCCCACTTCAGACAGACCTGAAGGTTGCAGCAGAAACTTCTCCTCTCTTCTTTTTTTTCGTGTGCCAAGTGCCTGGAGGCAGGGCATGGACTCACTGCCAAGCCCTGGGTCTCCTGGTCTTCGTTGTCTYTCCATGGAGTCAGGGTTCTGTCGCTTTGGGCTGCAAATACTGATCCCTGGGCTCTGKGGTTTTTTTACCCTGATATGGAAGCTAAAATGTTCACTACAGCTTGGAAAAGGAAAGATTTGGCAACCACATCGACTAATGGTTAGTGCAAGTGAGGGATGGCTRCTTCCTCCACAAGCATCCCAAGGAAGAGATGCAAAGCCATATTCCACCAGGCACTGCATAATCCAAAACAAGGTGGCTTGCAATTAGATGAAGTACAGCTGTCTTAGGTACATCTGCATCACACACAGAGAGCAACCTCTTCTCGGTGCAGCGAACAGTCACCATKCCTGAGACCACAATTTTCCCTGGGCTCATTATCCTTCTAGTCTCTAAAGGCCTTTTGTGGTGCCTGAGAACCCCCCMGTTCTCTGAAAAGAAGGCATATTGCTTCATTTCCTCTGCAACATGATCCTCTGAAGTGCAGAGTGGACTTGAAAGGGTAAAGCTAAGAGCAGCAGGAGGAGGAGCAGGAGGAGAGCCTTTGTGGTTAAGGCTGTAATGGTGACTTAAGAGAAATGGCTCATTTCCTGGTTTTACCACAAATTGTGTGTGGTGGGGAGGAAGCTGCTCATATATTCTGACCTTTTAGTGCCTTGTGTGCTAACCAGGGAAAAGGGCCTCTTCTTCCCTTCATCCTTTGTGTTTTTCCCACTTAACTGGAAAGTCTCTGGGATGAGAAACTTCTGCATTGTATATCTACACAAAGCAAACGAGGTCCTGGAGGAGTACGGGGCCTGCCATAATGCTAATAATAATAATTTAGATACATTTAAAAATTAGGCTTCTGTCGCCCCTTCTGGTGATGTCCCCCTAACCAGTGGCAGTTTTCATAAACAACATCAGCTGGCCTGATCCTTTCTGGGTGCATCTCTGCTTTCAGCAGCAGACCCGAAGGTTATCCTTGACACGGCCAAATGGTCCATAGCCACCAGGTGTCCCCCTTCTCCATGGTTTGCAGGAGAACTTTTATTGCAAATTCGAAGTGAAACAGTGCTTGTAATTCTGGCCACCAGCGATGGGCTCTTCCGTCTTTCCTCTAAGCAATGCAGAGGTGGCAAAGGCAGCCCTTAGCATGGTCCTGTTATGAGAACGACARGGTTTCATGTACAGTTGCAAACTCACAGCCCACAGAGTGAGAACACTGCTGAATGCTGCAGGATGCTAAAGGTACATATTTCATTATGTTAAAATTCTGATTATTTTCCCCAAAGAGGCACATTTTTTTTCTGAGGCAGGCAGTCTAACACATTACAGTCTGAAAATACAGTTTTTGCAAAGTGGTGAGGGTACAACTTTTCAAGCATTTCAATGATTATACTTGTATATGAAGGCAGTTCAAAGAATTTAATTCTGCCTCAGTCTAGGTAAGGATTTCTGGGTTTTGCCTCTTTGCASAAACTCTCAACTTTATATTAAAGTGCAATTCTTTCATTAAAAAATGAGAGGAAAACAAGCCAAAACAACCCAAACTAGCAATCCTCCCACAAGGTCTAACATGCTTATTTTTCTGTCCTGAAGGTCAGAGCAGAGTCCTGGGTATGGGTAGCCTTAAGTCTCTGTTTGGCCTATTGGATAGATCCTTTCTGAATTTCTATGAATCAAGCAACACGAGGTACTGAGCCCAGGTCTTTAACGAGCCAGACCCAGAGGTGTAGGAGAGCAAACCTCCCTCATTTAACACACCTTCTTCTCTTCAGCATCTAATTTATTATCTACTTCTAAATATCCTTTATCTTTTACCTTCAGCAAAATTRAATTTGACATGCTTCAAAAAGCCCCAATGAGCTCCAAGCAAACAGACTGCAATGGACATAACATATCCTGAAGGCTGCAAGTCTCAGGGAGAAAGGGAGAAGGCAGGATGCATGGGGTGCATAGGGTGCATAGGGAAGGCCTTTGGCAATGGGATATGCGTGTGTATACATAGTTTACCACTTGAGGGCACAGTGGAAGTGAATAATGAGTGGGATAAGGAAAGCATGGAAAAAATATGGAAGAGGGAGGAAAACAGTCTCAGCACATGATGATAGCATGAGAGGCTAAAGAAGAGGAGCAACAACATACAAGGCCAGAGATCCAGGTCTCCCTGTATGAACTGAAATGCAGTATTTCAGGGGAAATACTGCACTCTCACATTGAGAATAACAACAACCAGAYGAACATCCATGAACACTGAAGCATTTTAGGTCAGTGGGGCACTTTTCTCCATTATTTTAAGTGTGATCATTTGCATGTCCAAGACAGAATAAACCTACTTCTTAGGATACAAATAGTTGTTTGGGGGTTTTTTGCTTGTTTGCTAATCTACAAATCATTCCTTTAAGTCAATTGATCGGCAATGGCTACTCAGTCCTGCTTCTCTGAGTGGAGAGGTTTAGTGTGAGATTAATTTCATGTTCTCCAGCAAGCTCACTGGCAGACAATTTGCTGGGCTCTCTCTACAGTCCTTGGAGAACACGAGATTTTAAACATGTGTTTAATGATAAAGAAACAGGCTTAGCTCTAACTTTACACATTTATAGAAATAAAAATGCAAACAGAGGGGATTTAAACAAATATTAAACATATTTACTAGATATTTGCAACTAAACTCTTCCTTTTACAGCTGCATGGTAGGTCTCTTGACTGATAYCAGCATAGTATCTCTGGTCATAGAACAGGTGTACATACCTGTGTAATGCCATTATCAACTGGGGTTGATAATGGGAAAATCAGAGTAGAATTTTCCCTCAGGTCACACTAAATTTTGTGCCTGCAACAGACAGCTCATATTACAAAATTTAGCATGGTAGACACAACTAGAATGAGTTTTTGAAACAAGAGTCAATACAGAAAGCTTTGGTACAAGAGAATTAAGAAGAAAAATAAATTCCAGTGTAGTAACTTCTCAGAGGAGAGAAATAAAATATTATTTCATGAAGTTCACATTTGCCATAATATGTAAATACTAGGACTAGAAACAGTAACTAAATTTTTTCCTTCCATCTTCTCACACACCTAGAAATTACTAAAAATAGAGTGAAGAAAAATTATAACTTGGACTAGAAAAAAAAAAACAACATTCTATTGTTCCCAAATATTTTATTATACTACTCCTGGAATTATACTGGAAAACAGTAAGGGTGAGGCCATAAGCTTAGTGAAATCAATTGTAGAATTTTACTCATTTTGAGGTTTTCACTCTAGTGTCAGGCATCAGTTGAGGAGGCGGACAGCTGGTCTCCTTACATAGTCCATGAAGGCAAAAAAAAGACATATTTTCAATGCCTTTGACTGCTGCATTAGAGAAATTCAAAGCAGATTAAATGTAAGAAGTATGCTGCTTTAATGAAATCCTAGATATGAGAGAGTCCTCAAAGTAGCTATAAACATCTCTCAGGCTATATGTGCTGTAGGGTGTAACACTGGATATTGTCAGCATCAGTTACTGAAGGCGTACTTAGCCTACCAGTTGTTAACACCAAAAGCTGTTAAGTGACCTATTTTGGGGGCAGTCCTTCACTGGTACTAGCAAAAGAAAGGTACATTTGTTCAGAGAACATGGGATGAACAWGTTGACCAGCATATTTTGTGCTTGTTTCATCAACATGTACTCAGTACACGTTGCTGTATGGACCCATACATAGAACGTTGAGTGATGMTCCCTGAAATGCTCAGATGTGAATCCCTGGAGATATGAAAATGAATTGCTGACGCTTGAATAATTTAATTTTTCTCAATCAGAATAATTTAACTTTGCTTTTTTAGGAAAATCACAGTTCTATACCAGAAATATTCAGGATTTTATCATTGGAATTTACTTAGACAAATGTCACAGGTTTGACACACCTCTGTTGTGTTTCAATTAAATCAAGGTCAAGAGCTTTTTCAGGAACAGGCTGAAATTAGCCCAAAGACTAAGGTAGCAACTGTCCATATTAAACTAAAACAAATCTAAATGCATATAACCAAACTGATAGCAGATGAAAAGCTGTATCAACTGAGCTGAGGTAAAAATAGTCACTGAATTGATATTATGTATATAGTTTAAAAGACAGTGGAAAACTGGGTCAGATCTTTGGCTCCTTTTGTCCAGAGGAAACATTTGTGATCCCTTGAGAAAGATATTTTTCCTGCTGAAGTGCTACAGTAACTTAAGAAGACATTGAACCTGCTGTAGTTCTGTTGTTTATAAAGATGGCTAACAAGGGTTTGAACACTGTAGCACTTCTCTTTTGTGGAGGCTGCAGGGCTCATAACAATGCAATTGCCTTTTCACAAAATGGGTCGAAGATGTAGAAATCAGGTGGAGCAGCACTAAGAAWGATTAGGCGGGCATTTTGGCACCAGTTTACTGAAGTGCAGACTGTGGTTTAAAGTGCTGGGGAAATGCTGTAGACAATAGGAGTTATTCAAGTTACACTTGAACTCATATGCTATAGTGCACATATTTCCCTCTTCAAAGGAATTGATCCACAAGAAGAGTCTCAGCAGGAAACTGCATTTATGTCTCTTCAAAAATATGAGAAATAAAACTCCTGCCTTTGGAGGGGGAAAAACCACACAAACTTAAGAGTAGTGGATGCTCTTAATGTACAAAGCATGGTGGGTTCACACCCCAGGTGAGCTTTTTAACTTACCTGCAAAGTGGAAGCTACTTATTGAATTGCTTCTCCCTGGTGCCTCTCCTTTGCTTGTATGATCCAATAAAAGAAAAACTTAAGGAATGACATGAAAATCCAGATAATGTTAAGGGAAAGCAGAGGGATAGAGGAGAAGCAATGTAACAATGATAAGCTGATGCACAAGTATAAATTACTTTGGGTGTGAATGGAGCAGAGGAACTGTCAAAATAAAGTGAGTGAACCATTTTACTTCATAGGAAATCAGGGGTTGACTGCATCCCTCTCTAATTATGCCTGGGTCAGGATTAGCTGGGTTTTATTAATCCAAAAACTGTTTAAATTTGTCCAGACATTATTGCTGCATTGCTCAGTAGTTGATGCATCTCTTGCGAAACAAGATGCCTGTAATTTGCAAGATGATCCTGAGAAATACTTGACAGCTTGCATTATATTAGAAAAGTGTTGCACAAAGCAGCCTGATATTGGGGGGGGGGGGGGGGGGGGCGGGGAGGAGAGGAGCAGAAGGAAAAGTGGGGTGCAAGTAGTTTAAAAAAAAACCTTCTTCCATCTCTCCTGGATTCTGATCTGATCCTTAACCACTCCTCAGCTGCCTCGAGGACTCCAGGCCATCTCCTGTCTAGCTCTCTGCATTTCCTTGCACAGAAGGTGTTACATTAGAAAGATATGGACCTTTTGGACTAGGTCCAGAGGAAAGCCACAAAACTGGTGAGAAGGATGGAGTACCTTTCCTCTGAGGAAAGGCTGAGAGGAGTTTTAAACAAAAAGAGGTAGATTCAAACTAGATATAAGGAAGAAATTTTGTATAATGAGGGTGGTGAGACACTGGAACAGGTTGCCCAGGGACGTGGTAGATCTCCATCCCTGGCAACATTCCAGGTCAGGTTACAGGGCTCTGAGTAACCTGAAGCAGTGGAAGATGTCCCTGTCCATTTCAGAGGGGTTGTACCAGACGACCCTTAAATGTCCCTTCCAACCCAAACTATTCCATGATTCTATGATTAGGAATTAAACAGTGCAAGGGCAAGGCTGGTCTTGTTCCAGCTGTTTGAAAAGCATAAGGCAGGYAGGAACGTGTTGATGTAACAACAGCAATGACTACAGAGAAATTTATCACTGGTGGAGTTAGTGGAGAAAGACATGCAAGAGCCCAGGTGAGGACCCGATCTGCCTAAACCTTAACTGAATCACCATGGGTTTTAGCACCAGGGCCTCATAATTTCAAGGATAACCTAAAAGTTACTAAAAACCCATCAGCTGTTGATGCTTGCTCATGGTTATCTTTACCTTAGGCTTCATTGGCTAAAATGAGGAGTCTTAACCCCCAGCTGAATTCCACTCTGTGTTTCAGAACTGACAAACCAGAGTTTGATAGCTCCTACAGAGAACATTAGGCCAAATAAGTCAAGATTTGGCTTTCTGCCTTTTTTTCGCAAGACAGAGTTGTTTCCTACCACATGGTTATAGAACACTTGTGGCTGTTCAAGTACAACTCTGGTGTGGCTAACAGAAACAGACAGACAGACACCAAGCTAAACTTGGTCTTGCAGTCAATGCAGCTGAGTGTCTCCACAACTGTACTTAGGACCTATTGGCACAATCCTGCTACATGATTTAATATACATGAAACTGCCACCCCCACGCTCTATACACCTCAAGGGTATTGCCACACGGTATCTAACACAAACACGGTCACAGGCTGATTTAGTGAGGCTGAAATGTTGCAAAACCCAAAGAAATAGTTCGGTAGTTGTTCRGACCTAAATGTGAACCCTGAATTGTGTAATTATTCTTCACCACCACCACCACTACCATGTTTCAGGGCACACTAATTTTATTTACAACATCCAACCCCCCAGGCTAATTTACTCTGAAAGAAACCGCCTTACTAATATTATTCACAAATTATTCATCCTTCCCTGTACCAAGGGCACTGCATGACTTTTAAGGCAGCAATTAGGATGAGGTACATTAAGAATATCACAGGATAGCATCTCTTAGGAGTCTGCAGACCCTTTTTCTTTCCATTACTTTCAGCTGTTAAAACCTGGTAGTTTAAGAAAAACAACTTAAGGAAAAAGTATTTAGAATCACATAAAGTTTATTTACTTAGTAAAGTTATATTACAATATGTACAGTTTCTATTTACATATACATCTTTCTAAGAAATGAAGCACCATATGATACAGTTAGTATTTTAGAGGAATTTACAGATATATTATTTTTGCATCCAAATAGTAACATCTACAGACACACATTGATTAGAACCAAATTCTTATATAACACTGACTTCAGCTGGTTTTGGACTAGACTCCTAGGGAAGTTACCAAAGAGAAATTTAATTGCTGTCAGCTGTCAACCTGCTGTGCTTCAGGATAAGAGATCTTACCTATGTCATTTCAGGGGCTACGTGCAAACTTAATCCTCAAAGTCAGAGGTACTGACAGAAGGTATTTTATAAGCCACAAGAACGCAACACTTTCCTCAGTAAGATTTTTACTGTCATCAAAAAACAGAGCTTTATTAAAAAGAAAAAAGAACACTGCTTAAGTGTGTACATGCAGTGTGCAAAGTGAAGAGCCTGGAAGCTTATGTGATACAATATCATGCATTCCCCAAGGAATACATTTACTCTTAAAGAACCCAGTCTTACACCTACTGAAACTTGCGGCATGATCCCCTTCACTCAAGGGGAAAGTCCAGCTGTTGGCTTTGTAATCTCTATGCCACCATCAAGAAAACAAGAAGGCTCTGTCCAAGGTACAAAATTTCCTTCAAGTGAATAAAAGACATTTGGAGGGGGGAAAATGTAAAATGAGGTATTTAATAAACTATGGGAGGAAAAAAAGCACCTAGTTTGAAAGACCGTTCTGAAAAATACTTTAGATATTTCATATATGCAATTGTTACATTCACCTGATTGTGGGTCAAGTTTTGTATAAACTACTTACACTTTTTGCGTAATCTAATTCATGCTTTTCATATTTTTGCTTCACTAGACGTGGGATCTAATCGCTGGAAGAAAACAATGTTACTCTGAGGACAGTTGTTATGACAGACACAGGTGTTGATCAACATCATCGGCTTTTTCAGGAGTTTGCCCTGGGGACAGCGGAACTCAACTTGTATGGTTTTGGTGTTGTGTGGGGTGCAGCAGCGCCCGTCGCTGCAGAGGCCGCAGTAACGCGGTTTGTACGTCTGCACACTGGTGCAGTTCTTGTACTCGAAGCGAACAGCTCTCACAGACTTCTTCGTTCGGACACATTTCTTCCCCTTCTAAGAGAAATATGAAGAGATATCAGATATATCACTGCATAAGACAGCATTTAACAACTGACATGCAAAGATACAGGTCTACTCTGAAAACTTAAATTTGTTGTCTTTATTCATTCAACAGCAAGAAGACTCTGAAACTGCTTCAGTAGTTACTTACAGGTAACACCTGCAAGATCTGCCCTTTGACAGCAGGGTGTTACTGGACCAGTAATGAATGACAAATAATTAAAGTCCACTCTTGTCACCCGAGACAAACCAAGTCTACATGAAACTATACTGAAAAACTTCTCAGGCTAGTGTAGTTCCATCAGAGAATCAGGAAGTCAAATGAGCAAGTTACAGGACTTGATTCAGGAGGGGAAAAAAAAGGGTAAAATGAACTACAGAAGTCATCACCCATTCCTGTGACTCAACGCAGAACCAGCTTTAGCCATGTTATTTTTAACAAATGATTGTCTAACTTGTCCTTGGAAGTCTTCAATGACAGAGACTCCACATCTGCCCCAGACAACCCTAGTAGTTCAATGTTCTTACCTTGGAATATTTTCACTCATGTCTTAATTTTTATGCAGTCTAAACTCACCATTTCTTGTTATATCCTCCATGGACTCAAAACAGGCTGCAATATCTCAACACAGTTATGAGAACACATCTCTCTTCTCTTGGATTCAGAAGAAGTTCAGTTCAATCTGTTTTTCCCTAGATGAACATGTTTYTTCTAGACCTCTGATCATTCTTGTTAATCTCCCTGACTCCTCCCACAGGTTTCATCTTTACAAAACATGGTATTTAAAACTGCAGAGACAGTTCAGCAAAGGCCTTAGAAATGTTTTCCAACACTCAGAATATTACATAAATTGATGGTCCTCTTACCTAGCTACATGTTATCCTCCCTTATAGAAACACTTATATAGTGTGTAGAAGCAGCAAAGAAGTCGCCTCCCTTAGATACAATTTTTTTTTTACATCAGAAATGTCAGTGTTGGGTTTGCTTTTGGAAAAAAAGCATCATAAAGATTAAGATAAGGTTTAATTTACCAAGCAGACATTTCACACATTTCTCTGCTGTTCCATATGCTCAACAGACTACAAATCTGATTCTGTATTACTGAAGCAATCCTGATGTATATGTACAGGTAGTACAGTTGCATTTGTGGGAGAAGTTAGACTTTGTGAACTGTCAAAATAACCTGCACATGCAGTACATGTGATCTGTTTGGGATGACTCAAATTATCATAGAATCATAGACCAGTTTGGGCTGAAAAGGACCTTTAAAGGTCATCTAGTCCAATCCCCCTGCAATGASCAGGGACATCTTCCACTAGATCAGGTTGTTCAGAGCACTGTCCAGTCTGACCTTGCATGTTTCTGGAAACGGGGCATCTATTACCTCCCTGGGCAACCTATTCCAGTGTCTCGCCACCCTCATGGTACAAAATTTCTTCCTTATATCTGCCCTGAATTCATCTCTTTTACTTAAAATCATTGCCCCTTATCCTATCGCAACAGGCCCTACTAAAAGTCTGTTCTCACCCTTTTTGTAGGCCCCCTCTAAGTACTGGAAGGTGCTGTAGGGTCTCCCCAAAGCCTCCTCTCCTCTAAGTTGAACAACCTCAACTCTCTCAGTTTTTCCTTGTAGGGGAGGTGCTTCAGTCCTCTGACCACCTTGGTGGCCCTCCTCTGGATTAACTCCAATAAGTCCATGTCTTTCCTGAGGGCCCCAGAGCTGGACACAATGCTCTCCAGGGTGCAGCACAAAGCTACTGAGCAAGCATGGCAAGTCTAATGCTTTACCAAAACCACTAGGCTTCCTGCATGTGTGTGCTAAAAAGTGTATTTATGTACAGCTGCATCTGGAGCACTGTGGACCATAATATTGTAACTTTGAACT
The DNA here is from genome assembly GCA_018881555.1 of Amblyornis subalaris. Classification (NCBI taxonomy): domain Eukaryota; kingdom Metazoa; phylum Chordata; class Aves; order Passeriformes; family Ptilonorhynchidae; genus Amblyornis; species Amblyornis subalaris. The sequence continues at coordinate 7,552,157 of JACAXG010000017.1, forward strand.
AGAGCTGAAAAGATTCTGCTCCCTTGCCACTCTCTGCAGCATACCTTATCAGATGACTCTCCATTTTCACAAGGTCTTATCATGCAAAGGCGTGTCTGCTTCACCATTTCACACTGTGGATTCCTGTTGGTAACACGGGTGGAAAAGCCCATTCCACAGCTTTTGGAACAAGCACTCCATTCTGTTGTCTGCTCAATACAATTGGCACTTGAATCTGAYACATCAATCCCGAGTGTGGCCTCTTGTCTGTAGGCTGGAGACAAAACCCCACAGAACTTCATTACAAGAAAAACTCACATGAAAACTCAGTATCTAATTGAGCTCTATCATATCTGGGAAGGAACATGTGAGAAAAAACAAGGTTCAAAATCCATGCTTTTGACAGGATTTAGAAATTGTAAAAGCTGCCTTTTTAGGAATCCTGAATGGCAACTTCTTACATTCTAAAAACAACCAGCAAAAACCAGAAAGGTGCATATCAGTGTAATCAGCAAAGCATTTAGATTCAGTTCACTGAAGTGCACAGCTGAAAGAATTATTGCCAATTTTTAACCAGTTTAGAACTCTAATAGCTTTTTATCCCTCACTCTTTCTAAAGGAAATACGTCACAAATCTGTTCTAAAGCTATGTCATAAAAATATTTATATTAGGTATGGATTGAGAGAGGCTGAATGATTTACCTAAACTAATAAACAGCATGGAAGTAAAGTCCTTTTACTCCTGAGACTCATAAAGTCACCCCATCTTGTCAATTATTGACAGACTTCAGCCGACTATTGACAGACAGGGTGATAGTGGGGAGCGAGGAGGGAAGCAATTTCCAGGAGCTATGACAGGTACTTAAAGTCGTAGTCAAGTCTGACCATTGTCCTGCCCTCCTGGCAGTGGTAAGATGCACTATGCAAATATTGCTAAGGCATAGTTTGGTTCATTGATTAGCGCAGGAGCAAACGGAAAGAGGCAACACAACTGAGCTGTCAGTCACAGCTCTTGCTGTTAAGCTCCTCTGCAACAGCCTTTCTGCCTTTAGAATGGCAAAGATCCAAAAAAGGTGGCCTCCCAAGAGGGATGGCCGTTGCTAGAAAGAATGCAGACAATTCGTCTGTAGGCATTTTATGGATTAGCCTGTCACCGTTAGACAAATCAARGAAAAGGAAAGGTAACAGAAAGGTGTCAAACTTTTTGTTTATACCTTATGTGCTTTACAACTGACACTTCATAGCATACTGAAGAGTTATTAGAACTTTTCTTCCTAGATCGCTCCTCACTTGTTTTTTAAATGGATTAGCTGAGTTTTGGCATAACTAACTGCCTAAGATCACAAAGAGCAGTGACTGGAAGAGAATGCAGTGCCTTCTAAGTAGAAAGTTATGAAAATTCATGTTGAATTAACAGTATAATTTAAAGGGGATGGAGACATAATTCAGTAAGAAAACRGGGAAAATATTATCTAGCTTCTTTTTAAAGCCTGAATTCTGCACTTTGGAGTGGGCTAGGTTTTCTTACAAATCTATCCACTGTGTTTATAACCAAGTACTCTGTAATGTTTTTAATGCCAACAATAAACATGAGCATGCTAGCACAGATGGGCTGGAATTTGTTGGCATTTTAGCTACCACGCTGACTACTTGTAAGAGGAGGAAAAGGCTCTTGTAGACTAAGCTGTTATAATAGTATTTATGTTTTAATATATTATTGGAGAGCAACTAGCAAGACTGCAGCTTTGATTTTTTTTTTCTAGGTGTGGGAATGTTTGGAGGATTAGGATCTTGCCCCTGTTTTATTCTGCTTCCAGAACTAATGTGTACCAGACAAACAGAAATTTAAGAATTGGGAACTAACTTAACCAGCTTTTAAAACTGCTATGCACATTCATCCTCTGAACCTCTTTTCTTTTACCTGTCGATCTCTGCCTTTATTCATAACCACTGGTATATCTACTACTCACTCTAGGCGAGAAAAAAGATGAGAAAAAATAGACCATGCAAGCAACGTGCCTGAGATTTGACAACCCCGTGGATATCTACAGTATATCACCTCCTCCTCACAATGACTGTGATAATTAGTTTTAGTTTCCTCACCAGCCATAGCAAAACCTCCCAAAATCACTTCATCGTCAGGGTCGCAGATCCACTTCTCACAGCACTCTCCAGGGACTTCGACTTTTCTGGGGAAGGGGCAGTCGGGTCCGGGGAGCAGCAGGTCCAGGTTGCAGCGGGGCAGGCAGCCGATCTGTCCATCGCGGCAGGTGCACTGGTACTTGCAGCTGGGCTGGAACGTCTCCCCGTTGCGATAAATCATCCCATCAAACACGCAGTTGTCTCCCTCCAGCACTAGTGGGAAAAGGGGAGGCATTTCGCTGAGGCAGAGGGTACTCGGACGCTCCCCGGCCCTCCCAGCCCGTCGGCGGCCGCACTGGCACCTCCCCCAGCATCAGGGGCAGCCCCGGTCCCCCGTGGCGCTGGCGCTGCTGAGGATCGGCCGCTTCGCCGGAGGGCGGGAGGGAGAAGTGCGGGACAGCGACACCCGCAGCGGACCCGGCGCAGGTCCCGCCGCCGCCGCCCTGAGTGCTGCCGCAGGCGGGGGACGTCCCACGGCGGCCACCTACCCATGCAGATGCCGGCGGCCCCGCCGTCCTCGGAGCCGCGGTCGCAGTAGAGGCCGCTGCTCTCGTCGCAGGGCAGCAGCGCGGAGCAGCGCTCGCCGCGCTGCCGGGCGCACACCAGGCAGCAGGAGCAGCCGTCCAGCACGGCGGGCACGCCCGGGGCGCAGCGCGGCGGCTCGGCCGGGCAGCGCCCGCCGCACGGACGGGGACACGCCGGCTCCCGGCCGCTCACCTGCGGGGACAGAGCGGCCCCGGGGGCCGGGTCACGGGGCTCGACCGGCCGCCGGTTCCCCCCGGCCGCCGGCCCCGCCGGGCGCCCCGCACTTGCCTCGCACGGCCGGAGGAGGAGCAGCAGCAGCAGCAGCAGCAGGGCGGGCAGATGCTGCCCGCCGCCCGTCGCCATGGTCCCGCCGCCGCCTGCCCGCCGCGCCGCTCGGCTCTGCCGGCAGAGCCATTGCAGCCGCTTTTATAGAGGCGGTCGGGGACCCCCCTCCGCCACCACCCCCGCACGGCGGGCAGCGCGGGCCGGAGGCGGGGAGCTGGAGCGGGGGAGCTGGAGCCGGGCCGGACGCTCCGCTCCCCCCGCTCCCCCCGCTCTCTCCGCTTCCCCCGCTCCCCCCGCCACCTGCCCCGGCGGCGCCGAGCCGCTGCCCCTGCCCTGCCCGGCGCCGGGCGCGATGCCKCTGCCCAAGGGCGGAGCACGGAGCGGGGACCAGACCCCCCGGGCAGAGCCGGCCCCTGCCCCGGGGTCGGACTGGCCCAGTGCTTGAAGTCTAGAAGCTATTGCGGGCTGGGCTGCCGCCCTCAGCCCGTCCCCACGGCCCCGTTTCCGCCCCGTCCGCCCGCAGGCCTTCGTCCCCACACGGGCTGTGCTGCGGTCGCACGCGGTAGGGAGGCACGATGCTGCCCCGCAGCTCCTTGCGGCTGCTCCGCGGTGTCTGGCACCGCCAGTGTGGCTGGGCAGTGCTTGATGTGGGAGACCAGCCACCCCAAAGCCAAACACCTCATGGGGCTGCACTGCTTCTGGCCCTGGCGTGAAGCTTTGGGCTTGGTGGGCATTGAACTCCTCAGTTTCAAGTCACGGGCACTATTCATTACTAGAGAGGTGCAGGTGTATYAGCTGATGGGAAACACAAGTTGCATAGGAAGTCTTCCCTGCTCTGTGCGACACGATGCATTGGAGTGGTCACAGACTATTCAGTGCCTACATGGTGTGTGTGACCACAGGAGACGCAGAACCAACAGGCCAGGCCTCAGGAATGCTTTGTAAAAGTAGCTCCAATGCTCTGTGCTGCGCAGTTATTCTAGTGTGTGCAGGACGGATCTAGGCCAAGCGTAAGGAGGACTAAATCTGTTAACAGGTTTTACTTGTCAGGAATTACCTTCTGCCCAAGGCAGGCCTTCTTGGGTCATGCTAAGATACATATATTCTTCATCCTCAGTTGTCTGAGGCAGATAACATGCACCGGATTCTGTTATGGCTTGTTAAAGAGAAAATATTTGAAAAATAAACAAAACGTCAACAGACTAGTGAAAACAAGATGCCTTCTAAGTTTAAGACGTGACACAAGTGGTACTCATGAATTTACAAGGCTACTGTAGCTCTATGCCAAAGAAAAAGTCAGCACAAAACCAGAAATGGCAAGATAGAAGTTTTGGCTTGGACAAAAGTGACTGTTCCTTTCTTGATGCTGAGTGGCAACAGCACGGTTTCTGGAAAGGCCTGGCATTTTTGGGAAAGCAGACTTCACTAGTGCAGGAACATGTAATGTCTGGACATGTATTGGCCCTTCATTGTCTCAGTCACAAACAGCACGACCAGCCAAGAAGAACATTGGCTTTTTCAAACATTATTAGCAGCTTGGGCATGGGTTTGAGATTATTTAAGTCATCCATTGCCTGACAGGTCATTTTGCCTTCCTTATCTCCTTTTTTTTTTGCCTTGCTTTTTTTTTTTTTCCTCTTGTCTCTGACTTAGGCAGTCAGCACAGCCACTTTTTACAGTGCCTTGCTTGTGAACAGAATAACCATACTCTTGGCCAGGCATGACATTTGCTAAAAAGAAGCAAGGCTGTTCCTATAGTTTTCCCAGAAGCAAGGCTGTAAGCCAAAGGGCACATACAAGACTTGTTTTTGCCCATCCCTCTCTATTTGAATCTGTTGAGGTTTTCAGTGCCGATTATCATTCACAGTCACTGAAAGTTTCCTTACCTTTCAACGAGCTTACTTCCCACTACTCTTAAATATCTTCTGGTGTCTAAAAAAGGTTTTACCACACAAAACTGCAGAAAAAATCAAAGAAATTTTTAAAAACCACATATAAGCGTACTTAATCTGGAAAAAAACCCCTCTTTTACATGCATTTAATAAATTTATTAAAGGTCTATTTGTTTATGAAATACCAGTTGTGAAAATGAGATTATGCTACATTTTAGTACAATAAGACCAAATATCCTTTCCCAGACATTTCAGTTCCTCCATGCATAATTTGGAGTTGATTGAACTACCAGTTCTCATATGCTGGTTCATTTTCCTAACTGTTAATCTTTTTGTTTGTATTTTTTTTTACAGCTTTTTAAAGCATGGCATACAATTATCATATGAAAGTAGCCTTTGTTACTTCTTGTAGAGTAAAATAATGATCAGGTGGAGGGGTTTCATGCTGGCTCAGCTGGCAATGAATAGCATTTATTCATGATACAAAATTAGTAAGTACAAATAAATATTTTAGTTTCTCTGTGTTTGCTTTTTTTAAAGAACTGTAGTTAAGCGAGTTAATATTTGGGCTGCCACCTTGGCTGTTGCAAAGAGTAATCCCTCCTAATATGTAAAGAAATTAACCTCCGTTATTTTCTCTGCAACGAAACAATTGGAGAACAGTGTTGAGAGGTGTAAATTCAGGAACAGAGCCCAGCAGCAAAATCCCAGGATTAAGAATATACTTAAAAGTTTTTCTGCACCACCAAAATACTGAAGGAAGCTGTATCTAAAAGACTGGAAACAGAAGTTACAAATAAAACTGGCTCAGCTATTAGAGGGTTTCTAGTTGTTGATCCTATTCCTATCCAGAGGCGTCAGGGTATGTATCAAGCATTACAAAAATTCAAGTATTCGTAGTAATATCCCTGTGTTTAAAGCCAACTGCCTGGGAAAGCCACTGCTTCACAACATGTAGCCCCACAAAATTATCTTACATTCTTGGAAGTGATGGCAAGTGATGCTATTTTTAGAGAGTAAAATTGTCATAAACACCACATCCTTCTCTTTCTCTTTCTGATCTTCTGTCCTACCATTTTTTATGGATACGAATACAAGGTAGAGGATTCAGCGCTTGTCCTTCATTGTCTCATAAATAATGCCATCTCTGGTAGTCTACCTTGTAAATGGCARTATTTTTCTTGAAAATATTGCAGGTTTTGATTTTTAGCTATGCCTTCTCATCYGAGGCGACAGCTGCAAATTCCTAACATCTTTTGACATTGTTAATATTGCRCATGAGCTACATATGGAACTGTCCTGGTAACAGAGAAGGGGGGTAGAGTTTTATCGCTGTGTGGGCTTGAGTTGTTTATTCCACACCATCCCCGTCACTCCTGTGGGCACGGTTTCGGCAGGAAAAGCCAAGGACAAAAATGGGAAGTGCTCCATCTTGCCTGCCCCCTCCAGTGGGAAGGTGTCAGGATCAGCCCCTGTGGACCCGGCCCCTCTCCCACCACCGCTGGTCCTTCTTCTGCCTCCTCGAGCTGCGGCTCCAAGGCTTGGTGCTGAAGGACAGCAGTGACAAGCCCAAGACACTGCTCCGAGAAAAGCAGCGACTGCAGCTGGTATCCTGTTGTGTGTGCTGTGACAGGGACAGCACAGTTATTGCTSGCCACTGGGGATCAGCATGGTCAGGTATATTCTTGATGAATAAACCAGGCCAGTGAATTTTCCCCATAGTGCGTGTACTGAACCCAATGTCTTTTCTTCAAAAGATGTTCTTCTTCAGACGAGAGGTGGATATTCCAGGAAAGCAACTGTTTTATTAAATTATGAAGTCTGTTAACTCTACCATTATTTTAAGTAGGATTTAAGGTGTAGTAATTTTTAATGTCATTATCAGAATTAATCCCACAGACTTAATCATGGTTGTGCTTTTGAGATGAGATTAAAAATGAATTATCCTTTTGCCTATAGAAGAATTCTACTACTTTTTATTTTCTACAGTATTTTGTGTGATGTTCTACAATTCCACTGAAYTTATGCTATGATACTGTCAGTTTTGCAATATCTTAGGGTTGTGCAAATGACAGTGATTTGGATTTTATATTTTTGAGATGTGCCTCCTGTGTCATCCATAAAAGAGAACAGCTTTAGCAAATAAGAAACTGGGGAAGAATGTTGAAAGTAAAATACTTTAGAGGGTTATTTTTTAATATTTTACATACAAGTGAAGAAAACTTTGGAAGGAAATAATGTTGCATTTAAAGTCAAAACATTATTTTGAAAATGCCAGAGGTAGTTATATGGGGATGTCGTATTTTTTTTTGGTCATAACTGAATAAGAAAAAACTTGTTCTGGGAATTAGCAGTTCCAGAGGTTTTTGAATTAGGAGAGCTCTGAATTAGAAACTAGACTTGTGAGAATGCACGCTGAGGAAAACAAAAGAAAAGTTGCATCACTATCTATGAGTCAGACAATTCTATGTGCTCAAAAGAAATTCACAAGTTCCAGTTTATTCTAATCTGCATGTTCCACCAAAAAAGTTCAGTCTGTTTCGTTCCTCCACACCTGTTTCAGCTATAAAGATTGATGGGAATATTTATGGCACAAGATACGAGGTGAAGTTATTACATATGGCTCTGTTATTTTGTGGAATATATGAGGAAATGTAGATTTTTAAAGAAAGCTATTATTATTTGCTCATTTATAATTAGTTCTAATGTCAAAATGCTATGGTGCATGGCAAGAAAATTTTCCCTTTTTAGTCAGAAGATGGCAGGTGGAAGTGTTTGCTGTGATTTCATGCAGGCTGAGATTTTTAGAAGAGAGACAAGAAGCAGAAACATGGTATCCATTCTTTTAGAGATAGTACAAAGAGTGGGGTTGGAATGGTTCATGTCCACAATGCTTAGAGCTGTCGTTCTTTAGAGCAGATACTCTCTACACACTAACTAGCTTTTGATTTTTATCCCCCTGGAATTCTCTGTACCCTTATAGCCACAAACCATTATTATTTGGGCAAGGGTGCRATGAGTGAACAAAGTGCTTGAAGTCGCATAAGAGCTATGCTACACTCTCCAAAATAATGTTTTTATACAAGGAGCCTGAGGGTAGCTGTTGCTTTGGTATGAATGCCTGCTTCTGTTCAGGATGGCAGCAAGTGTTTATATTCAGGAACATATACTCACTTTCTTTAGTGCCAATTTCTACTCTGTTGGGAACCAAAGGGATGACACCTGTGCCAGGAAAAGGTCAATAATATTTGCTGTCAAAATAAATGAGCTAGTCTTTATTTCTTTATTTATTTTGATTTTAAAATTTATTAACCCTAAATATATAATTATGCTTTTTATCTAAAATTACATGATTAACATTACTGAAAATCTAAGATGGGCCCATTTTACTGCACGCGATGATAAGGGGTAAACAGAATTGGAGAAGTTTTCTTTATTCACTGAGTGAAACTAATTTTGTGCAGAGAACCAAGGTCCTTGAGGAATGTGTCACCTAATTTCTCTTTCAAGAGCTCCAGTAAGAGATACATGGAGATGTATCTCGGGAGGAGATGCATGTGGACCTCTGGGGTTTCCTGGATAAAACAGCTGTTGAATAGTTGCCTCACAGATTGCTTTTGAGAATATGTGAGAATGGGCAGGAAGAAAACACTGGCAACTCAAAGAACCTAATGGTGGTGAAATGGGTGTTCTGCAATCAGAAGGTTAGTTCAGCTGGGTGGGATTTCCCCACCTTTTTCCTTTTTTCCTTCTYCAAAGAATAGCCATTTTTCAGAGCATGTCTGACAGAAAGGGGTACGACTAATGAGATCCTAATTCATCTAATTGAGAGTTTCAAATATTTCTGAGTAAGTACTGTTACCAAATTTAGGGCTGTTCTTTGTGCCTATTTTGCATATCCTCATTGGTCTCTGCCAAGTGCTGAATAATCTGGCCACAAGTACTGAGAACATATTTTATAGTTTTCATTTCAGTTTCCAATATGCTTTTGTCATATTTTTTTTTGGTCATAACTGAATAAGAAAAAACGCGTTCTGGGAATGAGCAGCTCCAGAGGCTTTTGAAYTAGGAGAGCTCTGAATTAGAAACTGTAAACTTGTGAGAACGCAAGGTGAGGAAAACAAAAGTAAATTAAACTGGACCCTCTTAGCTTGAGCAGGTTTTATAGTCTCTGTTGCTGCTTTGCACTGCAGGTGTGAAAGCAGTCTCGGAAGTAATTCCTATCATTTAAGTTTTTAGCTGAAAACTAGCTTTTGCTCATAGAGCAAATGAGTAGCCAGAAAAGACAGAGATGTGTAAGAGCAATACATTCCCTGCAGAGGCAGCTGCACACTGCGAGGGACCTCGAGAGTACATGGCAGCCACCCTGTCTCAGCCTGAGAAGGACAGGGACACTGAGTACACACAAAGAGGGTTGCATCAGGGACATGCCTGGCAGAAGATGTTCCTTCTCCTAACTGGAATAATTTTGAAGATCATACATTTCAGTTCAAATATATGATTTTGAGGATCTATCATTTTTCTCAGGCAGTAATATATCTGCATTTTCTCCACTGTCTGTTCTGAGTTCCTGCATTGCTGTGAGTAACTCATTTTGGGCTGGCAAGCTAGATGCCCTTCTAGGGAACTATTCCCATCCATAGTTCCTGGACCAATTGTCTGATCTTCCCAAAATGTCCTTGATGTTTCTGCAAGTTAGGGCTTAAAAATACTCATAGGGAAATACTGAAATTTTGGCCTTGTGATAGCCAAGCCTTTATTGCTGGCRCTGCAAAGAGGTTTTTTCTCCTTCAGACAGGCATGTGATACCAGCACAGCATAYGACCTAACTGCACACATTGAGTCTTGCCAAAGGAAACACTGCATTGGGCTTCACTCAGAGGAGTCACAGAGTCCCAGCACTTTATCAGCCATCCAGCAAAGAAATCGAAGACATGAGAGATGGAAGGAATGATTGGTCATTTAATCTCTTTTTCTGTTTTTGCTGGTCTGGTTGCCAGGGAGATACTGTATTAAAAGGAGTAGTCCACATATTAGCTTCATTTCATTGTAAAAACAGCATTTAAAAATAAAGTTGAAAAATACTTGTGAACTGAAAATATTATTGTGTCATTGTTTAGCCAAGCTCAAATAGTTTAATACTTTTAATATTCCTTGTAAACAATCTGTTCGGGGTTTTTTTCTGTGTTTCTGTAAATTCTATTCAGGTTTTCCTACTGATATCCATATAGCAGAAAAAGTCTTTTTAGATCAGCATATCATTTTTTCTAAATTAAAGTCAGGGGCTTGTTTATGGAGAGTGCTTTTACACAGTTCATGCCCTCTTCCCATGTTCCTTTTTTGGTCCTTCTAAAAGGTTTCCAGGGCAGACTCCCTCTATTTTCTCTTTTGTGGAAATGGAAGATGGATATGAATTCTAATAACTTCTTTTTTCCCCCTGCATACTTTCTTCTTGGAACAAATCTGATACATATACTTCTAAGCTGAAAATAAGCTCAGTGCAAATATTCACTGAAGTTAGCATGGCAGTTACTTGCTCTGTGAATGTCAGCAGGAATGGACAGAAGGTAGAAAAGTCTGTAGGTAAAATTTGAGATGAGTTTTTAGTCTTCTTTCAAAGAAGATTTTTAGGAGGGATGCAGGATGTCCTGGAATAAAAGTGGTCCTGCCCCACAAGAAAGGGAAGCTCCATTCCCGAGGGCTCAACCTGATAGTGTGTACCATGCACCACCGCAGCTTGTTCAGCTGGGGAGCAGTTGCAAAGAGGATGGTGTTGCTACCAGGGAAAAAATTCAACCCAGCTGATTGTTTTATTAGTTCGGTTGTAGAGGTGGTGTGACGAGAGGCTCCAGGGCAGTGTTTCTAACTTCAAATTCCTGCTTCTTCCAAAGCTGGAGAGAGCACTAGAGGGAATTTACCAAGGTGAAAGGACTGGAGAAGTGGTAGCAACCTGATCTGGCATGTAATGCTGGGTCTGTGAGAATTTAGCTACTTCTAGCCTTGAAAGGAACTGGTATCTTAACAGACTAAGCGCTAGACACACAAAACCATCTAGTTTGAAACACTAAAACCTCAAAAGTTTTGCACAGACACATGCAGTAAKATACAACACTTCTGAAATCAAGCATCATTCCAGTTGTTTAATGAGTTTGTTAGCAGAAAACTATAAATTAAAGCAAATACYAAGCAAATATGAATGTTAAGTTTTCTAGATTATTAGTGCCTATAGAGGTAAATTTTGTAGTGTGCTGGAAGTGTTATCAGCCATTATCTTCTGASAGTCCACACAGCTGAGGAAGTAGATTGAAAAGCATTTCTGATAGTGTAGTAAACGACTTCATTACTGACATTCCCATTACCTCCTGCTTCTGGAGCACCCTGCATTAGTATTCATATACATCTGTACTCCTGGGCATTTGCAATATAATTGTATCCTTCTGCCACATTGTGGGGGTCTCTTGACTTCTCCTGCAACATATGAAAATCTAAAACTCTTATACTGATGTGTGAACAGTGCTTGAAAAACTGCAGAATGAGGGTCTCACTGTGAATTTCAGTGACTGGCTGTTTAGTGCCCAGATTATCATGAAATGTAAAGTAAAAGCCAAAAAAAAAAAAAAAAAAAGGATAATCTCCAAATTTGATGACTTCATACATCTCTGATGGGCAATACTGAAGATCTTAGATCCATGACAAGTACTGGACTGTGCATCCTGTGACAGTTTTGTTGGAACAAGTTAGGGACTCTAAAGTGTAGATGGAGTCACAAGATCTAACAATGGAAAATCATACCCTATATATCAAATCAGGTTCTTAGGGACTGCTTTCTTTACCATTGCACAATGAAACAGTAATTCATTACTCTATCTGTAGAGATGTAGCCATTCACCTGAATGTAGATTTCTTTTAGAGAAGTGTGGAACTTCAGATCCACTAATGGATGACACTATGTGGAGCACGTGTAGCTGCTATTACTGGGTGCTACTGTAGCGTAGCACCAGCATGCTGTGAACTCTGCTGACCAGGAGTTAAGGAAGCTCTGCCTGGTGAGGAAGACTGAAACAATTGGTCAACAAATGACCATCCACTCGTTTACTTAGTGAAAGGGAAAGCACCTTTTTTTCAGGCTGCTTTCCCTCTGTTCAACAGTCTAAAAAAAAGAAAAGGTGGAGACAAGAAGGGAGGACAGTAAAGCAAAGCAGAGCTGTGCTTTAATGTGTTGCTTTTCATCAGATTGCTCTGCTCTTGAATCTCTGCAGTGGTTCATACAGGTGTTAACAAGACTGGCAAAGGCTTCTTGGTGTGTCCTGCCTACTGACACCCATTCATCCTKCAGTACCAATGCCAGGCAATTAGAAATGGCTGTAAAGTTCTTTTAGTTCATAAAAATTTCCAGAAATATTTCCCTCAGTGTAGCTTTTCAGTTGAAATGTGGTGCAGACAGCAGGCTAGGTATGTGAAATCCATGGCTACAGGAGTATGTTTTAAAGTCTCCAGGCCACAAGTTTGTTCTTCTTGCCAAGAAGAGAGGAAAAATTTATAAACTGGAAAAAGAAATGAAAGGAGGTCASGGACAAATCAGAAGAAAGGAAAAGAGAAGCTAGAGAAACACAAGCAGAAAAAGGGACATGTATTATATTAATAATGCAACTTTTTAATCAGTTGCTATGGAATTCAATCCTTATCTTCAAAAATACTAGTGGCAAAACTGGAGGTTAAGGCAGGGATCTTAACAAGTTCAATAAAGCTGATTTTAATCGTTAGTCCTTGGCAGAAGTAATTCAGTGATATGGTATATTATAATTATTAACTAATAATTATACTATATTTTTTGTAATAGATAATACTGTAGATTCCTAGAATACTATGTGGTAGGCACAATACAGTATAGAAAAAGACACAATCCCTGATCCTGACAGTTTTGACCTAAATAAAATTAAGGAGCCTATTTCATCATATTAGTGGAAGCTGAAACCAGCAGTTGATAATGCTAAATATTTTTGGAAAGGCATTCTTAAACTGTTCTATTCATCACTCTGGGTTTCACAGCATAAGGTTAAAAATGTATTTAGTTCATCATCCAAATACTGTTCATCATCATCCAAACATTGTCTCAGCAATATCACCTCCTTTTAACCAAATGTGAGTCCTTTGTAGAGTAGATCTATTTTCTATTCCTCTTTTTGACAAAATGATTTGATCTCTTCCCTGCATTACATGTTTTCCTGCTTTTCTAGTCTGATTCAGTTTTTGTGACTTAAAATGTTTTCATTTGAGTAATTTAATTACGTCTCCTGTTAGCATAATTCAGGACATTTAATATACATGTAAGAGTGACAGTTTTAAATGCAAAGTCTAATTAAACCTTTAAAATCTTTCTTGTGAACAGAAGAAACTGGTAGCATTATAAGACAATTATTTTTCTTAAAAACATCAAAATTGGTCCRAAATGGTCAACTAAACTCTAAAACATTTACTGTAGAGATAGCACTAGTTCCAGTAAATAAGTGGAAAGGTGCTAGGTTGTATAAAAATTAGTAGCCTAAATTATGTAAATTTTACATTTAAAAATTAACAAGCAAATTAATTACTAAAATGTCTTCTTTAGTAAATAAGGATTCTACTGGCAATTAAACAAATAACTTGCAAAAAAGCTTAATGGAGCAGMAATTTGTAAGAAAAATGTGTAGTCATTTTTATGCTCTTAATGTTTGAGAGAAAAATACAGGCATTAACTTTTTTGTATATGATTAGCAGATGTAATTCAAAACTAAGTTTTGGTGATGTCTGATGGTGTATGTTAGTTGATAATAATAATTACAAGGAAATATTTTATGAAATAGACAAATATCAATTTCATCATCCATGGAACAAGTAATGGTATCACAGTTACCATTGCAATAAATGGTATCATGACCAGCAGTGGCAGAACAAGGATCAAAGGAGTGGGAAGCAGCTGGCAGAGCTAAGTACACAGGCCAAGTAGCAGAGAAAAGTCTGTGCTCCCCTGATGCAGTGATTTTTCAGGAACATTCAAGTTACGACTTATAATTAAGGAAGGTGGCGAAGCTCGTCTCACGGGTTGTCTGTGTACTCTTGTTTTTTAATACAAGCTATTAAAATCTTCGGAAACAAGGTATTAARACATTTATGAACATGTTAAATATAAATGGGGAAACATATCATCAATCAATAAGGAGTCTGTCTTGCAGAAAGAGTGAAAACCAGCTTCCCAGACAGGTTAAAAACCAGTGGCTTGTTTAATCTGTTTCACACTTCAGCTCAACTTTCAGCCATGGACATGAGGAAGAAGGTATGTGAGTGTTCAACTGTGTGTTTTCGTAGTGAGTAAGCTCAGTGCCATTTCATCCAGATGTTTCTGTACTGTGTTCTGGGTGAAAGGTTGACAAGGTTCACAAGGCTTCAAAGATCCACAGCTTAATTGAACAACCCACTAGCAGGAGTGTTAATCTGCTATAACACTACTTAATTATCTTAGGGAGATTTTTCTTACTGTCAGATTTTGCCAATTATACTCCTTCATCTTGGTCTTTAGTGCCTAGAAAGGAAGATTTGAATATGTCAAAGAAACAATTAGGGGAGACGAGATAGTCAGAGAAGAAAGTAGTGCAAGCAAAGCCTGGAATATCTGTCTAGATTTCAACAGTTCACTATACTGGAAAGATGCCTTTTTTTAGTAAACACACCATGTTTCATCACTGGAACAAGACAAATTTGCAGTTGGAGACAAAGAGAAGCACTGGAGAATATACATGTCCAGTCCTAGTAAATACTCAGTGTAATATAAGGTTTGTATGTAAGGTTCATATAATTTATTGAATAAAAGCCCTTCCTACATTGAGATAGGTGTCACAATTCTACTTCAAAGTGTGCTCATATCTCTCGTAGGCAGAGATACGCAGATAATTTTTCTGCGTTTAAATGTCATATAAAAGAAACACATCTTATTTTGCTTGGCTTTGTTATAATATAATGAAAGACAAGGCCTGGAGTGTAAATTTGGGCTAGGTTTTAGGGCAGAAACATCRGTAACCTGTTTGCATCTCCCCAAATCTGGAAGAATGGGTTAAGACACCAATGTTGTGTGGCTTTCTTTAAACATACACAGTGATCCAGAACTAGATCCACCTGAACATTTTCATTGCCCCAGAGRGGATGGGTGCCCTGGCTGCCCAGCTGCCTAGGAATCCCAGGAACAAGAGAAAAGATTTCCCATAAATATTCTTTTATTGAAGGAATTTTTTTATTATAATGTAATGCAGTTATATGATCAGTGTCTTGGTTCTATTCCCTTAGCTCAGTTTTGATTCTGCCTTGAGTAGAGTCCAAAAACGTTGTGGTTTGTTTTTTTTTCTCCAAGTAAAAATATGCTTTTTTCTCATACAAAGTATGTGATGGCTTGAATAATTTTTCAATAGTTTTTTAAAATGCCGATGCTTGATTTCATACAAGAGAAGATCTTTCTGTGAAATTAAAGACCCTGCATTTCAAGTAGCATGACCTTGATGAAGCTGTTGTAGTAGGGTTGGAAATAGATGATCTTTAAGGTCCCTTCCAACCCAAACCATTCTATGATTCTGTGATATTACTTGGTGACTTAAAACTGAACTGGCTTTAAAGTATCCTGTTTTATAACAACTGCTAGTTTTTAACCTTTCCAATAGCAAAAATATAAATAACTATGCTTGAAATTGCTTCAGTAACATGCAGTGATTGGGGAAAAATATTTTATTCTTAATAATATCAATTTCTACCTTTTTTCCCATATGATTTCCAAAATCCAGAATTCTCTGCTTTAAGGACAAGTGGTTTTAAGGTGCTCAGGTTACAAGTTTCTCAACCGAGATTTTTTACAACCTATTTTGTTCTTTGTTCTTTTCAGATTTTAACTTTACCCAAGTAGACATTTTTCTCAGAGTACTTCTATTCAACGAATTTCAGGGGGGGAAATGGATAAAGTATTATGATATCTTACTGGGATTGTTTTGGTTATCCAAACCTCATTGTAAGTTTCACAGTCACCGGAAAATTTTAGATATGGAAATCCTCTATAGCTGTCCCCAGGATTTAATGCTGCTCCCAATGAAGTCAGTACTGGTCCTGTTCCCAGTTTCAGTGTGAGTGCGTCAGCAAATACATCCAGAATTACCCTGWCCTGTGGAGCTTAACGCCTTGGTCACCCACATTAACAAGGACATCTCTGCACTCACAGGAGAGACAGCCTTTTTGAAAACACAAGAATGACATACTTGAGCCTAGAGGAAGGAGAAGGAGGAAAGTAAGGAAAAGGAGGTTAAAAATAAGGGAGGACAAAAAGAAGGGCAGTGAGGAGAATTAACCTAGTTCATCAGTTGTTYCTCTTAGGGGTGCAGTTGGGAAATCCTTTCCTAGAGTCAGCATGAAAATGAACTCCAGCTCAGGGCTCCATCGAGCATATCCTTGGCTGACTTGCTTCTGTGTGAGCCAAACCACCGAAGTGTAGATGAGGGAAAGAGATGGAGATGCCAAATATTAGGATGCAACTGTCTGAGTTTTCCATATAAAAGTCAGCAAAATAGAGGTCTACATACTCAATCCATTTTCCAAAAGAAGGCCATAGAATTAAAACAAAAACATCCCAAAACATTTATAAATAATGACTGGATCGGGCTTTGATGCTCATTCTTACCTGACAGATGGCAAGACCAGTTCATCTACTGATCAGAGGAAAATCAGCCTCTCCTCCCAGCAACCATGGAGAGATGAGTTCATAGCCTGTAACCACATTTCTTAATTAAATAATTTTAAGTAATTAGGACTATAAATCTCTTCATTAGTTTTTTRCTTCTCAGAATTCAGTCATTTTGTAATTCTTTCATTAACTTCAGGGCATCTCTTCATGTTTTCTTCTCTCTTTCCTAACTGACATTTCAGCCATTTCATATTTTATTAAAAAATAATGCATTCCCAAATTCTTTAACTTTCAGCYTTTTCTGCTTCATAGCAGTCCTATTTCCACACCCACTCTGAGTCTTATCCAATACCCAGTGATGTTAATAGAGAAAAATTCCATCAAAATCAGCAGATTTGGGGCAGACTTGTCCCATAGGGTATTAAATAAAAGCAGGTAGGAGGCATGTGTATGAAGCTCAACTATTAGACCAAGGGGAAAATCCTGACTTTTCCAGACTTCTTTTTAAGCAAATCACTTAAAAACTTGCATCAGGCAAGTTAAAATCAGGCATTCTAATGTCCTCCAACTCTCATACTAATGAAGATACTCACCAAAATAAAGCAATTAAGATCTTACAGATAAAAAGGTATAAAACTTGTGGACGGTATTATTCCTCCTGAGGACAGTCCCACAGCATGGCCCAGGAAACTGGAAGTTTTCAGATTAGTCATTATACAATACTTAGTCCAAGTTGGTGGCCTTCCAAAGGTGTCTGGTTTCAGTGAGGGGAAGGGAGTGAGGGGTAATGCTGGCAAATGTCCCAGGGTAATATGAAATAGCAAATTAGGCAGAACATGAAGACAATGGCTGCTCATGGTTTAGAAAGAAGTTATTCAGTAACTTCAGGTGAGAAATCAAGGAGTTATTCTTTTCCCTGTGGAGGTGATGGTGGTACAGAGGTGTGTCACACGATATTGTACAGGGCTGCACAGACCTCTCCAAGATATCTCTGGAGGGTCAAGGAGGTGAGCTCTGAATCATTCTACGTTTCCATCTGCTGGGACTTCCATGTTAACCTAGCACCAACTCTGTGTGTTCCCCTGCAGAATGAGCTCAATTCAATCAGAAAGCCCCTCATAGACCTTTAGGTGTCCAACTGTTCTGAGCAATGGACCATTCTATGGTGATATTATCAGAAGGTGGCAAAAGAAAAAAAGCAAGACTTTGACAAGAAATGTCAAAATCCATTTTCTACTTGAGATCTTGAGGTGACATTGAAGTCCAGGTATCCATTGCTTTTCCAATAGGAGGACTGGTCATGGAAAAATAGGTAAAGTGACTCTCAGCAGGCCAGTAAAGTTCCTTTTTTCTTTTCCTTTTTCTTTTCCTTCCGAATGATTTCTTTCTGTGAGAATGCAAAGTAAGGCCAGAAGTCCCTAAGGTATCTTTTCAACAGCCTTCCAATCTGTAATGATGGTTCTAATTGCCAAAATATTTAAAAGGCCTCTGAAAGTCAAACAGGGCAGAAATGAAACCCTTTCTCATGCCTGAAGAACTAGATTATACTATTTTTATGGAAACCTTTAAAAAAGGACCATAACAGAGGTCTGACATTTTAGCACATTWTGTGGAGTGCATAGATAACCAGACTAGACATTCCCTCTAACAGTCCTACAGAAAAGAGTGGAACTTTAAGGTTGTGATATTCAGAGTTAACAACTCTTTAAAAATATAGGTTCTCATGACAGAAGGGATTTAAGTATTTGCTTAAATACTTACATAAATAAATAAACAAATAAATTGGAGATGATGTTCTGGTTTTGATTCTAATCAAAAGGGGAGGAACTGGTTATTAATGTGAAGGAGAAAGGCAACAAGTGTGGCAAGGAGCTGGTGACTTCCCCGTTCTTAGGAAAAGGAGAGGTGTCCTGAGAGCAGGAATCAATAAACTCAGGATTTGTAGGTAAGATTTCGTAAATATATAATCCAAGGTAAATGGACTTAAGGACATAAAGGGAGTCTTGAAAGAAAATACTCTAAAGGAACAAGCACAAACTGTCCAAGAATGGAGAAAGGGTAAGAAGTTTAAAGAAGTTCTGGTCACATGTTTAGCTCTGCGCTGGCATTTAACTCTACAAGGAAGCACATAGAAAATCAGACAGAAATTGGATTGGCTACAAATCAATACCACTCACCAAAGGCTTGGCTAAGGGCAGCAGAGTAACTAGCTGATATTCTACTTCTTCCAAGTTAATATTATTAATGTTTTATTATTATTCAATTATTATTTATGATTAATGGTTTTATTAACTCATTAATATTAATTTAGATATGTATACACTAACAGGAAGCGCAATGGCATTTCCAGTTGGCTGTTCCTTGGGGACGAGAGCCAGCAAAAGGTGTTACTCGGAAGAGTCAAGTGTTTTCTGCATCCATACTAATTTAAAAGGAACTAATTGGTAACTGATCCTATACTGGGTAAGGCCTGTCTAGAACAAAGGTGAAACAAATTAGAGAACCCTTAGGTTAGCTGGGTATTTTAAATCCTGTGAACTTGACAAAAGTCATCCATAGGTGCCTAAAGAACTTGATGAAGAAAGCTCAGAAAAAATTACCTTTGAGAATTCGTGGAGATCAAGTTTAATACTGGATATATAAAAACAGTAAATACAGCACTTACCTTGGAAAGTAAAGAGCTGGGAAATTCTAGTTAAGCTAAAGTTTTTGAGAACAACTAGATGATTAAAGAAACCATCTGTAGGCATTTGGAAGATAACAAGWGTATGAGCAATGTGTTTTTTCAAGGAAGGTTCATATCAAGCTCATCAAATTTCCTTGTACAATGAAAAAGTCATTCTAGATGAGTGAAGCAAAAGATAACATAGGTTAACTCTGAGACAATTTGAATTGTATTAATGACAAGCAAACTAGGAAGATGTAATCTTGCTGAAACTGTTATGCCCACATAGAGGACAGAGTTGGAAGCCAAAAAGAAGGTATCAATATGTTGAGTGAAATCTTCAAGACTGGAATAAATTACACCGATGAAGCAGAGAACTGCAGTATTAAGCTTGCCACAGACAAGCAGCTGGAAGAGACTTCAGGGAAAAAAAACTTCAGGTAAAGATTAAAAGAAATTGTGAAAGATTGGAGAAATCATCAAAATGATGGTTCCAGGAACAATTAATTGTCTGAATCCAGGATAGGAACAGCTGGATAGGTGGCTGATCTTTAAAAAGATAAAGAACAGAGGTTCAAAATGAACATGAGCCAAAGATGTCACAATGCTGGGAGAAGGCAAATCTCAACTGAGATGTACAAATCAGAGTGTGGCCTCCAAAATACAGTAATCCAGGTACTCTGTTCGCAAGGGGCAGACAGTATCTGGTATTAGACACTGCCTTTGAAGCAATGTATGGATAACTGGAGAAAGTTCACAGAAGCAAGGATTCATCAGAGGGCTACAAACAAAGATGTATGGGGATAGGATAACTTATTTGGGATTCAYTAACTGGAGACAGACAAGGCTGAGCATGGATGTAGGTTAATGGTCTTCCAAGTATGTAAGAGTTAGGTCCAAAGTGTAAGGTAGAATCTGTAGTGAATAGGGCAAGAAATGATCAGCCTAAATCAGCATGAAAGGTTCTGGCTTAACATTGGTATAAACTTTTTAACAGGAATGATTGTGAAGTATTTGGGCAGATTGCCTGAGTAAACTGTGAAATTGCAGTCAGCGGTGGTGTTTAGAAACAAGTCGTAATAGGTATTTGTCTCCTCAGCCATTTCATTCTTGTGCCCAGACAGACACTGCCTTACAGCTTGATCATATTTTTTAAGTTGTAACCATAGAAAGAATTTCTCATTCTCTGCAATAAATTCTTAAACAGTTGTGGCAGGTTATGTGCAGAAATACAATAGAAAGCAAAGTGGAGAAATACAGGGAAACCAAATGAGGATAAATATAAGGTTTTTGCATATTTTTCTAACACCTTTAATGCTCAAAGACTAAAGCAGAGAGGATCTGTAACATCACTGCAGTGAGAATCCAAGAAAAGAAAAGGAGAGAGAGAGAATTTTTTCTTGGGACTGAAGTGTAAGCAAGTGATATTTGTCCACAAATATGCTCTATGGGAGAGATACTTGCAAACATAAGATGAAATTTTAAAATCTTGTACTTGCTGATTTTTCTCAAGAGGACATGACGCTACCTCCAACTGTTGAGCCTCCAGTTGTCACACCTGCAATCGCTATTACTGCCTCTCCCTCAGAGCTCAGATCTGTGTTCTCAACTTTTGCAGTCTCTGCTTCTCTCCCCAGTTTTGGCCAAAGTGCTGCCTGTTGAATAACTTCATCTTCAGTGCTGTAAATCCTGCAGGTCTTATTCAGTGTTGGATGAAAGCAAAGATCAAAAACCAAATTCTTTTGAAGAATTTCATGCTAGGCTTGTCTGTACTCTGTATTGTGATAGATGGCAGAGCCAATGCCCATTTGAGGGCATATTTATGAGAATTCTTATCACATCAATAGGCTAATTGAATTCAAAGGATGTTTCTGCTCACTGCTTCCTATGATCCATCCACAAGCAGGAAGGATCAGGACAGGGACAATTTTGTCTGTGTTTGTACAACTCTGAGAGTGCATAGGTTATATATTATACATAACTAAGAACTTGAAAAGCGTAATAAGTCAGATTGATCTTTAAGATAGGATTTTCTCACTTGTTTTATATATAAGGTATTAAAACCTATCTTGTGATGTTACTAAAAGATACCTGGTACCCTTTTCTGTCCTGTCTGTCAGACACCTCTCCAGTAACAGCTGTGCTTATAGGTGTGCATGAATATTATGCATAGCAGATTTTTTTTTCCTGAAAGACTTATTTCTGGAAAGGTGCTGCCTCCACTGCACAGTAACTTCTACACAAGTGTTTCATTCCACTTTGGTTATAGAACAATGACAATAGAAATCATGGCAGTGAAATAAGCATCTTAATGTTGAAGATAAGTGTAATCAAAGATGCTAAGGATGCATATTTATACCTCCTTTCGTATCACTACTTACTAATATCAGACATAATCTTGTTCTTGGGATTAGCTTTTTATTTATTATGATTTACCCTTTTTAGCCAATTCTAATGAGAAACCCAGTGCTAAACAACATTATATCAATAATTTAATCAAAATCACTCCCTGCTATATGTTTATATTTTAGTTGTGAGTATTTAATATCTAGATATGCCTAATCTGTAAAGAGAGTAGAATGCAAGGTACATGCAATTTAAGGCCAATGCATGTGAGGTGCTTCTGTGGGGCCTGGAAACAGCAGCAGGTAATGTACAGGACGCAAACTCAGTTGCAAAGTACTGAAACCAAACCTTGCTTTACCAACTTTCTCTTGACAAGCTGTACAAGACATAAAAATAATAACTACAGATATTTTCTTTTCTCTATGTGACTAATCTTGGTTGGTTTAGATTTGACATCCCTACTTTTTATTTTGGAGAAGGATTAGAAGATTGAAACAAAAAAGGAGTAAGTCTTGAATGAATATAAAACAATAGATGATTTATACTGTCTTGTGAATCTTTTTTTTTCCCTGGCTCTGATTTTAACATTTTTTCCTGATGTTCTGACTAGCAAAATGCCACTACCAGTTTGAAGAGAGACAAACTCATTCCGTTATGACACAGCAGCTATGACAACCTCTTTTATTGCTGCTTAATGGTGTGTTCAAGAATGTCAAAACAGCTCACAAATATTTCTGGTTTTGCTGTTTCAGGGACATGAAAACAGCAGCTTCAATTGTATTGAAATATTATTCAGAACAGCTTAATACTTTGGGAGCGTTTCTTGGCATCAATATGCTTGCCCATGTTTCTAGTCATAAATTGTCCACTAGTCTTTAAAAAGTTAGATTAAAGCTCTTTAAGACAGACAAGTAAGTTATTCTCAATAAAACAGAAAAACAGAAGTGCTGATTAATTGAATGTGGAGACTAAGTTCTTGGTGGTGAGTATTTAAATCTTCATTTCTCATTCACAAAAATCAGAGAATAGTCCAGTTCACCATGACCTGTGGTTTCCATTTGAAATGACTGTGTATGATTGCCTGCTTTGATACAAAATGACTTCTGAATGGTTTTTGTGAAAGTGGTGCCAGATCATAAAAATCACCATAATAAATGACACACTTATCAGCAAATTTCAGCAGTCAGAGGAAGGAATTTGCTGGACACATTAGATGAAATAGAGTTTAAAAAGATTAGGCAAAACTATTATCTCCTGTCTCATATGTATAATTTGGGAAAAATATAATAAATCGTAGGATCATAGGAAAACTCACGTTGGAATGGAATTTAGAAGGTCTCTATYCCAACCTCCTGCTCAAAGCAGGAATGTCAGACCAGATTGCTGGAGGCTTTGAGCAAGCCCAGTTGGGGTTGACTCAGCCACCCCCAGGACAGAGACCGTCCTGGATCATCTGCTCCAGTGCCTGACTGCCCTCAGGGGGAAACTTCCAGAGGTTTGAACCTCTCCTTCAGCTTATGCCCAGAGTCTCTCAATCACCCACCAGGCACAGCAGTGAAGAGCCTGGCTCCCTATGTCGTTGACAGCCTCCTCATGGGCACTGGCTGGGGGCTGCTGTTACCTCCCCCCAAAGCCATCCCTTCTCCAGACTGAACCAGCCCAGCTCCCTCAGCCCCTCTGCAAGGACGTGCACCTGCATTTGCCATCTCAGTCTCTCTCAACTACACTCGCTCCAGTGTGCCAATCTCTTGTGTTGGGGGTGCCAAAATATACAATATATCTCAAACTCATTAAATTAGTTCTGTCTCCATCTTCCCCAGTGTAGAAGAGCAGTTCATGAGGTGACAATCTGAAATTTTCATAAGGCAAATCATGTCCCACATGGGATACCACAGGCCTYGAGTCGATGTCTAATGATTTCCTCTTGCTCCCATACTGATGTTTCTTTTCTGGTTCTTAGACACACTGTTTCCACCCCCTCAGACTTGTATGATAAAATCAGTTTAGATTGTTGCCTATCAGTGCAGTACTGCAAATGTGCATTTTCATTAACCTGCACCTCTATTTGCTGGTCCAAATATAAGTCTTGCCTTACATCAACTAATCTTGAGAATGGCAAGTATAGGAATGGCCAAACAACACTGCTTTGCTTCCGGATGGTCTGAGGGTTAATAGGACCTTTATCCTGCTGCCAGAACTCAATGTTCGGTATCGTAATGCTGGCCTGACTTTTGCTGCCTTTACAGTCTTGGAGGGTGGAAGGAAAGAAAATTACTTTGAGCAAGATTTGTTTAATCAGAACTACTTGAGGATGTTAAGAAAAATTCAGTAGCAGTAACATTATAATGAYAGTTTCAATGTAAGAGCAATCCAACATTTTTCACTTCTTAGGTGCAGTGCCTCCAAAATATGCTTACTTCAGAGTGATTCTTTACTTCTCAATGTTTCAAAGTCAGAAAAAATCCCCAAAACAAGTGTAAAGCTGCTAATTGCATTGGCTGACTCTGTGCAATGAAGAGCACACTGAGCTTCTGTAGCTGCAAAGGCCAAACCTGACCCTGACCTGCTGAACTGGCTGGGCACATGCGTCTTGGTCTTGCATTCCACAGCGCATGGGAAGGGAAGACACGAACCTTCAAAATCCCAACTCTCATCAGGAAAGGGCAAGCAGCTTGCAATGAGCATTGTGGGAAAGAGAGCCAAGGAAAGAAAACCTCTCTGTAATCAATGGGACTTGAGGGAACCCAAAATTTCACCTGGGGSGGGGGAAGAGGCTGGGTATACCATAAGGCTCTATCACAGCACTGACTCYCCCAGGCCATCTCAAGCAATCCTAATTTGGCTGTCTGGATTATGAAGACCCTCAAGAAAGGTTGACTTTGGTAAGTGGAGGTAAAGGCAATACAGTCTAGTCCATCCAGTCTGATCTTGTTGTTGTCTTTTTAAGCTGCAGAGGACCATAATTTTCTACAGAYCTTATTTCCCAAATAGCCATGAGAGAGGGAAGCTGACTGAGAACAGTGTGATGCTGGTCTCAGGGTGAGAGGTGACCACTCTTCAGCAGTTCTGCACAACCTGAACCTGAACCTTTTCACATTCCTCCATGGCTACCATCAGTAATAATTTGTAACTTGCTATTTTTTCGAAGCAAACCAGAAATATCGGGGCTGCATGGAAAGCTCGGTGCACACCCCACAGCTGACTGAGGTAGCTCCACTTTTTTCATCTGGCCACGCTGCAAGCCCACTGTCCATAGCTGTATAGTAAAGAGTTTTCTTCTCCTGGCCACCACAAGAGTAGTTTAACTGGCAGTATTTTTCTGATTTAGATCCRTTGATAGTCATAGAAGTGAAAAAGAAATTCTTTCAAAAGCGAAAGAGGAATATTATTTAATACTGAGATGCAAATCATAAAAAGCCTCTTAYCTCTACTTATATTTAGTGATGATAATTTTTGCAGGAGCAGCGAAAGTGGTTCTTCCTTTTAAAGTGTTGTGGAAGAACAATTTTCTGCATATGCCAGCAGTTTACAGCTGACATATTTTTATTACCATACTGGTATAAGTGCATTTCCTCCCACCCCAAAATTGTCTGTGACTAGAGATTTAAATCTGAACCTTCTCCCATTCACACAGAGGTTTTTGGAGGATCATTATCTTGGACTCCCACACAATTCCCATTTCTATCTGCCACTGCACTCAGGAAAGGCTGGGATAAAGAGTGTGCTGTGAAGASGAGATCCAGGACTGCTATCCCTGGATTTGAATTATGAATAATTACAATCCATGCACTGCGGACCATGTAAGTGGCTTTTGTGTTCTCACTAGAAAATATGTTTATTCTGTACCTTCTTATTCTTGTGTATTTTATAGTCACATTTTCACTTTACCATACCAGTTAGCAAATGCATGCACCCAGCTGTCCCCACAGCTGTGACTTGAAGGAAAGAAGCAAGAGGGGGAGATCAGTGACAAAACTGTGTTTTCCTGCAGCTCTGGAGTGAGACTGCCCTTCGTGTGGCCCTGGACTCCTGATGTGGAGGGAGAATGTGGGGTCTTTGGTTTCCACATCCTGGAAGTGAGGTGGAGGTAAGGACACATGTGCCTCATCCTGGCACAGAACAGAGTCGAACATAAGGCCTCAGAAGTGAGTTGGAGTCCCAAGAAAAATATAATCTAGGAGCAGGAACCCTTGCCACCTGAGTTGACATGGTGTCTAGAGTTAGAAAATAAAGGATATGTGATGGTCTCCAATAAAATAATTTTCAGGTTCTGTTTTGGCTGCGTGCTCATCTCAGCTCTCAGTGAGGTATTGGAACAGTAAGAGCATATCCTGAGCCTATGAGATGGACCTTTGCCTAAATCTAATCTAGAGTCAGATCAGAACACTTCACCCTTGACCCTGCTTCATGCACCTGGCCTTGGTGGGCACGGTTCTCAAGAAAATGCAAGAACTTTGGAACAGAAATATCAGCCTTCCTTGGGAAACACATGCCTGACAGTATATAAGAGATCAGTGTTATTTTAATTTCAACAGTCCCTGATGGATTTTTCTTTGTTAGTTTAAGTAGTGAATATAGATATTTCCCCATTCTCTTTACCTGATTCAAGTGCCTTGGGGATTATATAAAAGATAAGTAGTACTATGTTCGAGGTCAGTAGTTAATTACTGCTCTGGTTCTAGTTATATTCTTCCATATTCTACCAGCAGGAAAATTTATCCCAGAAGAGAACAAACAGAAACATGACAGAAAGAACTTACTGTCTGGTATGCACATTGCCTATCTCCTTTTTTTTTATTATTTAAAAAAARTGATATGATATGCTATAGAGTGATACCACTTTGAACATGTTTTCCTATCACTGCTCTACTGGCTCTAAAAACTGCTTTTGTTTGGATATTKTTATTATCTGCTAGACACTGATAGGAATGTGGAGTCACTCACTGARAAAGGGAAACATGGTTCTCATTCAGAAGGAATGCAGCTTCATCCATGCAGTTTACAGCACAGTTGTATTTGAAGTTGAGCTGTGGGATCTTGTGGCAGTAAAAATCATTGTGATTTATAGGAAAATGTCACTCTGGCTGTCTCTTCTATAAAATCTTTTTACTACTCTTGTTGAATATAAATCAGAATTATGCATCCAACAATATCATGGTTTTGGCAAAATGTTGTGAAGACAGAAAATAATTGTATTTGAATTGTCTTGGCTTTATTCTGCAGAGAGATATTACTGGAATTTATTGCCTTGCCAAGATCAATATCCTTGTCCTTAAAAATAGGTGTGTGTAACCATATGTCYAAATTGATATCCAAATTAATTTAAGGATGTTCATCATGAAGTTTACCTTCAAATTGCAATCACAGTAGATCTTAACTGTTTGAAATGAAGGTAACAAAATTTCAAAATCCCACTCTGACCATATTTGTAGCACCAAACTTCAAAATGTTTGGGTTTTTTTTCTCTTTCCAGAGGGAAATATGATGTGTCTCAGCATATTTGACTCAAGGTTATCAAATTTCTCCCAGGAATTTTAGTAGGAGATGAACTTCTCTTCCCACACTATATTAGTTCAATTTCTAAGGAAAAATATGTGTGTGACAAGAAGTAAATGATAAATAAATTGTTTGTCACAGTTCAGTTTCTGTCTCTGCAGTGAAGCCAGTAGGGAAATGGACTCTAACTCTTGCTAAAGGAGGGTGAAGGAGGCCAGGAGACAATAGGAGAGGTGATGASAATTTAAGGCTAGTCCTGCTCTGCCTCTCTCAAAGCCAATGTTAGCCAGGGGTTGCCAGCCAGCAGCATTTTGGCCATGTCTGGTTCATGGGTGTGTAGCCAGTGTGGTTTCCTCAATTTGGCTGAGGACAGACTCAGGCTACAGGGACTGCTGGGACAGTATCTTCAGCGTGCCCTAAGACCCAAGCAAAGTCCCAGCTCTAGCCCATTCCTGAGTGGAGCAAAGATTCATGGAGGCCCAGGGATACCTCTCACTGTWAAATGTTCGTGGAGTTCTCTGGGGGTGGTGAATCTCGGCCAAATGAAGATAGTGGTGAAAAAGGATTAACTTCACTTACACCCTACAGGAGACTGGGTTAGACAGAGATTGTAACCCTCCCTTCTGGCCTATTGAATTTGTGAGTTCACAGATCCTTCCCTGTGCTTGAAAGAACTCTACTGCTGGTAGCTGAGCATCTGTGCATGCCTTCTATTTGAAATYAGCTGTACAGCAGCTGGGACAGGCAGCACTCTCCTGACGCATCAATTACACAGCCTACCCAGTTTAGACTGGTGCCCTGGTCAGAGGAACCAGCAGAGATGTACAAACCATAGCAGAGCTTGGGCACACAGTGGAGGGACTGAAGGGACTCATCTGTCCTACGCAGCCAACTCCTTGTTTCTTAGGAATTCACATCTCAAATAATATTGARCAGCATTGTACAGGGGTATAGAGGGCAAAATAATCCACCCTTTGCTTCTGTATCAATGTCAATAGTTTTCTAAAAAGTGAGATGGAAGGAGTAGCCCAAGGTTGGGCATAACCTCGTTCTAAGGCTTTGTTCTTTGGTGGAAAAAGTATCATCTAGGCCAAACTAGTTGAAATAGTGCTCCACAGGTAGCTCACAAATGGAGAAAGGAATACTTCTATGTCAAGTCATAAATAAAAATGGACTGCAGGATGGTTTAGTCAAAAATGGGTACTGACTGTATAAACCAGACTTGATATGGACTTCAGAAGCAGCATATAATATATTTAATGTTCAGAAAGGTGAATATATGTTGGTAATAGGCCCTGATGTACTTTTATTCCATTCTATTTTCTGTGTATGAAAAATGCAGATATATGTCTATGAAGAGTCATTATGGCATTCCTGAAGTGTACTGGTCTGTTTCCACCACTCTGCTGAGTATTCAGGATTAAGTGATACAGATTTCCGACTTCTGAATTAGAGGTATATTTTGTGATATGTTATTCTTCTGCCTCACTCTTCCCATTTGTGCAGTGGAGGTGAAGCTACCTATTTTCTTTCTTCAAGGAAGCACTGGTAGGATTAAAATATTTATTTAGGATTTTAAAAATGGAAAATAGCAGACAAGCACAAATTTAATTTATTATGACCATGCATTTCTTGCCTTACATGCATAGAGAAAGGTGTTTCCCTTTGCCTCTATTATGAGAAGATTGCAACAGCCCAGAACATTCAGGAAAATGTTGACTACACCCACATATTTCTGAAGCTTTTGGTGATAAGCACACAGTCTGCATAGTACAGGAATAAGCATGCACTAGTTCACACAGAAAATGAAGATACAGCAGTTTAAATCAAGTGCTGATGAATTGTGTCTATCCCCCTCTAGCTATTTTCTGCAAAAATCAGTACTTCTTCCTACGCAAGACAATAGACTTTCATTCCTCTTTCTTCTATTATGCCAATGAGTCAAAAATGTTAATGTGGTATCTTTCAAAATCACTTCAGTAGGATCAGATATCAAGAATCAAAGTGAGAAAGAAATTGGAATAAAACTCACATTGWAATTTGAATGATACAGAGAAGTTTAAATGTTAAAACTGTTAAAAACATGGAGATTTATAGTTAGCTACTGTATTTTTCTGTATGCATGGTTTCTTAGTCAATACTTCTGGCAGAAGGGGAAGCAGGAATATGGAAAATTATTATAATATGGAGAAATATTATAAGAATTCACTCAGTCTTTCAGAGACAGGTTTAATATGATCACACAAGTTTTTCAAGTTTTGGTCTGTAAAATCCAGGTTTCAAATAGAGAGTTTTAAGTCTCCAGGCAMGCAGATTTCACTGTAGTACTTCTAAGACTCTGACACTAGGAATGCTTACTTATTTAGCAATTAATTCCAGGATTTGGGAAGAAAATGTTACTCACCAAAATACAAAAACACTTGACCATAGCTTAAAATGCATCTTGTTTTCTCTGTGAAGGTCTTTCAAGCCTTGTCACTGAAAAAGCCATGTGAAACCAGTAACTAAAATAAACTTTCTAAATCAGTGGTTTTGCAATTACTGAGCCCTTATTCTGCCAGTGAATAACCAGGTCCTAGGTTCTTGTAGTCAGTCACAGCCCCGATTGAGCCCCCTWTGCTCCTGTCTTTGCCCTGGGCAGTTGTTAATCTGTGTTGGGCACACAGTTACTGTTATGGTCCTTATGTTTTAAACTTCTCCAAGTAGCACAACCAGGCATTGGCTCTAGTTTGTGGTTGCTGCTGCAATGCAGAACTTCTCTTTCTTCCGTGTGAGGACGGAGAGCCCAAGAGTTGCCCATTTGCAGAAGCAATGTCTAACTGTGTAGAGGAATGTGACAGCAGMAACGAATGAATTTAGCAAAATTACTACTTTGACTAGCAAAAGGAATGTACAGATAAAATAATATCTGTATATTATTTTAGGAAACTAGCAAAAGGAATGCAGATAAAATAATAAATGCAYAGGTGCTATCACCAGTCTTGTTTCTTTACTTTTGGAGAGTGTTCTGGGATTTTGAACTAACAGACATTACAGAGCTTAGAGTCTCTTCCCTTCCCAATGTTTGTTATAATGTATATATATGTATAGATATGATTTTCTGGTAACATCTCCCTGGGTCCAAAAGGTCAAATGAAGGTTATTTTGGAAGAGTTCCTTTTACGCCTATGTCAACATTACACCTAAGCTATCTCATCTTGAATCAAGCCTGTGCTTCCAAGAGCTACAAATGCTTACATATTTACGTATATGTATGGATACRCATATTTACATTTATATATATATACACTGCTTTTGATTTAGTCTGGATTAGTGAGACATAGGAAATCCAAATAGAGGCTTCAGCAATCTATGTATTTTAGCACTGGATGTCAGAGAGATTTCCTAAGAAAGATTTCCCCACTTATTCTCTTCAGTAGGTGACTTTTCTGTCTGCTGTCAGCCATGTGGTGTCACTGCAGGGGGAAATGCATAGAGGAAGAGTGCACCAAAGGYTGATGCCAATTACCCTGAATATACCTGAAAGCAGAGCAAACAGCCAGGGACTGTYCCACTCTAAAAATCCCATGAATTATCTCGGAAAGAACTCTGAAATACTCCTGAGGGCAATTAATGTGGATGGTTGTTGAGTTTGGCCTAAAGCCCAGCCTTAAGACTTCTCTTACACAACAGAATAGATGTAACCAATGGGCCTGTGGCTACTGACAACCTTAAGTGCTTCATATTTAAGGAAATGCTAGAAGAAACAGTGAGAATGTAGACTGACAAGATACATGGTGTCTAATATTTGTAGAGTTTTAACAGAATTTGGTTTACTAGCAGACGACATCATGTCCTTCCAGCTAACATTGAGTCAGATATGAAGGCACAGATTGAAGAGGAAACAAGGATTTCCGCTCAAAGTGCTAAGAAAGAAGAGGAATCACTGTAATCCCCTGGCTCTTTCCGGGTTTAGAAATGGCTAATAAATATCAGTGAGCACCATATATTTTTTTGCTTGACCTTCTGCTGGGCCACATAATTGCAGTGCTTTTAGCTGTCCTGGCATTCCTTACAGGGCTGGGTAGGGTACGCATAGGCTCAGCCATTAAAAATAGCCTTATGAGAAAGAAAATAAAATTTTGGAATCTGAACTGAAAGAAAAATACATGGGTTTTGCCATAAGTTGACATAATTTGTCTGTCTTAATAATCTTCATAAATCAAGTTCTACAAATAGATTCACAACACGATTCTGCTGGTAGAGGGAGTCTGACATACAGCTGATAAGCATCCACTCTAGAGACCTTTGCTTTCAGTGCTTTCTTAATTACAGACTCAGTTTTTCATGCCTCCGATTAGATGAGCTGCAGCTGGGAGGGGTTCTGCCAGTGCTGAGGTCACGTCAGAGGTGACAGCATGACTTCAGCTGTACCTGCGGAAATCCCCATGCACAACCACACCTACTCCTGCTTTTCACTGCACACGTGATGGAATTGCAAAATACATTACCTGGTGTGTTTGCAGGCCAGACACAAAAACAGGAACCAGATTCTGAAAAGATGAAGACAGAAAATTCTACAAAAACAGGTTCTATCTTTAGGCAGGCTGTGAGATGGCCTGTGACTTCATTTTCCCTGAGGATCCCACAACAGGAGACATTTCCTCAAGCTCTTAGGCATACTCAGCAAGCTTATTCTGCTGTCATGGTCACCTTCCTTCATGGCCAAACCCCTGGAAACGGGCCTGAGATCGSATCTACTGCCACAGATCTTTTATCAGCAAACCAGGAGCTAGGAGGACTGAGAGGACTGGTTGTGCCTTCCCTGCTCTCTCATTCATTGTGTACYGCTGAAATTTGGAGACACAGCACAGGCAAGTGTCTGTGTAATTTACGCCCCTTTATGTCCCTGCGGACTCTCAAAAGGAGCAGTCGCAATTTAATTCCATATTAAAATGCCATCTTAGACATATTTGGTGAGAGCTCTCATGTGCTGCTGTGTCACTTGATTTAATTCCACCACCAATTCAAATGGAGTGCTGGGCTGCTTTCCTGTCTCTGTTAGGATTTTAAATCCTCTCTGGATCCTGCTGAAACAATCTCTGCCAGAGACAACTTATCGCTAGGTATTACTGAAATGCTTCCAAGGAGCACATTTATTTCTTATTCTTGGCCTAGACCAGGTCACAAAAAATGGGAGGAATTTTAAAGAAAATTCCCAGAAATGGATGCCAAAATACTCCTCCTTTTGCCCCAAAATTTCATCTTCCCCAGGTTTAGGGGGTGCAAGCCAAGCATGTCTTGGCTTCATCCATATCCCTGGTCTGTTTTCCAGGAACAAAACATGAAGTGACATGCTTTGTGCAGGTGAGATCACCTCCCTGTTTGGGAACCAAAGTGAGAGAGCTTTCAGGTGATGTGCAAGGCTGAGTAGACTCTCCAGTCTCCCAAACATCCCATGTAAAAGCAGATGGTTGTTACTGGAAATTTGCTTGTTTAAGATGTTGGCACTAGGCTTCTACAGACTTGAGGTTTTACATATATATATATATAYACACATATATAAAATATTACACGTGCTGCATTTTTAAAGCCCTTTTAGTAACTACTTCCATTTTCCTGTTTCCTCCACAAGACTATGGCTAGGGAACCTGTGCAATTCCTRAACTGAAGCACGTTTTTGTAGGCAGCTCTCCCAGTGGCTTTTGCCAGCTCTGACCATTCAGCAGATCCTTCCTCTAGGGCAGGACCCCAGGGACAGCTGGCAATGGCTCCACCACAACTTATTTCCTCTTCCAGCCTTGTCAAGCACCTGGCTTATGGTTTGGAGTTTTTGTCCTGAGTGTTTTACCAGGATCCAGGATAAAGTGTTAAATATTTGTGATGCATAGACAATGAATGTAAAAGCAGGCAAGGAAGGACTGTTAACAAACCTTCCTCTAGACTAGTGGAAAGAAAATGGTAAGAGCAAGTGGAGGATTTTCCTAGAGCTGGTACCAAAAAGCCAGCAAGTGCTTGACGTAAATTAGTCATAAACTCCTCATTATGGATACCGGAGATATTTCAATAAAATGAATGTAGTAGATTCCAGTGCTTTAATTTTTTAGAGTCAATTACTGCAGGAATGCTTAGGGTGTTATCTCCTTCAGCATTTTAGCAGGATACACTGTATTTGCAATGAACAGAGGTTTGTATTCCTTGTAAAGTAGAAGGCGTTTAATTTTTTGAGAAAATTTGTTCTCAGAAAAATAATTATGTGGTTTTATCAAAAAGAGGTTTTTCTTTACATGTAGTAAACAAGATTCATTAGAAGCAGTTGACACGTCCTATTTTTCCTACCATATTTTTCAGTTCTTGGGACTCCAGGTTTTGACTATCAAAGAGCAGGAAAATGTGCCAAACTCTTCAGGACACCAGCTGGTAAAGTCCCCCTGCCTGGAGCAGTTGAGAGCCTCCAGTCGCAGGGTCTGATCCTTCCACAGGGACTTGCTGCCCCTTCCAGAGCTGCATGGAAAGCAGTAGGGAACTCTGTGGTTGTAAATATTTGTCATCACTTCTCATCTTAGACTTGCATTTCAGATAGTCTAAGACTGTGTCAGGCTTTTGTTTAGGAAATTAGCATTATCTCCACAAGAAACTGAAAGCAGTGATACACACACCCTACTCAAAATGGCAGGGGAAAAGGAGTTGCTACCTATTTTAAAGAAATGTAACCTTAAAAATGTCATAGTCTTGATTTTTCTGTGGTGTTCTTGTTCTCCCCCAACAGATAAACTAAGACTTAATGCATATATAACAGATTTTACTAGAACGCAGGAATGTTTGGAAAAGTATAAACCACTTACTGAAGGAAACTTGAACTTCTTATGAAATGGAAACAATTTGAGAGCAAAATATTAAGATCATTCTTTTATTATATTCATTGGCCTTAAACTACTTATTTATGGACAGTCAGAAAAGATGGGAGAGGTGCTAGACATATCCCAGCCACAGTGTATATATTTCCATTATTGATGCTAAGCCCCAAGTTATTTTAAAGAGGATTGGTGCCTTCAGCTCACCTTCTGCTTTTAATAAAAACAGCATTTTCATAGAAAAACTAATAATGGCTTCCCTTCATTCCTCCAGATGTGGATTTTGCTGTAGACTTCAGTATTGGAGTAGGCACAAGGTACAAGGTAAAACTTCCTAATGATTACTTTTATGCCTAGCCATGGCAGTAAAATCATACTCCTTTTATACATGTGTATATATATATACATATAAAATGTAGCATATACTCTTTAAACGTTAGGAGAACTTTCCACGAGTTATTGATGTGGTGGAGATACACTACGTACAGTGTGTAAGTGCTGCAGGCATATGAAAGTTGGTGGAAAGACTATGGTGTTCCTTGGGGAGAATGGGATCAGGCTCCATATGATTAAAGAAACAGGTGAAACATTTCTGTTGCCCTAACTCACTGGATGTCAACAATATAGAAAATATCATTCAGTGATTTTCTTTGGTTAAATTTCACTTCTTTATTGGGCATTAACACAAACCCTCTGAGTGCTTTGTAGTTACTGCAAGAGATTGAATGTTTATACCTGAAGAAAAGCCCTCTGATCAAAAATGGGGAGAGAGAAATATTATCATCAGTGACATAATCTGAATTTGACCAAAAAAAAAAGGAAGGAAGATCCCTCAATGGTATAGATTTGGAAAAACTAAGAGTGAGAYCTCTTCAAAAACACTCAAAGAAGGATTAATAAATTGAAATTAATGCGAGTTGCAAAGCACTCTAAGAGGGCATTTAGGGGTGGGCGATTTCCATTACCATCTGAACCCAAAGGTGCATCCAACAGTCCTTGGACTTTGCAGAGAGGAACTTACTGTGATGAGTGAGATAAGTGTCATTCTCTGTGACAGAGCATATACAGTGCTGAACTGGCTGCAAGCATGCAGAGAACCACTAGACACCAGCCACTGCTCCTCTGCAGAATGGGCTCAGTTAGTGTAAAACTGGTCTGGTGTGTGAGCATGTGGCCTCTATAAGTCTTAAGTCTTGTCAGCCAAACTAAGGAGCCATGAAATACAAGGTGATTTCAGCAAAAGCCGAATGGGGTTGGAATAATGCTGGGTTTTGTTCTGACTTGTGTGCAGAGCTGTTGGTGTAAGCCCCAGCATGAGCACTTGGCCAGGAAATTGTACAAAAATTACTTGCCAGAGGCTTGCAGTTTCTGCCTGTATACATTTCTGTGGTGAAATTTCGTGCCTGCTGGCCAAGCCAGCTTGTACTTGGCACTTCGTTGGAAGACTCCTCACAAGGGCGTGCCTGTAGCCTTCCTGAGACACCAGTGCTGGAACCTTTTCCATTGGCATCCCAGTTCTGCTTTTCATTCTGGGACACTCAGTGCCTTGGAGCATCCCAGAGTCAAAGTCATAATCAAAAATGTCTTTTTGGTATTCCACAGCAATGTGATATTGCATGGTTTTGCATCATATAAAATGTTGTGGTTTAACCCCAGCCAGCAGCCAAGCCCCAGGCCACTGCTCGCTCACTCCCCCACCTGTGGGGTTGGGGGGAGCACTGGAAGAGTAAAAGCCAGAAAACTTGTGGGTTGAGATAAGTATAATATAATAGGGAGAGCAAAAACTGTGTACACAAGCAAAGCAAAAGAAGGAATTCATTCACCTCTTCCCCTGGGCAGGCAGGTGTTCAGCCATCCCCAGGTCTCTATCATACGTAACAGTGACTTGAGAAGACAAATGCCATTATTCTGAATATCCCCTCCTCCCATCTTCTTCCCCCAGCTTTATGGGCTAAGCATAATGCCATAAAGTATGGAGTATCCTTTGGGTCAGTTGGGATCAGCTGTCCCGGTTGTGTCTCCTCACAGCTGTGCTTGTGCACCCCCAGCCTCCTCTCCGGTGGGGTGGAGTGAGGAGCACAAAAGGCCTTGGCTCTGTGCAAGCCCTGCTCAGCAATAACAAAAACATCTCTGCATTATCAACCCAGTGTTCAGCACAAATCCGAAACACAGCCCCATAGCAGCCACTGTGAAGAAAATTAACTCTACCCCAGCCAAAACCGGCACATARGCGCTGAGCCTTATAGCAGAAAAATTGTTAAGAAACTCCCTGCGGAAATATATTTTTCTAATCCTCTTTTCTTGCCATGGCTTCTCATTAACCTAGATGAGGAGATGCTTTGGAAAAGCCAGAATGTATTAATTATTTGCATGCCTAATTTCTGTCCCTAAAAAYGAAAATTTTTCCCTTAAATGTCTAAAGGCTAACTGTATAATGGGAATTTTGCTCTAATAAAAATCACAAAAGGATTGCTGCTGGGGTCTGCAAAAGAGCAATGAGGTCTCAGGGGATAGAGCATGGCATTCTATGGAGAGAGCTGCTTCTCATCCCCATGAGGTCCTGCAGCTGTCAGGGAACATGCAGACATCCTCCAAGTCCTTTGAGATTTCATGGTCTGACTCCTAGGGAGTCAACAAATAGAGTCCTTCCGCAGAGCAACAAGGCAGGGGTGAGCTCAGTATATAGAACAGTATGTCTTTACTAATGCAATAAGGTGAATAAACAGCTTGCGCCTTGCTCAATAGTGCAGGACTTTTCACAGCAAGTCTTACAACACACTGCAGGCAGCTTCCGAATTGTGGTCTTGTTTCCCTTGGAAGAATTGTTCCCAATAATGACTGTCTGCAGACACATCCCACAGATTGTCCCACATGGTGATGTAATTCTCTGATGGTGAATTCTGCAACAGCTTGAGGGAATAATTTGCCTCATTTAGCACTGGTCTCCGCTCCAGGTCTTCCATTGTAGCACAAAACCACATGAAATTCAAAAGCTAGACCAGATGCCAACAGAAGAGTGAAATAGGTTATTTCCTACTAAGCTGTACCTCAGTATCACTGCTGGGTGTGGGTGAGGGAACCAATGCCCTGGATGAAGCAATCTATGCACAGTCCTCGCCTGCAAGCATGGGGTGACGAGGGTGAAGCACTATGGTGAGTGCAGCACCCTCTGCTGTGGGAACTCCCCTTCAGATTAAAGTGAAATACTGCACAGGACTGTTCAAATTAGGAATAGAAAGAGAAGCGTAAGTAGCAGGTATTGCCTTTTAGACATTTGACGTGTGCTTCCTCATCTCTTGCACCCCTTTCCAGTGTATTTTGTCACATGGTACCTTTAAAATGAAGTGAAAACTAGCTATGGGCACCACAGTGTCTCCTGGACATGCACTGGGACACCTTACCTGTCTTCTCATTTTGAATCAGGTTAGGAGACTCCAGTTTAGGCACTGACCACCCATATTTATGTATGGCAACTGTGGTTATAATTTTGGCCTCTGGGGAGTTGGCCCTTCATGACTTAAAAAGACAATGGGATTTTTAGCCTTTCACATCCTATACATGGTTTTAAAAATTAGCTGCTGTGGCATGTTGCTACAGCTGATGCACTACAGTTTCTTGTCAGTTTTCTGTTCCTCTGTGGATAAAAGTTGTGAAGGACTACTTGAAAGCTGAACTACAGTCTGCTCACCAAGTGGCAGCATATCTTTCTTCCAGCATCCTAGAAAAAAGCAGCAGTAAATCTCAGGCCAAGTGTCATATGAGGTAAGAGAGTCTATCTGACATAATTTCTTTCTTAGAAACTTTCAGTGTTGAAAGACTTTAGACTTTGGCATTTCACCAAAATCCACAATCCCTGCCACAAAACTAGAAGATATCTAGAAAAGAGGTCCCTTTCCAGGAGTGACACAAACAGAAATGAACACAGTGAGATGAAAAAATCTCCCACTCTTCAGGATAGATTAGACAGAATATTTCCCTTTTAAACTTACAGACTGCTAAGGATTTGGTCTTAGAGAAATTATTATTTTCCAGTTACAAGTCTCAGACCTGAGTTCTGCTCTTCCCACAACTGATTATTTCCCAGAGGTCACAGTTCTAATATTTTTGCTTGCTTTCTTTGATACTGAACAAGATGAAACCAGAAGTCTGAAGAGGAGAAAAAAGCAAGACACTTAGCTCTGAAGAAAGTCCTTTTCCCTTTTCTGCACTTACCAAAATTTAGTAGTTTACCAAAACTGGTATAAACACAGCATTTGCTACCCAGCCAAATTCTAGCAAGACCATCTAGTTGATCATCATTCTGTTTGGCTGAATTTTACAGTATCCTTTTAGGCCACTGAAAATAAAAGAATCTGCTCCTGCAAAAAAAACATGGTACAGCTTCAGCTCACATTTCCAGTTCATTTGCTTGTGGCTTTCGCAGAGATGAGCTGTTTTTCTATCCTTTGATGAAGTTTATTATACTGTGGGCAAAACWTCAAAGGAGAGTGCTGGACTGAG
Organism: Amblyornis subalaris; assembly: GCA_018881555.1. Taxonomy (NCBI): domain Eukaryota; kingdom Metazoa; phylum Chordata; class Aves; order Passeriformes; family Ptilonorhynchidae; genus Amblyornis; species Amblyornis subalaris. The sequence continues at coordinate 7,590,512 of JACAXG010000017.1, forward strand.
CTGTAGAGTGAGCCACAAGGGACACACTAGTGCACTGCAACAGTCTAGATTTTTCAAATGTTAAAGATAGGAAATATTTTAAATCCTTTTTCCCCTCTCTGGAGGGGTGGGTGGTGCTTCTCAGTACATCCTGCCCACATCTGTGGAGAGAGAGAGCTGCCAGCTCTCTTCAGGACAGGTACCCTCCATGGGGCCAGCAGCCCAGGATGGGATGTACAGTAGCATCCTTGGGCTGGCAGCAGCAGCCAGGGTGGGGATGTCCAAAATTGCTGTCGGAAGCAGGCTCACCTGAGACTACATTTGGGGACAGATCTCAGCACACTGTGTGYTGTCAGAAGAGTGGAAAATCCATCCAGCCTGATAGTAGCTATGGGTACTAGTAATGACATAATAGCCCAACGAATTGACCATCTTCTACAGGTATTAAACTTTTAACCTGCAGTCTGTCAGGGATATTCTGTAGCCCTTTGGTAATGGATGACAACGATATGATGGGAAAGTGGTTATCACCTGAAATTTACTGATGGCTGTCACAGTGTGAACATAACATCCCTTTATTCACTATGACACAACTTCAGTGTGTGTGTATGTTTGTGAGCTACTCCAGCCTTGATGAGAGTGTGGTCTCTTTAAGGATCCTCTTTAAGGATCTCTTTTGACAGTGGGAGAGGTGAGTTTAAACCCCTTAGGGGAATGGAGGGTGAAAACACCAGTCACTTGGGAGAGCTTTCATCACAGGAGGGTTATATGAAAAGGAGAAAAGGAAAGGACTTCTCCTTAGACCCTGTTTTTGGTGAAATTCTTCCCCCTCTAGCTACAGGCTTTGTTTATGTGTGTTACCAGCACAATAGCATGAGCTAGAAGGTCACTTGTCTCCCTTTGGACTTAGATGACATTATTGCTAAAGCCAGCAGGCTGGAAAATGGAAAGCTTTCCAGGTCTGCCTCGCCTTCTGTTAAAGACAATCCAGGAAGCTGTGCAGCCTCTCTGCTGAGAGTTATAACCCAGAGTTATATGGAATCCTGTGGTTACTTGCYACCCTTTAAAGGATATTCGAATAAAGAATACTTTCTGAGGGAAGTGTGTTATTGTGAACCTCTGAAGCACTGGTGCTTGAAGTTTGTCCCCTCCACCTGCGCCTATATACTTGTATCTCTCTCAGAGAGCCATTAGTCTTATTATCAGTTGTCCCTCACCATCGTGGTGATTGCTAGGTTCAGAAAAACAAAGCATAAGGGTTCAAAAAGAACCTTATTAAAGACCAGATTGGATGCTCAGCTCATATGAACTGGCACAGCTGAACAAGCCAAGACAACTGCCTCACAGCAGTAGAAGAGGCCCTCACCTTCAGACCTCCAGGAAGGCGGTACAGGGAAGAGGGGGACTTGAAAAGTGGCAAATACTTCTCCAGTCTGAAAAGCAAACCTCAGTCTCCTTTACTTCAGAGAAACGGCATTTAGATTGTAATTGAGAAAATTTGGTCATAACAATACATGCATTTTCCAGTGCTGATCATACAGATGAAATTTTGTCAAAAAAAGGCAGTGTTGCTTCAGCATCACGGGGACTTGTTGGTGTGAAGGCTTTCAAGATGCTATGGCCAGAGCAGGAGGCATTGCCTATCACTAAAGAAATGTATCACTTTCCTTTGAAATGCTTTTTCAATTGCTTATGATTTCTCAGATTTTAAACCAATTCTCCATGATGGTTGCTTATTTTCTGCTGAACTGTCTGGGTAAGGTGTCATCATAAGTCATTCAGTCCTTTCAAGAAGAGTAACTGGGAAAAACTGCTTTGCCCATAGTGAAAAAATAATCCTGCTATTACCAATCAGCTGCATGTTTTACAAGGGAGAGGCAGGTACCTGACCACCTTCTTGGTCCCTCATTCAACACACAGAACTGGTGGCACATCCAGCAGCAGAATATAACTCCTTGGTCACCTGAAGCCCCACAGTCCTGCTCAAGTCACTTGGAGCATGACATTCCCATCTTGTGTCTAACACAAGTGATGAGTTGGTTAAGGCTGACAATAGGGAAGATTAAAACATGACAAAAGGCCTATGAGGAGAGGCAGGGATGAAACACCAGCAAGGCATACTGGGTCTGAAATCACTACAYGGGGGAAACTGAGACTGTATTAAAAGAAAAAAAATAAAATAGATGGAGCAGGGGGAACGGCTGAACCAAGTGGGATAAGGAAGTGTGAGTGTGTATTGATGTGTCTGTGTGTGCACGTGTGTGTTTGCATGCATGAGCGTGTGTGTACAGGCAGCCCAACCCACACAGAATCATAGAACAAAAGGTAATGAACTGGGGAGAAAAAAAAAAGGCCAGGAAGTATCTAGGAGAGAACATGGAAATTTCATTAATCTTTTTTCAATGACTTTGTACATATACTTAGTTTTGACAATTAGCTTTCAGCTTGTCACTGCTGAAAAATGTTTTTGAAGAGAGTCTGAAGAGCAGTACTAAAGGGTAAGGTAGAACCTCCTCAGCTGACTTGGGCATCTTGTATTGTACCCATTTACTGCTCCCAAAACTGTGTATAAGAGCATTACCTGATTTTACCCCTTGTTCTCCCATTGCCTTGTTGACCAGGAGCCAACACTGTTATTCATTTGTACCAAATCAAGCAGTTCTGTTTATGCTAGGATATACAAATTGAACCTTTCCTTAAAAACCTTAATTTAGCTGGCTTGATTTTAAACTATCAGCTGGCATCAGGCCTCAGGCCTCAGYCTGAGGATGAACTCAGCATTTTGGTGATGGAACGAGGACTGAGTGTGCAGGTGAGGCTGTATCCCACAGGGGAACCTTGCCAAGGGGAAGAAGTCACAAGCTGCATATAAGAGATGGCCTGTTGGTCACACAGTGAGCTGTCTCACCCACTGTCCTGTTTCCAGTGGTGGCAAGAGGAGATGCTGTTTAGGAAGACCATGCGAGGCTGGTTGTTACGTGCAGCCCTTTCCCCTAATATGGAGCATCCATAACTGTTGGATTAGGGATACTAGAGGGTATGCTTCTGCATACCTTTTAGCATAAAGACGCATTAATTTGTCTAATCCCTTTTTGAACATGCTAATACTGTCTGCCTCCACAAGCTCCTGTGTTGGCAAGCTCCAGAAGTTCACTGCTCACTGTGTCAGCAAATACTTTCTTTTATCTCTTTTAAACTGATCTTTTGGTAGTTGCCCCAAGTGTCCCCTAGATCCCATACAAGGTCCTTGTAAACAACAGTTACATGTTTGGTTTAACCAGCATGTTCATCATTTGGTAAATCAGCATTACCTCACTCCATTGTCTCCCTCACTCCAGTGTGAAGTCCCAGTATTTTCAGTCTTCGTAAGGTGGCAGCTGCAACAGCTCGACCATTTTTGTTGCCCTTCACAAGAACACACCACAGGGTTTTTTTCCRGTTTTTGTTTGTTTGTTTGTTTCTTTGATTGTTTGTTTGGTTTTTGTGTAGCAGTAACATTATACCCTCTGTCCTGTTCCTCATAACTTTTTTATGAGTTCCAACATTTTATTGGATTTTGTTTGCCATTGCATACTGAGCTGATGATTTCAGAGAATCATAAGCAATGGCTCAGAGGTCTCTTTCCTAAGTTGTAACTCTCAGTTCCAGGTCTAATGCAGATAATTTTTTCCTAGATGCATTGCCCTGGATTTATCTATATTAAAGTTCATCTGCCACCTTTGAGCCAACTCAGTTTGGTGATGTCTTCATGGCCTGCACAGAACYTGACTGTCTAAAAGAACTTAGTATCACCCCCAAAATATGCAATGACAGCGGCTCCATGGTATGAGCTGGTTCAGTTGCCATTTTAAATTTGTTGACCTGGTTAACTTTTATAACTCCCTAGGAAAAAGAAATCCCTCCAAAACCCTCTTAAGGTTTGAAGGCTAGTTTCTACTTTAACCTAGTGGAGCCACATGGATTTCAATCACAAATGATTTATACAAGTCAATAAAGCCCATCGTGTCCTGCAGGGACAAGAGGGAAGGATACTGTCTCCAGCTACCTCTTACCTCCACAAGAAGGGACTTTGCACCATATTTTCATCCTGGGATAGTTCTCGATAAATAYGAAATTTGTAATACAACCATAATGACAGAAGTATGAAGTCACGTACAGAGCTAAGTTGTTGCTATGTCTTCTTATAATAAAAAGATGAGAAAGCAAGCCCGGCTTTTTCAGATGAATCACCTAAATTATAGTGAGTATAGTAGTCCTACCTGCACTCCTGGGAGCTTTGTTTATTCAGGCTGAGGGCTCGCAGGCGCTCTGCGGTGATCCCGGCAGGGCTGTCCCTGGCGCGGGAGCGGCTCCCGGCGCGGCGGCTCCACCTGCCGGTACCAGCGCCCCGGGCACCCGGCACTCACGGGCCCTGAATTGAATCCAGACGGCAGCTGCTCTGCTCTCTTCGGCGGTTACAGTCTAGCGGATGGAGGTAAACTCAGAATGGATCTCTTCTCCTGCTATCCTTTCAGCCAGCAGAGGTACTCAGATCTCTAASAGACCCTATAACTTGGTGATAACGTAGAAGTTTTTCACGTTAGGAGCTTTATGTGACATTGCACCTCATATACCCTGCCCAGCATTGCCAACCCGAAACGATTCACAAGCTACAAGTCAGGTCCTCCAAAATAATGAGATTCAACAAGTGCTGGATTTTTATCTTGGAGTCTTCACACTTTCTAAGTCTGCGACGGCCACAAAGGCTATTTGTCCCTTAAGGGCAGCAGCAACATATCCCAGCAGCAGCTCACCCTAGCAGCAGGATCCTTAAAAGAAATAGCAAATGACACAAGGCCAAGGAATTTGTAATACCATTTGTTTCAAAGGTCAGCTCTACTTAGTGCTGAGGGGAAATTCTGCTCTTACTTCCATTAGTGAAATTCCTCACTGGCGACTAGAATTCAAAGGAAGTTGCACTTATACAACTACAAGAACAATTTGGCCTCTTGTTCACCATTAAATTGCTCTCTGAGGTAACTCTGTCTTTTTCTAAAAACATTTGCTCCAGCTAAAACTCAGGCTTGTTGTTTGACAATTTTATTATTGGATATATTTAATTTTTATTGTATGTCAGGGGATGGATACTGGACTTGGCTCAGGAACAGCTGTCACTGCTGTGAGTAGGTCAGGTGTGTTTTAGAACTCAGATTACACCTCTGTCCAACTCCTCATCCTTTCTATCCTGCAGCTCATTCTGGACCATAGTGATTGGAGCCAAGGAATGGAGATAGAGAACTATTCCTGCCCTTCTCCCAACTCTTAGAGCTGGTACCAAGTTGGAAAATGGACCTGAAAATAATTCTATTTCTCCTCTGCTCCTGAATTTTGGGTTAAAGTATCTGGTGATGATTCACCTTACCTCTTATTCCAACAGCCTAAAGCTCTAAGCTGGCCCTACAGGTTCCCCAGGGCTTTAGATCCCAGGCCAAGGTATTTACAGTTTGAAAAACAAGTATATTAAGGAGCTAAGTGCTGTATTCAATGCCAGATCTTATACAGGAAGCACTCGTAGCCAAGTACTAAGGTATTATGCTCCTTTCCTATCCAGTAGGCCTCCCACCCCATTTCCTCATTTGCCATAACTTTGTCTCTTATCTTGGTGGAACCACCTCAAGACTATCTATGCCCACTATGCCACTAGTGCTACTGAAGAGTGAATCATATTCCAATACACCACATTGATTTTTTGGGTTGTCCAGCCTGTCCAGATCATGCTGCAGATCCCTTTTTTCTTTCCAAAAATGGAGAAGAGGCAGGGAAAAGGGAAGATGCTTTTTCGGTCTTACCGTGGCATACAGCTGTAACCTAGCTGGAGTGTTCACCTGGACCCAGGAGTCAGGAAATACTTACAGGCCATGCAATTTGTGAAGAGCAAGACCAATGATATCATTAATTACATTATAAATTTATGCTTAAGTATGTTTTCCACTTGAAATATAATCACAAAGAAAAACAGCCATGATCCTTGTGTAGGACAAAACATTAGTCAGCAGTGTATGGAAATAAAACACTTTCTGCCTCATTAGCAGGTTTGGTAAAGCTTATTGAACACAAACCACCTGTAACAAAGTGATGTTAAAAGCCAGTCATTGGTGGTCACTGCAAGCAGAACTGCCCAAGCAGGTACTCAGATCACTGGGCAGCCCTAGCACTTCTGTACAGGCCAACACGGCTGTGGGAGGTCCCAGCTCTGCATCAGGAGTGCAGCACCTTTAAGGTCTCTTCCAAACGCAAATTATTCTGTGATGCTTTTCTCTGCAAGGTATGCAGAGTTTTTCTCTGGATTTGTTCTGATCTGCTGTTTATTGAGTCACACCACTGATCCAATGACATAGACCACACCTTGCTAAAATTACCAGGAAAAGGTGTTTGGATGAGATTAAAATCTACAGTCATTCTTTTAAGATTATTAATAATGCTGCAACCATAATCAAACCCTGCATGGATCCACAGGGTTCAGTCCTTGCATAAGAAGCTCTCTGTAGCCAGGCACAGTAAGCCTGGACATAAGTATATGAATATTTTGTCCACGATCTCCAGAATCTTTACATATATTTGCAATAATCCCATKGCAAGAAAGGTGTTAAAACCACACCTAGACATAATCTAGTTTGATCATTGTGTTCCCTTGAAAGGGAGCCTGAYGGGTTAGTTGCCAAAACTTAGCTCAGGTTTCTGAACTGAAAGGTGCTGTGTCCTGGCAGGCTCAAGGTAGGTAGTATTTTGCTAGCACCAAGAATTTAGGGCTCAAACATGTTGTACAGCAGGGAGCATCTGAAACCTACAGATTCCTGAGGACCTTTATCCTCTCTTAAGATGTAGAAGGTAGATCAACACCTCAAACAGGAACTCCATGTAGTCTATTTAAAATTGGATAACCAAAATTTGTTAGAACACCCAGAAACTATGATGCTTGATCTAGGAATGCCAATTTGGCATGTTAAACCTCCCTTTGACTCATAATCCTCTACAAATAGTCATTCTACCTTTTAACCCCATGTAACTAATTGCCAGAGTAATACCACCTGAGCAGGTCAGATTATAAGGATGTTTAGATAAACACTGTAATTGAGCAAAAAAAAGTGGAAGAAAGAGGAACAGTCATGCTGAACTCAGCTTCTAAAAAAAAATTAAGTACTTTCCATTGCTGTTTACTGATTTTAGTATATCAGATTTGCTTTTTCTTMTTTTTTCGTTGCTATTTTTTATGTCTCAACAAAGACTACTGTTTCATGACCAATTGTACAATTACAGCTAAGAAAGAAAGACAACATGCTCCCACTTTCAAGTTTTTCTTTCTGTAAGATCGAAAAAAGCAATGTTCTATTTGCATCTCAGTCTGAGAACTTCATGGTTCACTGTTATCCAGTGACAAAAATCTGGGAAGCCTTTCTATACGACTTGGGCAGCCTGGCAAAGGAGCATGAAATGCATCAGGACACTTGTTCAGAGACAACTTTCACAGTATCTACATAAAAGTGGAATAAACAAGCTATCAGGGTTTTAAGCTCTCTTAACATTACTTTTTGAAATTCAGACGGAGAAATTATTGATGTCAAAACTCTTTAAAGCTATAAAGCAAATGCAAAAGTACAATGATTAGAGGAAGTGCAAGAGGAGTCAGCATTGTCATCTGGTTTTGGAAGTGAAAGAGAAAGAAGACACAGGTCTAGTGATTATCCAGTGCTTTTTCTTTTATTTTTATTAAGGACACATGTTTGTGTAGTCACTGGTTCTGCCTCTCTCACCTTTTAAAGCTGTGGTTTATAGCTGTATTTTAAGGCAGCATTTTACAGCAGCATAGCTTTACTCACGTCAGGAATGATAACCAACGTACACAGCCAGAGAAATCATGAGAATCTGAACAGACTGATCCTGTGCAGATCAATAATCCTGCAGGACCTGTGTCACTTTGGATTATTTCCAGACATTCAGCAAGGCCGAAGCAGAGTCAGGACTTTTGTGAAGCACTTGCTGTGCGTATTTTCTGACAAAACTGTAACAAAATTTTAGCTTTCTAAAATGCGCCCTTTCGTTTCTCTTTAGAAAGAGAATAACTGCAATAACTGTTGCTTATCTCTGCACTCTTTGAAGGAAAGTCTCCTTTGAGGCTCCTTCTCCTTATTTACCAGCAGCTACCACACAGTGGTATCCAAAACACCATGAAATATTTTCTAAGAGTAGGGACCTGCATGGTACCTTAGATACTGCTGCTTCACATCAAATAGAGACATTTGATGAAAACACTATTTGGCAGCTGTGGTCTTGTTCTTTCACCTTAAATTAATTGAGATAAATTATCTCCCTATGTCCCTCCCTATGCCTTCCATTCTTTGGAGAGGTATAAGCTTGTGGCCTTCACGAGCATAGGCTCGGAGGAGTTTTCATATAAGGAAGAATGAGATTTTTTAGAACCAGCTTGCACATTTTCCCTGGAATACCTATCACAAGGATTACGTATTAATCCCATATCAGTATTTGCATACAGACATTCAGCATTCACATACCATTTCTGAGTCACACCTATCTTTTTAGCTCCCAGTACAAAGCAATACAAAATTAACTACTGAATTTTTTCCTTTTTTTTTTTTCTGAAAGAATGTAACTGCATGTTCTGGTGTGACCGTCCCTAGATCTTCCCCAAAGTACAGTGAAACAGAAAAATTCCATTATTTCACTCCATTTTAGCTGTGAAAGTTGTTCTTCATTACTGTAGTTTTTACCTTTATCTCTTCTCTGTCCTTTGTTTGTCTTTGAAGCTTAAGAGGGAAAGTTCAGTCTTTCCTCACTATGCAAACAGTTTCCATGCTACACTAACCACTCTCTGCTATCTGGACTTCCACAAGGAGATTAAGAGACCTGAACAGCACTCATCAATCATGATTTTTACACCTCAGGTTTGAACATGGAGGTTAGATACAAATGCCAACTAAAGCTGGACAGCTTTTTAATTTACTCCATGTGTGGGATTCATACTCTGTAGGTTTAAATTAAGATCTGCCCTCCACGATCTCAGCTGTCTGCAGAGACCATAGCTATGGCATGCACAGTCTGTAGTGTGCAGGCCACAGCCAGGTTGCAGGATACAGGAGAAACCACGCCAAAGATCAGCATCTTTTTGAAATGTTGTAGCTGACTTTACTCTTCTCACCAATATTCACGGTGACATGGCAAACTAGCTGTGAACCTAGTTAAATATATATGAAACTAGCCCCAACGCAACTATGCCTTCTCATGAAATCTTAGCCTCAATTTTGTATGTCTAGTATCAGGCCAGTCAGAGTGGCAAGGTAGCTTTTTTGATACTTTCCGGAGACAAAATTAATAACCAGACTACTGCCATAAATATATTAAGTAACTTTAATGCTCCTTAGCATAAGTCTTTGTTAGGTACTTTCATCCATATACTCCAGTGTAAATGTATTTTATACAATATGAAGTATTTTTAAAAGTATATGGCTATAGATAAAATGTTCACAAAATGTTGCAATGCAATTAGAGAATTAGGAAAAAAAAAATCAGCCAGAGTACAAAATCTTTGGAAGAAAAAAACCTTCAGAAAACAGAGATATGAAAACATCCCATTACAGTAATTCAGGATGACTGAGTGGTTCCACAGTCAGAAGTGTGCCACTCACTGCCGTGTCACCCATAAGAACCTGTCCTGGGTCAGCAGGGCACTGCCCCTCAGGTGGCTGCCTCTCAGAGATCCTTGTACCTGACAAGTTTGATAAGGTAATGTCCATGGCAGACATCCTTGTTGGCCCAAGGAGAATGAGTAGGCCTGGGAATGAAGGAAATCCTGTCTTCCCTTACCAAACCACTGCTGGTCTCTGCAGAATAATCAGGTGCACTGGCAAGATGTAGTGAACAAGTTGTTTTACAAATGACAGGGAGCCTTTATTCTCCCAGCTTATCTTTTTGGCACTATTCACAAGAGCAAAAATTATTTACTAGCAAAATAAAAAAAAGCTTCACCATCTGCAAAATGACATGAGTGTCGGAGCAGAGCACAATGCTATCATTTAGTTTGTTAAATCAATTTTCTGTATATAACATTGCATGTCATCATGCAGCAAGATATTCAAGAGAGGCTCAATTAAACTTCATTCATGCAAAAAGCGAACTCCATAGTGGGCAGACTGCTTTGCATTCCATGGCTTTCAGTAAGATGTTGCATAGGCATCTGTCCAAACAAAAACACCTTTACAACACTGCAGGTTTAGAATGCAACAAATAACACACTGCAAGAACTGAGGTCAGACATTATTCACCATTTGGTAACATTCCATTCAAATGATTTTGACTCACATAATACCTAACAAATGCAGCACTTGAAGTAGCAAGAACAAAGCTGTACTCCAACAAAGTTAAAACAGTGCAAATATTCCTGTTAAACAAAAATATACCATGTATATACACACACAACACAAATGCACTGTTTTGTTTTGTAGTATAAATAGATCTGATTAAGCTAAATTCCTAAAACTAATGAACTACTGATTGACAGTCCCACTTTTCATCTAGTATGGAACACAGTAAGCTTTAAGGATAGATGACCTGAGCCAGACACAGCTATAAGAGAACATAAAAAGATTTCACTTGATGGTTTTTTAAAATACTTTCTCTGTATACCAAAGTTAATAACATCTATATACCAAGTTGGTATTTCAAAGTCAGCCTGGGCTCTGACTGTGCGAAGGGCAGCACACAGAACTCCGATGACGCTACCAGGAGCCTCAAGGCTCTTCCTGTGTGGAGTGCACCGTAATGCTGCAAAACTAACAAGGGGGGAGCTTTTTAGCTGCCTATGCATTCAACATCTTGGCTTAGTTTCCATTTTTTTCCTCTTCTGGTGTAGCACTGGAGTTCTGTTGTCTGCTAATGACATATCTGTTTATCCCTAAAGCCTCTAGTACCGTACAATAACTACACTTACAATGAGTACACAGTAAAAGTAAATATTAGATAGGGAAGAGATGGAAACTTGTTTTCTGTTGAGGAAATCCTGATATGGGGTATTTGCATTTAAAACAGATTTTAAGCAGGAAAAAAAAGTCTTTTTGGAATTAAATTACAGTAAAACACACAAGTAGCACTTAATTTGATCTGCAGTGGAACACATGGGCATTAAGCCCTCTTCAACTGTTATTTAGTCTCCATCTCCTTAATGCCAGGGCTGTGCTGCAACCATAACAAACAGCTGTTGCAAAGGCAAAAATCTAGAGGAGGAGCAGAGAAAAAAAAAGAAAAAAGAAACAAGTGAATCACACATTGTTCTACAATTTTTTTCTATTCTAAATGAATATAAGAACACAAGTGATTCAAAAGGTACCTCCCCCAACCAAAATGCTTAATAAAGATTGGCTTGGGATCCTCTGAAGTTTTCTCAGGAACTTCTCTCTTGTAACCCCATGTTACTATTACCCCATATTACCACTTTTCACTTGCTTGCTTCAGCAGACATTTTGAAATAGAATATTAAATAGAATTTCCGCATAAGTTATGGTACAAAGTAAACATGTATATATACACTGTGTATTTCAGTTCTCTTATCTAGACTAATCAAACATCAATCTCAGATTTGTTTCCAACTGAATGCCTTTACTGGCAAACATCAAAGAAGACATCCCTGTAAAGAGCAGAACTCTTTTACTTGCAGAAATACAGAAACAATTCCACATCTGGCCTCCTTGACCAGATATTCAGCCACTAGAACAACCTCCTGTGCAATGGCAGGGAAGTTGCTCCTGATCAAGAACTGAATTGGATAGATTTGAACTGAAGGTCATGCCACAATGAAAGTGAATATGTAATGTACACTGGACAGAAGAAATGAGAAACTGAATTTCTGAAAACACATTTCTCATATGTCCAGTGCTAACAATGGATTCTGTCTCTTCTAACATATGAATTCAATCATAACAACCTATCCCTTGCTTTCCATACAAGTGTTAATTTGACTAATTAAAGTTTTAAATAAATGCTACACCATAGAAGTATCACCTGTAAAAAATGAACATAAATATTTTTAATCATGGTATATTAAAGTCATTTTAAGAGACAGAATGTTAGCAACCTTTTAATTTTCTTTGTCATGCAGTTCACGGGATTGTTTTAATGAAGTATTTCAAAGGATTAAAAATTTTTTCTGTATGTTCTGGCTTCGTAAATATACACTTTTACAAGAAATGTAAAGACACTAAAGACTACAGTTATTCACTATTTTCCAGCACCTCTTAATTTAAGATACCGAGGCAAGTTACAAAAGAGTCTCCTCCTCCCCTATCTTGACAGGGATTTGAGGGGCTTGAAGAACTGAATTCTCCCTTAAAAAAAAGTAGTATGGAAGAGGGAAATGGTCTCTCTTGGAGTGCCCAGTACCCTGCTGTCAGACAAAATAACTCAAGCGACCATATGTTCAGTGGGATCCGAACACACTAAACTAGCACTGAAGAGGTACACTTAAGGGTAGAATTTGAGATAATCGCTTTGTACAAAGAACCTCACTTAGTTCAGGCACTGCTGAGACACCACCTCTGTCCTTGTGCCACATGGCCACCCAGGGATCAGATGTGCTCGAATGTGTTACTGGCACGTGGGTGATGGTGAGGAACTCTGGCCTTGGGAGACTGACATGCCCACTTCACCTCTTCAGAGACTGGCTTGCCAAAGCAAAAGGCTTCTCCTTTCTATTCTCCTCTTGCAGAGAGAGTGTGAACCTTACACTTTACATTCATCTGGTTTTATCTTAAGATGAACTGAAAGTGTTTACTGTGCAAAATTTACGGAGCACATAGTTTCAAGGACAACAGATACCCACAGAGGGTTTTAGAAGCTTAATAAATATATACAGTTCCCTGGTATGCAAGACCCTCTGGATGGAACAAAAAAAATCAAGAGCAGCAGTTTCAGTTCTTTAAGTTAAGCCTATCTGGCACACCTCTACTCGCCTCTGAGGAGTCCAGCCAGGGAGAAAACTAAAGCCTGGTATATTTTCTGATTCAGCTATGCACACCCACATCACCAGATACATTGATTCAGTGATGATGCTACTACAGTGAGAAAAAATGCATTCTGAGCTTAGGCTATCAAGAAAAGCACTCTCATAATTGCAGTAAGAGACAGTAGGGTCCTGACAGACAACTTTTATGTCTGCTGTAGTAAGTACATGTATGGAGCTTCACAAAGACCTAATCCAAATTTTTTTATCTATATGTTATGTTCAGGGCTATCTAAATGGTATATAAAAAGCAACTGAAATTTTGAGCACAGGTGTGAATTTCATATCTCATCCTCTGATAAAGGCTCAGTTTATCTTTTTCTTCTAATAACCAAAACTGTTTTTACAAAATACCTTGTCTAAAAGTTATAAGCTGTAGTGGTCATATATTTAAAACTCTGCAGTGAAGAGTAGCAACTCTACACTATAGCGAAGAGTAGTTATCACATTAGCATTAACTTATACCAATATTTTTGCATGCTGCTGTTAGATACTATTTTCTGCTCTCAAAGGCAATTCTTTCTCTCACAGCTCCTCTTCTATTCCAGTTTGCTGTTAAATTCCCAAGCTGAATGGCTGGCTACAAGGGCTTGCTACAGACTTCTGTTCCCCTCATACAAATATATGAAATACATACCGAGGCTGCTATGCTTATGTTATATTCACGACCACTTAGAATCCTATCTTGTGTGGTGGAGTTGAATTTGCGGGGAAAGTAATGCAGAGATGTAGTTGCTGCTTGCAGTAGAAAAGCTCCAAAATAAAAGACAAAAGTAGCCCCATGGAAAATAAAATCCTAAAAAGCAAATAACAGAATCAGTCTAGGCTGCAATACATACCTAATTCTTCTCGTCTCAGTACAAATGAAATCCAACACTGAAACAAGAACTGATAACACTAACTTTAGATAAGCAGCGTTAAATCCATTTGAGAGCTTAACCTGGACATGTTTTCACAGCTACTTGCAAATATAAGCAATTCACTAACATTTATTAGTGACAAAGGGCAGCTCTTCCTCTCCCCAAACCTTATATTCTTTCAAATTAAGAGACACATGCTCATCTTTATGTACACATGCTGACATTTTAGACCACTTTCAAGTGACTGGAGCTAACAGAAGTCTCCCTTCATACAGATAAAAAAAGAAGACACATACAGGCCAACTTGATCACAATTGAAGCAGTACAATACAATCTTGCAGTCCCATAAATCCCTTCTCAGCTATAACCAAAGGTCCAAAAATCGTGCTTAAATTTTGCTTCTCTAAATGCCCAGAAACACTTCAGCCTTGACATAGCTGAAATGTCCAACTTCCCAATGCAATCATAATCCAAGAACTGAGGCATTTCCACAACTGTCTCTGACTTGGCTCTATCCAATAGTCAGTAACTTGACAGTTCTTCATGACGCTGTGGAATAAAATGTCCGAGACATGAGAGGACAGGTTTTAGGTTTTACTTTAAATATGCTCCTCTCCTGGCCCTCTCTAGGCAATTCCCTCCTCTATAGTGAATGCTAACTGAACATAATGTTTAAACATCTAACTCTCATTTCTGGGTTCCATTACTGACACACATAAAAAAGGTCTGGTGCCTTTGCAGCTCCTATTTCAGAGTGAGTGTTCCAGCAGCAAGACATTAGGCATGTTTCAGTACAGTTTTAATATGTCTAAAATATTCTTCCAACATCTCCTTCTGTTGTTCAGTCTCAAAAGCTCACATTTGCACTGCACTCAATTATTTATCCATACAACCTGTACTTTGTGTCTATACCTATGCAGGTCAGAAAAAGCTACAGACACAGTTTTTAAAATATACACAAGTATATGTATGCTTTTTGACGATATCCATGATGTACACTCTGTCTCCAGTACTAATGGATTCTTTATGAACTTTAACTCCACTTGAGTGCAATGGACTACCAGGATGCCCTGAGTGAGCACCCAGGATACTTCATGTGTGTCCAACAGACAGCACTCGCCTGCACTAGAAATTACTGTGTGACATCCTTATCTTCTGCCTGCCTGAGAGCAAAGTGAGAATGTGCTGCACTTCCCTGTCTAGAGAAATGCAGTTTCTTCATACATATGAGATTTACTTTTTATTGAAAGAATTTTCTTTTCAAACTAATGAGTTTGTTCCATATTTGGTTGCAGCTAACGCTACTTAAATCACACCCTAGTCAGTTTTGACAAGTTATGATATAAGCTGCTACTACAGTTCCCCAATCCACTAAGATCAGGACTGACTGCATACAGGAGAGATACTTTCAGCAGACACTCTTTCATTTCCTTCATTCTCCTGCCAAAACCTCTAATTTCCTTCTCCTGTCGGTAATTACAGTGAAGTTACATAGCATCAGTAAGGTTTCACATGTACATGGTTATGGTTTCTGTGACCAAAAACCCAAAGATCTTATGAGGGATGTTTTTTGGGGGTTTAGTAATTGTTATCATGGTGCCTAACTCTCCCTTGCCTCCACACTTGTATAATCACTGAAACTTGACACAAAGTGTATGCAAAACACTATCAGATCAGCATGATAAGTTAGTTCACATCTAATTTTGTAAATGAGTGTGTTGTGAGTCAGGCTGTAAAGGGCAGTACTTGTCATACCATCTGGTTTAATACACTGATGTACTGAGCAGTGTAGCTCCATAAGGTCCATCTTTTCCACTGTATATCATCTCATTTTTTACATATCTCTATTAGTATTAGCAGATATACTTACAATGTAAGGTATTAYTAAATGCAGGACTGCATTTATAGTAAAAAAATTAGTTTTAGTATTTCCAGTAATTAATTATTTATTTTCAACAGAAGGTAAAAAACCCCAATTTGTGAAGTGCTGCTAAAGAGTTTAGTGCCAAGAAGTTACAAAACATTTGGGTACCTGAAAATAGTGGTACAGTGTCTTCTCGTATTTTTGTTGACAGCTGGAAGGGGCTGGGTTTCAGCTACCAAGTTAGAGATAAAATGATTCCCTCTGCATTTATTTAAGATGTTGACTAAGTTGTGACAGCTCTTTAGATTAAATCACAGATGCAGTTTTTATATACAAGTCATGTATCAATTTCCTGACATAGAAAGTTTTCCAGCAGTTTATTATATACAAGGGGACAAAATTAACAGTCAAGCAAATCACTGCCAGTATCAATGTGTACCACACATACAATCGTTATAAGATGCAATTTGTATAGCATTTTCAATCTATAAAAGCCTTTGTCCTTATCCAGCAACTCTTAAATAGATGCACAACTGTAAATTGGCAAACAGTTTCAATGAAACCCAGGACACTATTAATTTACTTTAGTTATGCATATGCTCAAGGGCTTTGTTGCATCATAATTTGTGAGGATGTTGCAGCATAAATCTCTGTAAAGGTCTCTGTGATTGTAACTGATTATTAGCCTAATTACTGCCTGTATTGTGCTGGAAAGCTGACGCTGTATGTATGTTTACTCATTATCAAAGTGCTAAAGTTTGTTTTTAATAGAATCTAGTCTGTTACTACTGATGGGCTTTGAAGTTATCAGAGCTTCAAACTCATGAAGCTTTATGATTTGCTTTAAAGAACTTTGTTTTAAGGGACTGTCTATGAATTACCTGAACAGATAAGTCTCCACAGAAGTTGATACTGAAGCATGCAATTCCAGCTATGATCAAGGAAAGTGTCAATAGGAAAACTAAGCTGCATAGGAGGAAGGTGAACCTGATCAGCAGTTATAGACAGCTATACTTCAGTATTTTAGAAGCTGCAGTCCTTTTGGAATAATTTTTTTGAAAATTAAAAATTCTGATCACAATTTCACCACCTCTTATTATTCACTTCCAGTAATATAAGTGAGTGTGGTATCTCATGCTCAACTACTTGAGTACTAAAACCTCAAAGTAAAAAGCAGTTAATGACAACAGAGGAGCATGCAAACTAGCAGTCAATAACCTGAGGTATCCACGTCGTTGGCAAAACTAATGCAAACAACTTCTTTTTTAACAGGAAGCTACAGTCTTTAAGAACTACTGACACAAGCCACAACAATTACAGCAAGAATCAGGCTTTGTCTTCACAGTGAAGAGAAGTTGAGCAGAGTATACTTACATCTGTAGTCTCATCAAGCTTCCTCTAAGGTAAAGACATTAAGTCTCCTAATAAGATGTTAAGCTGTATCATACTGCGGGTTATTCTGTCTTTGACCACCTAAGGTTTAACAGCCACTCACCACTGCTGCCCTAGCTTTGAGTAATCGACCCAAAAGTCACCAGGAGACTTTCTTAGGAACTGGAGGGGACCTTCTGGGAGCTAAAGTCCAGTCTGTGCTATTTCAGACAACCACATCACACAGTATGTTCATAAATGCATCCTTTCCTTTACAATATTAGACACATCGTTCTACATCCCATTATTCACAAGGTGTTACTACCGCTTCTCTAATAGTCAGAAAGTATTTTCTGATTTCCAGTACACAATAATTTCTGGCCATTTAAACCAATTTGTTGTCACACCTTGTTAAACAAGTCCTCTTCCTGCTGCTCATGCATTTTACGTACTCGTAGAGGACAAGCATACTCCTTCAAACAGCTTCAAGAGCTGCTTCAGCCTTCATCATAAAAGAGGTCCTGTATTTCCTCTGTCACCTCTGTAACCCTATTCATTCTTTTTCCAGTTTTGAATTCCTCTGTTGGAAAAACTTTCAGCTAAAACAGAAGGCCAACTGTTAAGACTTAGGTTCAGCACTTCTCATTAAATAATTTTCAGTTTATAAAACAAAGGGAATTCTTAAATAAAGACATAATCTTACCGCCTGGTTCCAGTTGACAGCAATTCTATTTGCATAACCAAAGAGGAACACAGAGAGGAACACAATGGACAGGAACCACGCAGTCACTGCCACAAACATTACCCATCCCTGCAGCACTGGCAGTGGAACTTGGGTAGAGGYGACCAAAATCCAGACTATTGCTCCAAACAGCTGCAAGGAAAGGAATACAGAGAATAAACTGAGAGATAACTTTCACTCAGTCCTGTCTGCCTAAGAACTGATATCACATACTACACATCGTCACATTACTCTTAGGAACCAAGAGGAAACAGTTCAGAAGGACTCAGAGAGCCAAAGTCCTCTTCTCAGAAATTATAGGCACTAAGTGACAAAAAGTGACATTCCGAAATTCCTAAAGGCTCTTAAAATAGTCTTGAAAATGGGATTTACAAGCCCAGGTGACTTGTGTGCTGCTGCTGAAAATTTTACCCTTACTCTCATTTTGAGGAAAATATAAGCAATGTGAAAACACAGTTCACACACAGACAGATATACAAATCTCTATGTATACACAAATTAGCATGAAAAGGATGTACTTCAGATTTGGATTCGATGTCATACTGTTCAGTTTTGTAGTCCTAATCAGAAAAGATACAGAATAGAGATGAAATGACACCTTTTTTTTCAATGTATATGTAATAATAAACTGAGAGAGGACACATAAAACAATAAAGTGGAAGAGAAAACTAGAGTACAGAATAAGGCGAGTTGTAAATTACGCTGTAAAGACTAGAAAAATATACAGCTTTCCAGAATCATCATAACTTGGAGAAGAATTCAGCAGTGCCAATTTTCATTTCAGCATACTGCTCACAGTAAGTGAGTGGTAGGGACGCTGTGCTGATGGAGAATTTATTTACTCTAAGGCTTCCCTGGTTTAATCAACTCTTGGTCTAAGGAACAGTACTGTTACTTCCCACAAATCCTGACTCTCAAGAAAAAAAGGATAAATGGAGTGAATCACAACTGTCATCTGAAGTATGTTTGTTTATTACAGAAAGATTTAACTTGATAATCCAACCTGCTGAATGGTGACAACTAAAATCAATTTCCAAGCAAGTTGCTTCTTTCCTGTTTAAATTCTACAGATTTATAACCAGGAAGTCAGAGGTTACATTTTCAGATTCAGAGAATCTTCTTTTGTATCAAGGTTGGATAAGAGATACCTTTCAAAAGATGCTTGCTATAAAATTAGTTGGTTCCTCTGTGGAGTTACACCGCAGCAGCATATATGTAAAGATGCACTGCTACTCTCAGTTCAGAACTCCCAAGGGTTTATGTATTAGTGTTCAAATTGTTCTCTAGGGTTCCTTTTTTGGCTGCTGTGAAGAACCAAACTTTCTCTAGTTTCACAAGACTGCAGGTGCAAGTCTGTTACTTGGTGACCAGCGAGTGATGGGCAGTGAGGAAGCAGAAGGGATAGCAGAAAGTGTCTGTTAAACAAAAAACAGAGACACGTGAAATGTTTTCAGTATTTTGAATGTGCAAACTTGCAGGGTTCCTTAAAAATAAATCTAGAAATGTACTGTAGAGACTGCCAATCTCAGCACTTGCTGTTGTGCTATTTCCCTCACACTACACCTGTCCACTTCATCTTGGCTCTCAGAAGTACAATTGGTTGGCCAACCTAATTAACCTTTTGTCCCTACTGACTCTAGGCTTGATTTAGTGCCTGGACTTGTGTTTCAAGCTCCTTGCTCAGGTGCAGTTTTACGGCCTGTGGGGTGGGATCCAGCCCAMAGGCTGGGATCCAAGCAGTATTCTGCTCTGACCACAAGAAAAAAAAAAAAAAACTTAATAAAATCAGATGAGTTCTACCAAGGTTTTTTGTTTTTTTACCTCCCACTAATCAGTACCAGGGCACCGCAGAGCCTCGCACCCCACCTTAGCTCAAAGGTCCTCAGCCCTGGTACACTAGTGAGGTCTAACACACACATGACATTGAACATACTTGTAGGAGTTTGCACAGGACTCACTACACAGGCGCACAGACAAATCCCGGTGTAACTGTCTGTCCATAATGCGTTTTTGGGTCTGGGGTACCGCGTGGCTCAAAGTCCTCGACAGCTCAAACAGCCCCGCGAAACCCAACCGTGCGCGGCCGCCCGCGCCCCGGCACCGACCCGAGGGGACCGAAGCCGCCGCGGCGGCCCGAGGGCAGAACCCCGGACACCAGCCCCGGACACCAGCCCCGGACACCAGCCCCGGACACCAGCCCCGGACACCAGCCCCGGACGCCGACCCCGGCCCGGCCCCGCCGCAGCCCGGCCCGGTCCAGCCCGGCCGCCCCTCACCTGCGCCGCTCACAAAATGGCAGGTGAGCGCCGCGGGGCTGCGGCTCGGCCGCCGGGAGGGGCGCGGGAAGGCCGGCGGCCGCGCCCCCACCCCGGTCCCCCTCGCACTCACGATCTCCAGGAAGACGACGGCTCCCGAGAAGGTGCGCAGGATCTCCAGGCCGGAGGGCAGCGTGACCCGGGGAGGCGGGAAGTAGGGAGCGGGGTTGGGAGGCGGCGGCATGGACGAGGCTCCCCTGGGCAACATGTTGCTGCARCGGCGGCTGCCGTGCCGAGCGCGGCCAGGTGGGCGAGGAGGCGGCGGCGAGGGCGGGCGCAAGTGCGGGCGAAGGTGCGGGCGAGCCCGTCCGCGCCGCCCCGGCCGCCTCCCCCTGCCCGGCCCAGCGCCGGCACCGCCCCGCAGCCGCCGCGCCTCGCCCGGGGCTGGGCGGTGTCCTCACCGCGCCGGGCACCGGACCTGGAGCCGGGCTGTGTCCGGCCGCTGCCCCTCGGCTGCCCCAGGAGCGCGGCGCTCCGCATTCACAAGTCCTGAATCAATCCAGCCGGACTCGGGGCGCGATTTCCTAATGCCGGTTTGCAAAAGGTTGTTATTTACCTTCTGGTTACAGATATCTGGGGCTTCGAAATTACGAGGTTGCACTTTTTGTTTTTTTAAAGGAGCCTACTACGTTGTCCGTTCAAAATAGTGAAAACGTTTCATGTGTACCTTGGTTTTGCTCAGTCTGGCTCAGCTGTACACAACTGCTTCAGAGTAATAGAAAATTTGTTTGTAAAAGTTTGGGGTAGAGTAAGGTACGCGTTCACCAGACCACTTATAATGCGTATTTTTCTTACACTTCTTTGTATAAGCATCTTCTCCAGATGAAGGATATGGCATCAGCCGTTTTCTTATTTCTTCCATTGTGACTTCGGATGGGATGTCCTGTCTCTGGGATGACCAAGACTGAGTTTCACCCAATGTTAGCCCGTGCAGTGTTTCTGGGTGTTTATCCTCCACGCATACAGCTGCCGCTTTAGAGATTACATTTTAAGAAGTTTTCATGCAAGTGTGTATAGCTGCTCTGGAAGTTGAACAAGCTTGGGCATTAAGACTATATTCCTTTATTTTTAGATGCATGATGCTTCTCAGATGTGCTTTTGTGATGACAAGAAATGCCACGGCCTGAGATCTCTGCCTTCCCCACCTCAATCCAAGCCCTAAGGGGAGCGCATCTGGCTCCACTAAACAAGACTCATCTGTGTTTCTGCTGTACCTAGTACGTAAATAGGTTTGTGATGCTTTTAAAATGCAGTAATAGCCACTTGGCTTTGAAATCATGGCTTATAAATGAGGAAGAAGCCACAGTTTGCATTCTTTCTTGTGCTCTCTCTACATCCCTATGTCTTTTGTAGCTGCATGCCTCTTGCACTCTTAAATAGGAGATGTGGGATTGAATCCACATTAGGCTGAGGAAGGCACTGAGCCCAGCTTCCTTTCTTTTCTGAGTGCTTTACCCCACCAGTTATCCAATGAGGTATTACTTCTGCTCTAGACCTATCTTAAAAGTGAACCTTGTGTCCCATCCATGTATCTTCAGGGAAGGACTCCAGGCTCTGGAAGCACGTGCCTACAGGACCTGGTTTGGGTGTGTTTTGGAAAGGAATGGGGTTCAGGCTTGTGCCTAAGTGATTAGGTGTAGGTGGTTTATTCTTGGAGTTGCGTTCTGGAGACCATATGTCCAATTAATTTCACAGTCTGGCCCTAAATCTGTTGAGACTGACCTGCAGAGGGAGAAATCTGAGTGGGTGGAAAACTGGGCTGATTAGTTTATGATTCAGAACAAGAAATGTGATTGTCCTTACCTTACACAAAGGAAGTACAAATAACACTTTATCATAAACATTTCCAGTATTATTATCCAGCTGCACAATTAATCTATGTAAACTCCAGCAGCACTGGATTTTACTAATGATTACATACCATGTGCAGTTACTTTTTCTTGCTTGTAAGTACAATTTCTTTTTACCTGCACATTCCTTATAACACTTATTTTCTTGAATTTTAGTAGGTTTTCACAAAAAAAGTCTGAATTTCACTTTCACAATAAGGTATAGGAATACTGAGTAGATTTGTAGCAGTGCTTTTTCCTAAATCCTAATCATTTAAATGAAAGTGGCTGTTTGAATTATTTTTACTGTGTTCAGGCAGGATGCACTACAGTGCCACGTGGGATTGCTTTTATACTGATACATGTACTGTTTGAATCTTTAAAGAACTGGATTCTTTAAGAGATTAGTGTCAGGATTGCTTTTTTAAGTTTCCTTGCAAAAGCACATGTTTGGGTTGGCCTGCTTTTTAATAGCATTTTTATGAAACTAATTGCATCTTGGCGTGTTACAAAGCAAACTAATGATGCTGCTTCAAGTCCACCAGAGTCAACAAGTAGACAGAAGTATATTCATACACTGTGTGTAGGAAGGTCTGTCTGTAAAACCACAAGGACTCAAAAGTGCTCCTGAGTGGCTGTAACAAAGTCTTTGCCCTTCATGTTCTTGGGCTTATGGCAGCCTAACGTAGAGGTGGCCTTGTCACAGGACTACTAAACCAGTTGCTATCAATTTTAGATTACGAAAAATAATTGATGGTTCAAGTTCCACATATAGTGATGTAATATGTGCATATTATATATAGAAATTAAAATATCTGTTTTGGAATGCTATAATTCTCCTCGCCCAAGTGACCAACCATTAGAAAACTGCAGTAAATTATGAAAATCTGTAGCCAGCTACAATAAAAGATAAGTTGGTGTTTTAAAAAAACATATACGTCATGCTGGATATGAAAATTACTTACACAGCAGTCATATGAAGCAAGATTCAGACTACCTTTTGTGATGTACGGCATGATACTTCTGGAAGAGTTGAATGTTAGTAAGGATACCGGAGTAATAGGTGAAAGTAATGTCAATATAAGAATTCATGGTCCTTAACACCTATCTGAGTATGTTATCAGGGCACTTCAGGAAGTGATGTAATCTCATGTCCTATGTTACAGTGTGCACAAGGGTGGTCTGCCAAAATGGCCAAAGGGGTGGAAAATACAAAACCAATAAATGACAGTAACCCTATTCTCCTATGGCTCTGTTTACACACAAACAGATTTCCTCAAGACAAAGCGGGGCTAAGCAAGGTTTTGCTGACAGTATTAGGATCTGCTTCTTTCTTCCAGTTACTTTCTTGTTCTGGAAGAAGTTGCCCCCAAAAGTCACGTGTGTTCATCATATAAAATACAGACTGTTTTGTTTATGGATGAATTAATTTAACATGCTCCTGGAAATTACACGCAGGATTCTGATCTCATACTGGTACAAACTCTGGAGTCATTCCCCTTTAGCCAGTGAAATTAAATAGGCATAAAACTGGTTTGCACAAGATGAGTGATAAGGAAAGCCTTTAGCATCATTTATGTAGTGTATTTACTCAGTGGTAACAGAACTTCAGGTCATGGTTGGACCTATGCATATTATGTGAATTAGTGTGCAATACCATCACATTGTTGAGGTTTCTAGGGAGGCAGTGCAACAGTTTTAATTTTCAACAGGCAAGGCCAGGCTTGTGAATGCGTGCTGCCACTTTTTGCATCATTACACTATGGGAAAGTAACTGTTGAAATCTCTTGCTTTATCCAGTTAAACTGAGCTTGGGATGTGTGCTGAAGAGAGGAAATGAAGATAAATGTGCCACCTGTTTGGTCCACCAGTCCCAGGGATGGCTGGTTACCAAACCACTCCCTGGTGTAGCTTAAAGCAGTCTCAGAGCTGCTCTCAGCAGAGATTTCTGGCTGGCTCATAAGGCTGTGGTGGTATTCTGGATATGGCCTCTTCCTGCAGAAGTGTTTTCTGTGCCCAGAGCTGTGGAATGAAAGGCATTGACCTGGCTACTTTGTCTCTCAGGATACCCTTTCAAGCAGGGAATCCTTAGCTGACTGGTTAAGGGTGTTTGAGGGTCCCTTCACACAGGCACCACACAGCTGGGAGGCTGGCGTTGAGCCAGGGACCCTCCTTGGTGGAGTGAGCTGGTGTTACTGAGGACAGGCTGAGGTCTCTGTTATTCCAATAACACCGTTTCCGAAAGGTTACTAGCACTTTGTTTGTTTGACTGCTGCTCTCTACCAGTATAGTATAACGTGCAGTCAAAGGGCCGATTTTGCTTTAATTTACTTTGAGAAATCCCTTTCAGCTGTATGAGGGTTCAGCAAAGGTAAAAATGCAAAATCTCATCATAGCATAGAGGAGGATCTTGACCTGACATCATGTAGGAGGCAAGATGGGTAGAGATGGACATGGCAGAGCAGAGCAAAAGTTACCTAATGGGAAAATGTCTAAAGCAGTTAATGTGCTGCTCTTGGCATAGGTGTGCCAGCAGGAAAAATGGTTTGCRTGAATTGTCCTCAGAAGAGAATGTGAAAGTCTGAGGGGTACAAACTGGGAGCATAACATTCTTGTAGATAAGGGATGGGTAAATTCTGTTTATGACAGAATTGCCCAGGGACACCAGTAGACAGACTGCACAGCAGCAATACGTTTTGTTTTTTTTCCCTGTCCCACTCCAGCTTCACGATGTAAAAGAGGACCAGTTCGGCTGGTTGCAGAGAAAGTCAAGTTCAGCAGCACGGGCAGGAGGATGTGCTAAGTGCTGCTGTTGCAGGATGCAGCACAGCACTGTGCCATTGGTACAGCTGGTAGCATGGGCCTCTTCTCACTCTGTCGTCACTCAAGGCTTGATGTACCAATCTTAACTTATAATGTGCTGGCCTCAGATCCTATCTCGTTGGGCAGCAGTAGGTATCTATTGTTTTGATGAACTATCAGTGCTTTCAGGAAGTCACCTTTTTCCTCAGTTGCAGTTTGTTTGCCTTTTGGGGACTGTTTGTTTTATTGAGCAAATTCCTGGCTAAAAATCCGATAGAAGGCAAAGGATAATTAAGCAAAAGACAATGGTGGCTTTATTTCATGATGAATGAATTCAGGAAGGAGAAGCAGGGAAACATTAAAATAGGGTTTTGTAAAAAAGCACTGTAATGGTTTGAAATAGCGTAAAAATGCTGATGCAAAAAGACTGAGTCTATAGATTTCAAAGCACTCTTGAGTTTATTTAGTTGTAACAAATAGGATTTATCAGTGTTACAATGTATTCACATAATTTGGACTTATCTGATGACTATTAGTGGGATGGTAAAGAGCTTTTTGTATATAAGTATGGGCATCTTTAAGGGAATAGTAAGTAACTTCTATATTTGTAGTTGGTTTCAGTTTGCTTAAAATAGCAGGGTCTTATTTTACTGACATCTGTTGTTACTTATAGTACTGGAGCTATAAGGCTGAGAGGGAGCTCTTCAGCTATTGAATCACTGGCAGACCTGTAATCCTTTTACTGACTGCATCATTTCAAAACCCTCTCCAATCCTCCAGCCTCCAAGCATCCAGTGCCTCTGGTGTTCAGGAACTTCCTCGTGGTAGTTCAAACTGCACATAACCCAGTGTAACTGAGCTGCTGCCCAATGRAGTGATCCCATTCCCCCAGCCAGGGTTTCCCTCTGCCTCCTTTGCATCACTGCTAATGAAAGTGAGTGGGTCAGACTAAGGCAAAATGGTTCCTTCTTTCTCTTTGATTGATTAGCTTTGTGCTGAAATTAATTACTTTCAGTACTAACAGAACAGTTTAAAAACAAACACAAAACTTATGAATCAAAGGCACTGCCGTGTTCTGTCTTCTTTATGTAATGTACAGTATGTGGACATTTTTTATCATTAAAATGATAGATTGAAAGCCATTATTGGGATTTTTCTTTTAGATAAGAAATGCTGATGCAGTTTCTAGAAGCCTTCAGGTGGTCTGAGCCATGCTTCTGCATCTTTAGACACTCTGCTGCTGTGCCCATATTAATTAAAGGGAAAAACTAAATGATCACAGGTATCTGTACTGAAATTATATTGATTTCATTATGAAATTCAAATTGTTCATAAAGAGCTGCTTGAATTTTCTCATGTATAGGTGATTTTAGGGATATTGGTACCTGGACTGTAATTTTCTTCAGTGGAGTTTACAGTGTTTTACATCCTAGAGGACTCCAAGGGTCTCAACTGAGATGAATGGTTCACAATATATCAGCATTTGTCTCGTTTTTGTTTTTACTTAGAGTAAGCACAAATGCATGTTGTCTAACCTTGAACTTTAGATTATGAGCTTGACTGTCCTCTGCAATGATAAACTCCCATAGGGCACCCAGGTGTTTTCAGGAACTGGATGCCCCTTACAGAACATGAACCCTCTTTCTAATGCTTGATTTTCTTATGTCAGATTGAGAAATGCTGCCTGCTTATGTGCTTAGATCCTCTCCAATACTGATGGCAAGTTCCAAACAGTAACTGTTTCTGAGTCATCACGTGCTGAAGCTACATTAGAAATTAACATAACACATAAAAACAATATCTTTATTTCAAGGAAGTACTGTGAATATATTTCTGCAGGCCTATATCAACTACTTAGTTCCTACTGAACCCAGCCTCAGATTCTTTCACAATGTTTTGGTAAGTTTAAGCATTTGATCAAGTWGGTTTTGATTCATAGGAAAGCAAACAGGTTTGGGTTTGTTTTTTTTTTTCCTTTCCTTTCTTTCATGAATCCTAAACCAGTTAAACTGCATTCCTGTTGGCCTGACGTCCTTCATGAAGAAATAAGTGTTACACACAGTATGTATGCAATTTCTGGGTAGAAAACAATCTGTGGTTCTACTAGCAGGTTTAGCTTACGAATCATCAAGGAAGGTGAGGTGGTTCATGTTATCCTCATGCTGAGACACACTCTGTGAAGATGTGGTTTAGACTATGAAAAATAAGTTAAACACTATCTGACTTTCCCTCCATGATTTTCAGTGTGACAACCACAGAATTTACTCACACAGATAATGAATATTTTATTTCATTCACCATTGCTGATGGTTTCTTGTATTCATTAGTGTCTGGCTTTGTGCTTTGCTTCCTGACATCTTTCCACTTCTTGCACATGCTTCTCTTATGTAGTGAGTATTTTCATCCACTCCAGTAAATAACTCCTCACAGTGGACTTGCACATTGTTCTCAGAGGTGCTGGATGAGGGGAGAGAAAGAGATGGTGAATAAAACCAAACAAACTAAACAGCAGACTATCTGCACCTTTAAACAAAATTATTTTTCTACCCCAGAATCTGATTTGGAATGGGACCTAATGTTCACATATTCTTCAGAGTGTTTACAGTCTGTAGCAGTGCATTTCAAATACTTGAATGGCCTTGTCTTTTTCTGCCTACCAGTAGTTTTGTGGAGCTATTTAAGTAGCTTAAATTTTAATCCACAGGTATTTGGAAGAAGAATGAATCAGTGGCCAAAAAACACAGCTCATTAATTTTACATAATAGCAAAAGAATAAATAGGTCACTATTCTGTGCATTATTTTACTAATAGAATAGTCTAATTGCTGTGTGGTTAGTGTTTATAGGGTACTTTGAAGATGTAGATCGTTGTACATAATTTGTTGTACAGTGCTAATGTGTTCATACATTTCTACATCTAGCTAAACTCAAAAAGAACTTAACCTCACATGAAGTCCTTTTGCGTTTCTGGTGCACCGTGAAAGCAACCAGGCTGGGATTCAGCTGATCAAGTGCCTATGTGTATCTCCAGTTACCTGGCTAGACCCCCACTAGAAACAGGAAAGAAATAGCTGCGTTTGAGGAACAAGCTGTTTTGTACTAAAGGTATCTGAATATAGATCATATGAATCCTTTGTGTTCTGCTTTGTCCTTGGTTTTGCAGAAAATGTGTTTCTGCTTCTTCAGGTCCTGGGAATGCTCTCTTTCCTGCATATGTGGACTTGCAGAAAGTTCTGGTATTCCTGAGCTATTGAATTGAAATTTCTAGTTGTACCTATCAACAACATTTTAGATTTTCTCTGACAAACTTTAAAGCATTTTCAAGACCTAGAAACTGGCTCACAGAGGGAAATTAATTCATCAGCTCACATGGTAAGCATCCGCCAACTCTGTATTCACATTTTTCTGCACTGTTTTACTTGATCTTCTACTAACTGACTGATCATCATTGTTACTCCTTCCACCCTCCACATAGTAGAGTATTCCATGTGCTCAGGGAATGTGTGGGACAACTGATATAAAGGCTTCTATTGTATGAAGTTGGGAAAATTAGCATCTCTTGCTAGACAATTTACTGCTGAGAGGTTAATAAGATAGCAAAAGCTTGAAGCATTTAGTAAGAGAAGAAAATGAACAGGGGATTCGAGACTAAAATCTGTTTTCAGAAAGATATTACTTGTATTTTTCAGGACTCTTTAGGATTGAGCTATGTCCGCATCAATAAAGCCAAAGCAATGATTGACATCTGGCTACTTTTATAAAGTTATGTTTGTTTTACAAAACACATAAGTAAAGAAATCTAACTAAAGAGAAGATACATAATGAAATGACATCGTTTGAAGTCATGGCTGTGCAGATGCACCTATGATGTACTGCATCATACCAGTGAGAAGCTACAGTCCCTTGACTGCCCCAGCGTCTGCAGATATGCTCTTGATTAGGCACAGGACCTCCATGGGATTTAAGCATAGATATAGCACTGAGGATGCTGAGCTACAACACTAAGGGCCTTAGGAATGCACTTGTTCGCACAGACCCCCCAGCCATGTACAGTTTTGTGTGGTCAGGTACTGTGCTTCAGTAGGCTGCTGCCGCTGTCTGCAGAACAGAGTGATGCGAGTTCCTGGTCCCACCCACCTAACGAAAATCAAGTGAAACTTTTCCTCCCTATGTTGAAAGATCCTCATATCCTCGTGGAGAACCATTTCCAGGCCAGGAGTGGGTGGGGCCCAGGGCTGCAGTCGGGCGTGCTGCACACAGCAGGTAGGTAGAGAATACTTTTACAATTTGCTGTTCTCCCTTACCACACAAGCACAAAAGAAACACACATTAAGGTACTGCTTTGATCTTGCTCATTCTTTTTTCCCCGTGTTGAGTAGGTTACATATGACTTTAATAAATGAGAGAAGAGAGAAGAAAAAAAGAAATAGCAATTCATGGCTTCTGTACTTGTGCAAACCTATTAAATCAAGGCAATTTAGAGTAATGCTTTCCAAATAACCATGTTAATGCCTCTCTCTATGACACATTTACTATTTTTGTCATCATACATGGTGTCAAATTGCATCTCAATAACCATTTCAGCCAGTTGAACTACAACTGCAATGTACTATTTAAGACTGTATGTAAAACTAAATAGAGATGCCTRTACATTCTTGTGACTGTAGTCAAGAATGTGGCGATCTATTGCTGAAGGTGCTAAATTGATTTTTTTAAAAAGTTATTAAAGGCAGTGAAGGAAGTGGAAAGAAAGAAAGAAAGAAAGAGAGAGAAAGAAGGAAATGGATCACTTGAATGCCCATGTGACATTGTTTGAAAAGCTTGAGGAAAGTATATTCTTAATGGGATATGTTGATTCTGTGATCATTTTTATTGGAATTAGTTTTTAAAACATTGTATTTACCATAGGTATTTGTGTACTMTCTGCCTTATGTGTGTTATGAGCCTGGGTAGAACAAGATGATAATGCTTATACTGAGTGACAGTCTCCAGAATATAGATGATAGTAAATTCCTGGCTGTCCAAGAGCAGGAAGCATGCTGAAGTATTCCTGATATCTTAGGCAACTGTCTTGTGTTCACTGTAYATCTACAAGCAGATGTAACAGGATGTTGGTGTGGCTAAACAGGGAACGTGGTGCAGCTCCAATGCAAAAAGCTAGTATGGAGGGGATGGAAGCAGGGACAGGCTACAACGGAATAATTCAGAAACATTGCCTGAGCTTGTAGGGGTAGCCTCAGGAGATCCAAAGCCTAAATGCAGTTGAGACTTACATGGGAGGCACAACAAGAAGAGCTTCCAATGCCGTGTTAGTATAAAAAGGCTGAGCAAGGAATATGTGGAACGATTGCTGAATGGAGGAGGTGATGTAGTGACAGCAGACACTGGTAAAATGGAGATATTCCAAGGTTTATTTGCCATCTCTACCACCAAACTGTCCCATTTGTCTGTGCTTAGGGAAAGGGTCCAAAGAGAACTAGCAGCAGTAGATGAGTGTTTAGCCAGGGATTACTTGAGAGAGTTTGACCAGCAAACTCCATGGAAGCAGAAAGACCACATCCAAGGTGCCAAAAAAAAAGATTAGATGTCTTTGCAGGGCCACTGTATCACATCAGAAGGGTTGTGGAGATCATGGAAGATTCCTAATAAGTGGAAATGGTAAATGTCACACCCTTCTTCAGAAAGACCAAAGACCGTCTGGGGAACTATGAACAGATCAGCATTGCTTCGGTCCCCATGGAACTTAAAGGATTGGGTCCTTTTGAAGCACATTTCTGGGCATCTGAAGGAGAAGGTGAGTGGAAACAATCAGCATGGATCTACCAAAGGTAAATCATGCCTGACTGCCTGATTGTATTTATGATTCTATGACTGGGTTTGTGGATGAGGAGAGAGAAGTGGGATATCATTTACCTCAAATTTAGCAAGGCTTTTGACATTGTCTCCAACAGCATTCTTTCATCTCAGTTAGGAAGTTATGGTCTGTATGGGTAAAAATTCGTTGATTTGGCTCAGAGSAGAATGGTTAAATGAGTTGTTCTCTACCCAGAGAACATTTTCCTGTTTACCTAGTAGAGTGCCACAGGGATCTAGATACTGGAACTGTCCTGTTTGACATCTTTACCAGTTACCTCAAGGAGGTGATGAAATCCACTTTCCTCAGGTTTGCAGATGATACCAAATTGGAGGGAACAGTGAATATGGTGTGGGCAGTGCTCCCATACAGAGGAACCCAGGCAGGTTGGAGGAATGGGCCAAGCGCAACCTTATGAAATTTGGCAAGGACAAATGCAAAGTTCCTGTCATCTGGGAATGCTGGGCCCTTGCATCAATACATGCTGGGTCTGACTGGCTTTACTGCAAAAGCTTGGGAGAGTCCTGGCAGACAGCACATGGCCTGTGTGTYAGGAGTGTGCCCTGGCAGCAAAGAAGGTGACAGCATCCTGACTGTGCTAGAGGGAGCACAGCCAGGAGCTTGTGGGAAGAGATTATGCTCCTGCTCAGCACCTGTTAGGCCACATCTAGGCACTGTATCCTTTTGAGCGCCTCCAAGAAAGGCATTGAAAAATTAGAGCCAAGTTCAACTGAGCCCCCCCCCCCCCGATGGTTGGAGTCAGAGCCATGTGAGGAGGAGCTAAAGGAACTGGATTTATTCAGCCTGAAGAAGAGATGGCTTCAGGTTAACCTGATAGCAGCCTGCCAGGACCTGTGAGTGAGTCTTCAAAAAGACAAAGCTGGGCTCTTCACAATGGTAACTGGTGGGAGGACAAAAAACAGCAGGCATAAATTGAAACAAGAAATGTTCAGCCTGSGAATAATGAAAAGAAAAACATGAAAAAATTATACTGAGATTGGGTAAAATGGTTTAGGTGTCAAGCACTAACAGACCATAAATTGTGAATAGTCAGACACCATTTCCTGTATTCCTGGCTCCATCCACTTAATGTATAAACCTAAGATACTTTACCCACCACAGTGAATTTCCATTGGCTAGCAGTGAAACCTTTGATATAGCTCAAATTCTTACTTATAGCAAGCAAATTTTTTTCTGCAAAACACAGCTATAGTATTTCAGTTAGTGAAGGCTCAAGCCTGTGTCCACATGGCATGGGGCAGGCACCTACCTGCCAGGTTTCCTCTGTGGGAAGGCTTTTTTATTTGGCCTGGCCTATGAGTTAGGCTTCTTGGCAGAATTTATTAACTGGGACTAGTGTTGCAGGAATGGGCTGCACAAGCACCTGCTCACACTTACGCCTGGCTGGCTTGAACACTGGACATCTGCTGTGCTCCTCTGCTGTCCCCCTTCCGTAGTTAGCAAAGGGACTGCCATCCCAGGTCTGCTTGTTTCAGCAGGCATAGCCTTGCCCAGTGTTCTGTTAATACATAGTGGCTAAGAGGGTTGATTTTGTTTATTTTTTTCTATTTAAGAAAAGATGACACTGGTGTGKAAGGACAGGAGGGGAATGGAAGAACTGGGCAGTTCCAGGCTTTCTACGGTAGAAATCCTGCACAAGTTCCTCAGTTGCTTCCCTCAGCCATGGAGCCAGAGCCATGACAGTCATTCCTTCCTGTACGTGAAGCATGCTCCAGGATTACTCATAATTCATGGTCAYCTAAAAAACCTCTAGAGTTTCAATTTAGATATATATTCCTTGATTTTTAATGTGTTGGAGAGCATCTGAGGCAGAGCTTGATCCTGCAGCAAAGTATTGCTCCTCTTTCACCTTCTCCCAGGTCTGAGTTTCCTCCTAAAGAACAGGAAAATGGCTTGTTCATGATGATTGTAGCATTAAGGACATCTCTACATTTTGTCAGCCAGTGGTCTCAGTATGGCCAGAGKGTTTCGGAATATGGACCTCCAGTCTGGCAAGCAGGTTTTGGTGGCTTTTTGGATCACAAGTAAAGATGCAGTGTGAAGAAGCGATTGTGCCTACYCACAGGGATGCCACTGTGCCACTTCTGCATGACTGGTAGGAACTGACCTGCTGTGAATGAGGCCAGCAGCCTTAGGCTTGAGCTTCTAAAAGGCATTACTGTTTCTGAAGAAACTTAGCTTTGAATTAGTCATTAATTCTTTATCATTACCCATTAATGCCTCTAAAACCAAAGTGTTTAGCTTAACGAGTTTATTACAATAGATCCTAAAAAGTGTAATTCTGCCTAATTTTGAGGAACATCAATTCCCAGAAAGGGAACAATTCAGGTTGAGTTATGTCATGCAAAGTGAACCTGTTTGCCCAAATACTCTCATAGCAGAGGAGGGGAGCAAAGAAAAGAAATGTGGTCCCACCCCTTTATTCACAGGTCTGAATAGTTTCCCGAAGGGTGTGTAGCAACACAGATAATTTACTGCTGGTAGCAACAGGAGGTTTTCTGGAGGAACAAGTGTCAGAGAAACCGGATTACAAGAGCGGTTCTGAGTCACAGAGTCTCCTGGGATGCTCCTGTGTTGGTCATTGCTCAGAGGTGAACTTGGAGTCAAACTAACAACCACCTAAATGGTTTGGAGGATTTTCCTGCTTAGAGTGAGGTTGAGGAAGTATGATTGTTGTCTGGTTGCCTTTGCAGTGCTGTACTCAGCAGTAGAAGGGAGACTTGGAGCTGACCCTCTGCAGTACCAGCTGGTGGCATGTCCAACTCTTCATATACCCAGAGGAAGACTATGTGCAGCTGGTGCTCAGAGTGACCTGCAGGGAATGTTGCTGCATGGTGCCTAGTGTCTAGCATTCTCCTTAGCTTCCAGATATCATTCCTTAATATTTAGTGTCAAGTGGGACTGCAATGGCTCTGAGGTTTCTCTTGACATCTCCTGCTGTGAGGAAAGGCAAACCATGACTAAGAACTGAAGGCAAAATGGTTGCTGTGTCTGAAGAAAAAAGCTCTGTCAGTATTCTCAAAGATATGAAAATGTGATTCTTTGTGGGCATTCTGACAGAGAGTTCTGAGTACCCAGGCACTGACGGCAGAGCCTTCATGTTTAGTACTCATCATTTTTCGTGTCTCCCTCTGAACTGCGGGACTAAGTTGCTCAACCACACCTGAATCTGGGTTCTTGGGGCATAAAACCTGTTCTATAGCTTCTTCCTGTGTTGCAAAGGCATGGGTGATTTTAGCATGAGACATCAAACATCACTGTCTTCTGAGTTAGGGAGTTAATATGTTCCTAGAATCACCTGTTAAACCAGCAATGCGCATGGTATTGCTTATGCTACACGTGCCTGTTTACAGCCCACAGGAATGGAGTTGCTTCCTTTACACTGTTCTCTATGTGCTAGACTTTTCTATGTTTATCACAGATTTTGGGGACTTCAGACTAGGACTGCTCCATCTATTTTCAGGTTGCCTACAAGCTGTGCAGGCATGCATGCCTATGTATCATTAATTCCTCACACCTCAGGCCAGCCTGGCAGATGATAGAGTTGAAAACAGAGATAAGCGAGACCTCTTCTGCATAGAAGTATAGAATGGTTTGGGTTGGAAGGAACCTTAAAGATCATCTAGTTCGGACCCCCATACAGTCAGCAGGGACATTTTCCACTAGACCAGGTTTCTCAGTGCTCCATCCAGCCTGGCCTTGAACACTTCGAGGGACATCCAGAACTTCTCTGGGCAATCTGTTTCAGTGTCTTGCCACAACTACAGTATGGAATTTCTTCCTGATATGTAACCTAAACCTACTCTCTTTCGGTTTAAACTCATTCCCCCTTGTCCTGTCACTACATGTCCTTGCAAAAATCCTCTATCCATCTTCCTTGTAGGCGCCCTTCAGGTACTGGAAGGCCACAATTAGGTCACTCCAAAGCCKYCTTTTTTCCGAGCTGAACAAACCCAAATCTCAGCCTTTCCTCATAGGAGAGGTCCTCCATCTCTCTGATCATCTTGGTGGCCTCCTCTGGACCCACTCTAGCAGGTTAATGTCCTTCCTGTGCTGGGGACCCCAGARGTGGATGCAGCACTGCAGGTGGGATCTCAGCAGAGCAGAGTAGAAGGGCAGAATCACGAGGCTTTGGATGCAACCCAGGATACACTTGGCTATCTGCGCTGCAAGTGCACTTTGCCAGCTCATGTCCAGCCTCTCATCCACCAGTACCTCCAAGTCCTTCTTGGCAGGGCTGTTCTTGATCTGCTCATCCCCCACCTGGATTGATACCAGGAGTATAACAACTTCTAAGTTTGAAGTTTGCCGTACTTTGCATGGAAGATTTAACCAGATGACCTCCAGACATCCCCTCCACCTCAAATTATGATTCTAACAACAGAAGGACTTTTTCAAGAGRTACTGCAAATCTCTTCTCCCAGCTCTGAAGTCATCAGGGAAATTACTGGGACTCRCTGTGCAGGTCAGATATTAATGAAGGTCATGCTCTTTCCATCTGTGGACTTCGTAAATCACATCAGTACTTCATATACCAGTGAGCTTACTATTTCTGGCATTTGTGAAATTATATTCACCTCTGCGTGCTCTAAATTTACCCCAAAGTTACACATCGAAATGCCCACCCTAAAATGCATGTAGAAATGAAATAAGAATTCACAACTGGCTGGGTGCACTGTGCAAACCTGTGCGGACTTTATGGTCACTGATGATTAACAGTGGTTACTCTTGCTTAACTCAGTGATGTGAAGGCTGGATTGAGCCCTATCCCTAGTTTCCTATCCCTGATTTGTTCTCCTTACGGCAAATGAACGAGGATGGGTTATTGTATGTACAGAGGGTGCCAGGCACATTCTCTGGCACTTTTATTTCCTCTTCTTGAGGAATTCACAGACAAAGTAGATGGTGACTTGGCACTCGGAGTCGTTCCACTCTCCTGTGCTGAGCATTTCCACACAGTCCTCGTGACCAGCTGGATCGTGAGGCTCCCCTTGCTTCCAGTTACTGTAGTTCTGCAGTGGGCTGTTGTCTGCATACACAAACTGTCCTTCTTTTTCCATGTCATTCAGCCCAATGAAGGCTCGGAAGAGGCCACTGTTGGAGATGTAGTCAGCAATCAGGGCATTGGTTGCCTCATCTTTAGGCATAGCCAGTGCTCCTCCTCTGTCCCTGCAGTGGGTCAAGGCTTCTCTGTAATTCTTCTCTTCTTTCACAATGTAATAGAATTTCTCATCTGTCTCCCTGATGCCTGCTATAACTTTAAAGGAGAAGAAAAATTGCTTAATGGCATGTCAAGAGATGCTGAAGGTTATTCTATTCCAATATGACAATGAGATTATTTTTACATTACATTAGAATTAATAAAAGGAAAGGAGGAAAAGCATTCCCATCACTGTTTTTATGATGAACAATGAGGACATGATCAGAGACTGATGCGACCAATGGGACTGTCAAGCACCTTGCACACATTAGGACAAGAACTATTCAGTCCTGATTGGCGTGTCTCCTGTGACGCTTCAGTTATATTTCATGGATGTCTAGTACTAATCAAATTAAAGCATGCTAAATGATCAAATAGCAATGTCTAACTCTGCATCACCCCCATTGCTTTGTATTTTTTTAATATAGATTGTGAAGGAGTGCTCAGGGATAGAAACACAGGGGTATAGATAGCTTTTCAGGCCCTTTCCATGTAGAGGAAGATTAATGTGGCTGCTAAAATAAGGCATTTTAAATACAGCCTGATATTCAGAGCTGCTGTAGTACTATGTGGCATTGACTAGGAAGAAAATTGTGGTTGCTCAGCAGCTTTAAGAGGCAGACCTCTCAACCTAGTGAATTAAGCAGTGCCAAGGAGCATACTTGGATTGCTGGAAGTTGATTGTCTCTGCTGATGGATTGCTGGAATGGTCCTGAGCAGAGTTTGTCCTGGGACAATTAACGCTCTCTCAAACAATTCAGCAGTTACCCCAGACACATCTTAGGATTTAGCAGAGGACAGTGATAATGTGTCATTCAGTTTTGTAGGACTTATAATGTAGGTGAGTAGTGTTCTGTGCTGGATGCCCACAGTGTCAAAGAACAGTCTCAAATGCATTTAATTTACTGATACAGCCCTAGTCCTGGAAGCAGTGGTGGAGCTGTCTCAAAAACCTCTGCTATGCCTGGAAACTCTCTTCCTTCCTTTCAGTGGGGCAGTTTGCACTTTCCACCTGACAGCGCTGCCTGCAAATGTGGCTTCTTATAAGCCATATCCTTGAGTGTTGGTCCCATGTTACAGGAAAATGGTGCATGCACTGAGGAGAGCAGTAGGAATACTSTGTCTTCAGCCTTTCTGTGCAGCAGAATGATCAAGAGATTCCTGCTGCTCTTCATGCCTCTCTGGACCAGATTGGCACAAACTTTTTCCTTATATTGCCTGACTGGCCACTGAACCCGAGCAGAATGACAGTGCAGAGGTGGTTAGCAAGTCATGCCCTGTGCTTTTCATGACGCTTTCTGTTGTGTTGTTGATAATTTCTGTATTGTTTTTGCTTTTAGTCATCTGGTCCTTATATTCTGGCAGATGTAAGACTGTCTCTCCCTTGTAGGTTTTCAGAGTGCCTGAAACAGTGGGAACCTCTCTCTGGTTCATCTGTGGGTGCTGCCATAGAGCAACAGTGGTAGAAGGATAGCAGTGATATCTCTTATTGGAGCCAAATAAATCCCTTCAAATACATAAGGATACTTACCATTCTTCACAAACTTGATGGATGTGTTAAGACGAGCAACATTGATATTCAGTTGTCCAACAAATCTGCGGTATCTTCCACAGTCACAGACCGTGCCTGATGCAATACAAAGGAGAGAGGATTTATCTRTTTAGAAGCATTTGTGTGTGTGTGCATGGAGAGTCACCTGTAGCCCACTTCCAAAGCTTCTGAAGACCTGGGCTTCACTTGTGGAGAGCCAGCCTTACCTTGCCCCACTGGCTATACTTCTGTTGATCAAAGTGTTTAATGTTTTGGCTCTGTGCACTCTATACACTCCCTTGCTAGCTGGCTTAAGCAGTGAGTTAATACCAACCCAAACAATCAATAGCTTTCAAGAACTGAAGTGTCATTTTTATATATATATATATATATATATTTTTTTTTTTTTAGTGTTAACTGGAATTTGGCTTGGTAGAGGTTTTGTTTGTTCTTCTGTTCTTCTCAGAAAGAAAATAAGTTGCTGATGGTTTCCCATTAAGAACCAAATGGTCATTTTTTATGAAATCTCTTAAAAATAAATACAAGCGTAAATTCAAGGTGGGTAACCATTCAAGGTTACTAGGACTGAGAAGAATTTTCTAGTTCGTCAGACTCAAATTCTCCTCCTGTAAGCAAATGCATTACATTAATTTGACAACAGATTATGCTCTATCTTAAATCACTTACTTTTTTCATCCCCATGGCCCTATTAGGAAACTGTTAAAGGGCTTAATTCCTTTGATTTTAAAAACTTTCTTCTAGTATCCAGTATAAATATATACTGCTGGCCTGTCTGTGTGTTAGTTTTTATGATATCAAACATTGCCCATTAATTTGGGTGACTTCATATTTTGCGTATGCTGGTGTATTCATAGGCATCAGTCATGTCCCTACCCTGTCCTTCATTTTGCTCAACAAAACATTTTCAGTCTCTTCCTTACATGTCATCTATTCTCAATCACGGGCCTCAAAATTTCATGAAATTCCAGACAAACCAACCCTGAAATCAAAGATCCAGCAGACTTCACTGTTCTGCACTGAAGGATGCATAACATACCTGCTTTTCCTTTTTTTCCAGCAACCCCCGATAAGCCTTTGGCTCCTTTGTCACCTGAATAAAGAGGAAAATACATTCTCAGATCTGAGACAGTGCACAGGTCAGGGGAGCGTATTCAAAAACCTCTTTAATAATATATTAACAGTGTTCTTCTGATAGAAAGCCCTGATGGACTGTACTGGAAGATGTGCCAAGTTAAACAAACCATGATTAATTCTGGTGTATGGAAATGAGAAGCCTTTAATAGCTAACTCACTGATAACACAGGCATCTCATGTGCTGCTGGTTCCTGGTACCACTTACTTTAAACACAAACTGCAAAATGATCCTGAAAGGCTGAAAGCACTCAAGAAATCTTGGAAAGATGAGATCTGGGTTCTCTCATGGGCTGCAGGACAGAGCCCTTTCCCAGGTTCAGTAGCKCCATGGTGGGATGAGGCACCAGATGTGCTCTAAGCCACTGAATTYGTGTGTCCAAGAGATTGTGTGTGCGGGCAGCAGTTGGCACCTGCACGGAGGGAGGTCAGCAAAAAGCAGCATTTCATTTCAGTTCATGGAAATGTGATTTATTTTCATCCAACTACTTTCCTCTTCTTTTGTAAATTATAAAAATGAGAGAAATACTTCTCCAAATGCTCTGTTACTATAAACTGGAGTTGACTAGCTCTTTAAAAAAATCTCAGCTGTAATTTGGGTGGAGAACAGCTGAACTTTATCTGAAAGTCATGTCAGCTCTTTTATGAATTAAACTTTCAGAAGTCAAAAAACACTAATATTTGCTCTGCCTTATTGATGGCCATGTTTTGATGTACTTTTTACTTTATATGGTTGTGTTTTTTTAAAGAATTTAGATGTGGGCTGTCATTTTAATTAGCAGTGCTTGACACTGCACACTTGCAAGCTGGAATTTCAGGGTTGCTTCATTAAGAACTCAAATGTTTAATCATAGATTTAAACAGTGACTTAGTGACCTTTGCTTCTGCAAATAAAGAAAAGGAGAAAAACTTTAAGGGGACAATAAATTTTGCATTTGGATTGAGAGAAATCTTGATTTAAAGGCTCAGAACATTGGTGTACTTTCAGATAAAGAAAAGCAATTTRTGAGATTCTTAATTTTGGTCTCCTTTGCGGATTGAAGACATCTTAGGAGATAACTCTCTGAGTTTYCAGTTGTCTGGATACTTCTGAAAATTAGTCCCTCAGGTCAAATTCTTTTCCTCTTGCCTGATACTGAAGCTGGCTAGAGGCCATCAAAGTTTTATTAAAAACACTGGTTTGAGAAGCTCCACAGAGAGGCTGTTCCACCCACTCACCAGCATACCCAGGTTGATGTGCTAGTTAGAGACCACAGAGTTCCTCTAGGAATGGTGGTGTCCCTGATCAGCTTTCCAGGCAGGTCTCCTTGTGGCMGAAGTAATGTTGCTTCTTAAGTGGCTCTTTAGAAATATCAGAAAGGAATGCCTGAGCTTCTTCTCAAGATAAATAGAGCACAATTTCATGAAATTATTGTSCAGCAGACTTGGAGTCTACCTTGATTTGCAAGTAGTTGCATCCCTGATTATGTGAGTGCCTTCTTAAAAACTCCTAAATCCCTTCCTTACTGAGCTGCCCTGTGCACTGCTTGCTCACATGACCCACAACAATGCAGGTGACGAGGTGTGGCATCTCCAACAGCAGCAAGACATTGACTTAGGCCTTCAGCAGCCAAATCAGAGGCTCAAATTTGTCTTTTAGAGCATTCAGAGGATTTACTTCACAGGGACTGGATTTCTCCCTCCTCTTTTACCATAGAATCATAGAATAGTTTGGCTTGGAAGGGACCTTCAAAGGTCATCCAGTCCAGCCCCTCTGCAATGAGCAGAACCACCTTCAACTAGATCCATCAAAGAGGATTGATGTCTTAATTCATAAAACAAATTATTTGAGCCAAGTAAGTTGGATATATTGCATGTGGAAAATAAAACTAGGGTGTTTCAGTTAGCTCTCATCACCAATATTTATGCATAACTTCATTTGGARAGCATTGGTCACACCATTATCTAATATTACTCCATATCTGGAACTCTCACAAAACACAAGAAAACTCCCAGACCAGAGCTTACCCTTTCCACCAATTGGACCAATTTTACCAAGCATTCCCTGGTCACCAACATCCCCCACTGGTCCTTTGTTTCCTAAGAGAAGAAATGAAGAGGAAATGAGTATGGATGGTTTCTCTAATTTCTTTTCTGAGGCACTGTTTAGGTCTCTACTGCTGCTATTTTTCCCGAGTGTGGCCAGTCTGTATGTGTGGCAAAGTCAAAATGAGCGCAGCCCTGAGGATATTTGGAGGGGTACAGCACAGATCTCTGCTAC
The DNA here is from genome assembly GCA_018881555.1 of Amblyornis subalaris. Classification (NCBI taxonomy): domain Eukaryota; kingdom Metazoa; phylum Chordata; class Aves; order Passeriformes; family Ptilonorhynchidae; genus Amblyornis; species Amblyornis subalaris. The sequence goes on from JACAXG010000017.1 coordinate 7,631,336, forward strand.
TGTAGGGTATGACAGTAGGACGTTGCAAGGCACCTTCACAGAACTGCCTGTTCAAATGCCCAGAAACATCATATTTTCTTACAGAAAATAGAAACTAAAGCTGCTAGTGATTTACTTCACAGTCAAACCAGGCTGACCGTTTTCATTTTTCTCCAACTCTGGCAAAATGCTTTYCTTCCTCCTTGAGGTAAAGTCCTTGCGGCTTTGCTGGGAATCCTTCTCAAAGCAGGACTGCAAGTAGGGAGCTATGAATTTTGCTGTATGTGCTTTCCCAGTCTTCAGAGCACCCAAATAACAGATGTCCTTTTTAATTGATTAATAAATAATTTCAGTTCTCAGAGAGCTGTCTAGTGATAACAGGCCAATCTAGGGAATCTCATTTTGCAAAATTAATTTAACGCCAATAAGGTGCTTTGTAAATGATTGATTCCCTGGATTTCTTGTATTCCTAAGTATTCCTTACTTACCTGATGTTCATTTTAAGGTAAAAAGCGAAATCGTAAGAATGCATTTAAAAATGGAAAAAGTTTTTTATTGTAACAATAATGACAGAGTGATTTTAGAGTTTCAATGACAGTAAAAACTTTCCTGATTAGTCTTAAGCCACTGTCAAGGAAGAAAGACCTTGGATATGCATTATCATTAAACTCTAAAGATAAATTCAACTTTTGAATTAGAGTATGTAAACAAGGCTGACACCATCATATCTGGTGCCTCCAAAGGATCTGCCCAGGTCACACTCTGGATATGGGATGTGTTTAATTGAGCTGAGTCCTGAAACATCTGTGACTCCTTGTTCTCAGCTCAGAAGCTGTTTGATCAGAGGAATTTTTTTTTTCTCAGTGTGTGGCTTTGTTTGCTTTTGTGCAGAGTACAGACAACTGAAACTCAATTTTATTGAGCATCCTGATGTATTACTAGGCAATAACTCTCAAAATTCAATTTCAACTAAAGGCTAATTTCAGTAAGAGTAATCCTTCTGATTACATATATGATCTGGATTTCCTGAATCACACTCATGACAGCCATATATGGTTGTCTGAAGTACCAATAGGAATTGCACCAAGCTCTCTAAGTATTGTTATGTTCCCTGATTAATGTTTGACAGGATTGTGAAATCCACTGGTGCAACAGGAATGAAAAGCATTAAACATCACCAATCATATGCATCAGTACAGTTGTGTATAATGATATTCATATACCAGTAATAGCCAACAAACCATCATAAATACCTTTTGGTCCTTTTGGTCCAACCTTTCCTTGTTTGCCTACTTCTCCTCTGTCTCCCTTTTCACCTTCGTCCCCTTCCAAAAAACAGAAAATAAAACATCATAGTACATCTCTCTCAGTGGTGTAAATACAACTATACACTCTGAGAAAGTAAAGTTCACAGGTTTTTTTCCTACTGATTTCTTTTTATTTCACATTGAAGGCACAGTAACCATAGGATAAATTTCCAGAGAAGAGATGAGGAATCTGACCATCATTAGAAAAAGCTAAAATCTTTCCCTTTCAGAGAGGCTGTTACAACATGAGAATTATACAATGCCAATTTCTACTCCTATGCTTTAAGCATTATTAGCTATAAAGCAGATAAATAAGCCAATGTTTCCATATTGGGAACACAGGGGCAAACTGCCAGGGGAGGCAACAGGTGTTTATTAATTGTTGATAGTGATTCCCTTCCTAGTGACCCTGTGTTCAGGGTATGCAGATGCATTTGGAATGAGAGGAATGTAAATATGTTGAAATAGATCTTAACATAGACCTTGGCACTTAATATGGCACAATTCTTGCCTTCAGTTTTTGACAGATGACATTTGTGTGTTGATACAAGAAACTTGTTTTGCAATTACTCTAATACTTTATTTTGAAAAGGTCATAGACAGAGTATCTTTAAGAGGCAAAATCATTGCATTTATTATAGTAGTGCAGAGATTTCTCCAAATGAGGTCAAGACTCTATTACATAGGTTCCTGTGTAGTTCTGTATAAGCACTTTTACTGTTGTAAGAGAGTCTTTCAGTGTGCAGCTTACAGTCTAAAGATGCAAGGCAGCAATTAGTCAGAAAGAAATGTTATCTCCTTCCATAAGTAGCATACAATGTTGCTTCACATTATGCAAGAAATTGGAGGCACAACTAACGTTGATTTTCTCATCTTCTTAGGTTGGAGCCAAATCCCAAGAAGGTTTTTTTTTCTTCCCTGGCAGAGGCAGGGAGGGGACACAACTTGCCTGCACCAAACGGCCAGCACTGAACACGGGCAGCCTTCCACGGCCTCTCCCGTTGTTCCCTGCCCCTGTTGGCAATGAGCCTTGCCATGCAGTGGGAAGCAGTGCCAGAGTCTCCTGGCTCAGCCAGGATCTCACGTGGTAGTGGCAGCCAGTTGTGCCCGCTGCCCACAAGGGGAGAAGAGGCTATGGTTCAGCATACGAAGAGCTGAGGGAGGGAAGCCTGTCTGGATGTCAGCAGATGAGACGTCAGGACAGAACAGCAGTGCATGACAAGACCAATAACCTGTCTCACTGAGGATGGTGCCTCCAGGACTGGCAGAAGGTGTTCGGGGAACCGGGTGTACTGAGGGCGACTATGACCCAGGCAGCCACTTCCAGCCTCTCACAAGCAATAGTTTAAGGGCTCATCTGAGCCAAGCACTGCATCCAGACCCCTCATGAACAGCCACTAATGATTCTTCCCTCTGCTGATTATCCTTCTGCCTTTTAAACTCATTTATATTTTTGCCCATTATAATAAACACACTGTGGCAAAGAGCTCAATGATTTTTCTAATGTGCTGGGGAGAAAGTACCTTCCCGTGGTTGCTTTAAGACTGATTGCTATGGTGGTCTCATTTTTTTCTGAAAAGTACTGCCCACTCATTCTTGATTTACCTTTTACTTCTGCAGTCTGAGATAGCATGTCATGGGCTGTTCTGTGGAGTGATAGCAGATGAGAAATACTGCCTATTAATGGCAGCATATAAAACATAGTTTTAGCTGTTTGGCACCTTTCCATGCATGTTACTTGGACTGAGCTGAGTCTGCCCCTTTATGCCAAAATAACCCCTCAGTGTTGGGACTCTCTTGTGAAAGGCAGACTCACCCTGTTGGTCAGGATGCCCTTCGGGAGGGCAGGTCAGTGCCTCCTCTAAGCTGAGGAAGATAAAGGCTGAACTTCTTGTTGGAGAGAGGAAGCAGTTGCTAAAGGAATGGACAAGAAGGAAACATGATGTGGTGTCTATTTTCACTGGGTCTTAAAAATACTGTAGAAATCAGTGTGTATTTTCAAAAGCCAAGCTCCTTAAATATCCAGCTGAAGCTGTGGGTCTGAGCCTGACGCTGATGAAAGGATGTCTRCTTGTACTGAGTTCCAGCCCYGCTGAGAAGGACTTGGGAGTGCTGATGGATGAGAGGCTGGACATGAGCTGGCAATGTGCACTTGCAGGCCAGAAAGCCAAGTGTATCCTGGGCTGCATCACCAGCAGTGTGGGCAGCAGGGCGAGGGAGGGGATTCTGCCCCTCTACTCTGCTCTGCTGATATCCCACCTGCAGTGCTGCATCCAGCTCTGGGGTTCCAGCACAGGAAGGACGTCAATTTGTTGGAGCGAGTCCAGAGGAGGCACCAAGTTGATCAGAGGGATGGAGGACCTCTGCTGTGAGGAAAGACTGAGAGATTTGGGTTTGTTCAGCTCGGAAAAAAGAGAAGGCTTTGGAGTGACCTAATTGTGGCCTTCCAGTACCTGAAGGGAGCCTACAAGAAAGATGGATAGAGGATTTTTGCAAGGACATGTAGTGACAGGACAAAGGGGATTGCGTTTAAACTGAAAGAGAGTAGATTTAGATTAGATATAAAGAAGAAATTCCCTACTGTGAGTGTGGTGAGACACTGGAACAGGCTGCCCAGAGAAGTTGTGGATGCCCCATCCCTGGAAGTGTTCAAGGCCAGGTTGGATGGGGCTCTGAGCAACCTGGTCTAGTGAAAGGTGTCCCTGTGCATGGCAGAGGCATTGGAACTAGATGATCTTTAAAGTTCCTTCCAAGTCAAACTATTCTATGATTCCATTTCTACTGACCATCAAACAGCAGAGATAGAGAATGTATGGTTTAATTTTGCTGTTGACCTCAGTGCTAACAAGAACAAATTGTTCTTTCTGAACCCATCTGTGAAACCCCTGAGAAAAGTGCAGAAGTCACTTCTCAGTATTTCAGAAATTCAGAAAAGATTCCCAGAGGCTGATAAAGGGCTTGTGAAATGAAATTCTGGGAGCAGGTTAAGAGCTGATCTCATCATGGTCTGCAAACCCATACAGAGGGAAAAATGTGTGATAGTAGGAAGGAAGCAGGGCATGATTCAAAGACTAGAAAAGCTGGATGAGTCCTGACTAGAAATGCAACATGGGGATATTGAACAAATGGACCGTGTCCTCTGACAAGGAAGGGAGATGGGGGAGGCTTTTCATGTCCAGCCTTTCTCTGTGCAATGAATTCCTTTGTGTAAGATATGCTGTAATTCTGGGTCTCATATAGAAGCTGCTGAGGGAGCTTCTTTGGCCTGTGGAAAGCAAACCAGATTCCTGCTGACCTTCCAAACCAGGGCTTGTCACCCTGGCAATACTCATCGCCTCTCTCAGACCGCCCAGCTACATTCTCTGTAGGCTGCTCTGTAGAGTAAAAAGGCTCTGGAGAGACTGTTGTTTGCTGCTGAAGGAAGACCTCTGTGCAAGATGCTTTCCTTCCTTCCTTCCTTCCTTCCTTCCTTCCTTCCTTCCTTCCTTCCTTCCTTCCTGCTTGCCTGCCTTCCTGCCTTCCACAGTTAATCTTAAAAATAGAGCCCAGGAAAGAAAGTCAATCTACAAGTGGAGAAGCTGCAATTACTTTCCAAAGATGTTTTATTCCGATGTCTGTTTCAATATTTTGAGACACTGAAAGATCCAGCAACTTTTCCTGAGAGATGCTGGAACAAGCTTTTCACACATGGGGCTGCTGGAGATGAAGCTACATTGTCCTGTATGGACCATCAGACTGAGAGCCAACAGGTGAAAGGAGTGAAAGGTGTGGGAAAGTTTGTTCTGGAGATTTTGAGAGATCAGGGAGTGCCTTAACTTTTATTAACACCCTGTGTGATCCAAATTTTTGCTTAAGCCCTCTAAAAGCCTAAGGGAGAGGGAAGTAAGTGCTATTGCCTTTTTCATCTTGGTGTAAAAAAGCCTACCACACTCTGTCTTACTTTTCCTATCCAGAAAAATGGGAAGAATAATCATTTATCTATCTGTAAGACAGGGTAATGCTGCTTTTCTCCCCATATGTCATCTGAGAATAGGTAGGCCATTACAAAATGAGGCTAGAAACAAACAGTATTAGTAGTACCATCTTATTGTTAATTTAAGACTAGATTAAGCCCACTGCCTGCTGATATGGTGTCAAAATGGGTTGTGTCCTCCTTTAGCTGCTGTGAGCAGTGAGCTCAAATTTTGGCACAAAACATGAACTCTTGGGTTGTGGTCCCCTCTTGTGGTGTCGCTATGATTTGCAACCAGGTAGGAGGGATTGTGAGAGATTGGCTGGTTTGGGCAGGGGTTGAGTTGCCTTCGTTTCTAGTTTATGGTAAGTATCCCTTCCTTTCCTCTGGGATTTCATGTGGACAAGCCATCCCACTGCATTAGCCCCTTTTTTTCTGAATCTTTCAGAAAAAAATCTGTCCTGTTAGTACTCTGGACTGGGCTTTCGAATTTTGTATTATTGTGCTTTGTGCAACATGAATTTTCTGGTCCCTGACATCATATGCTTGTTATCTATACCTAGAGGTTGAGCTCTTCTTTGTGCTGCTTTGCACTTGGGGTGGCGTCAGGTTAAATTTTAACCTAATTAGCAGATTGTCACCTTGGAACTGTGGTTGCAAGGATGTCAGGTAATGTACTGCACTGGCATTTGAAGCATGGGTGAAGAAGCACTTGGAGTCATTAACTGAAGTAACGCCATTTCTCAGCCTTGTTAGTATTCCCTCAAGTTGATTCGTGTGTTCTGCGTCACAGATATGAAATAACAGACTGCTAAAAGGAACACCTGAAGCAGTAAATTACTAGACTCTTCCAGCTTGGGAGTGTGTGAGGCAGAAGAAAAGCAGAAGCCATAAGCAGTAAGTGACTTTTGCAGGCATTAGAAAATTTAAATTGTATTTGAGAGAGAACCACAGACTTTCTGTAAACAAGCTCAGGAAAATGCTGAAGGTCTAATCACCAGCAGGATTTTTAGGCCGTTGAAAGGGGCTCTGTCCTTTTTGGAGCTTCCCTAAATAACACAGTGTTGAGAGGTTACCTTTGGTAAGAATTTAATAAGAATTTACTGACCTTCAAGTGACTTAGATTTCCCTGCTGAATCTTTTGTAGGCAATTTATCTGGTTTGTATTCATGAATTAAGGAAGTTTTCAGGTTCATAGATATTGTTCCCTTATATTTAGTGACTCTCCAAGTCTTGTAATCAAGGGCTGACCCTGGTTTTTCTCAGAGGTTATGGATCACACAATTATCTATAGACACAGCCCAGCATCAGGGTGATAGCATGTCTGCAGGCTGCCTAAAGGGTAAAGCTGGGAGGAGATTCCTAGCTGGGCTTGTGCATGTATATCTCTGTCATACACACAGTCTGTTCTCTTGGAGCTATGCTAGGAGACTCCCTGAGACCATGCAGGGTTTTACTGAGACACTTTGTCAGGTGTGCCGGCAAGTCATGGCCTCAGGTCAGCTCAAGTTCCTGTCTCCTGAGCAAAAATCCTACAGAAATGTTAATGCTCTCTTACCCTCTCTCTTGCAGGTGTATCTTCCTTCAGAATCCAGAGCATGCCCACCCTTTCAAATGATAGAAACACCACTTATGCTGGGCTACAGCACAGTTGTCCTCCTACATCAGACACTCTGAACTGAAAAAATTCCACTACCAGCCAAAAAGTGCTTGAGAAGCCCTGGGCCGTGACTAATTTGCTGTGAGAATGTTTAATCTCGTTGAGATTACCACATGGGTGCTTTGCACTGCTTGCCTTGGATCTGTTTAGCATTCCTAGGCAAAGTCAATGTCCCATAACAAAGGCTTTGTATGGAATTTGTTATGTGTTTTTACCCTCTGATCATGCATGACAGTTCTGCTGACCTCCATTTTATATGCTCTTGGTGCCACCTGAGATGACAGAGGGACCTTCCCCACCTCCAGAGACTGAGTGTGAAGAGTACAGGGGATTTCTGCCTGTTCTGGGTGTTAAACTAAAGGGTTAAGCAGATGAGCACAGTTCTGAAGCCTTGAGAACCCTCCAGGAGCAACTGAATGCCTTGCCCTCCTGGAAGAACCTTGCAGATAGCCACAGGATTAGCTCTGCAGCCTGGGACAATGAGTCACCCTGAGCAGGGAGAACCTTTGCAGCATTTGTGTGTGCAGGAGAGGGTTTGTCACCAGAGGGAGTTGCAGACTTTAAGAAATAAGCAAACATAGCCGAGTTTGTATTTCCAACGTACGAGCATGTCACAGTTACGTCAATGGAACGACTCAAAATTTCCTCTAATTTCACTTTCATTGTCTTTTAGATACTTAGCAAATTTCCCATAACAGTGTGCATTCTTGCTTTCATGCTATGTATGGCTAGTGAGGGCAGTATTTCTTGACATCATCTGCCTATCTGACATGATGCTCCCTTCCCTGTTCTTCCTCCTTTTCCCAGCACTGTCCTGCATGCCTCCCTCCTCTCTGCCTGATGTTGAGCACCCTTTTGACCCTGTTTTGAAGGAATTCAACCCCCTAAACAGAGGAGTATCAATAAGGCAAATGCACATTTTTAGTGAGTGAGCTGAAGCAGCTCTGTGAGAAGTCTGGTTTGGTCAGAGCCTGGTGCTAACAACACCAAGGTCATGCATTTGATCCCTGTATGGGCCATTCACTTAAGAACTGGACTCGATGATCCTTGTGGGTCCCTTCCAACTCAGAGTACTCTGTAATTCTGTGAAATAGCTGAGACAGCACAAGGTGAAGGTGGGACCACATAATCAGAGTGGAAGAAGAAGCCTCCCTTTTTGGCAGAAAACCTGAGTAGGGCAACTGTAGTGTGAAACTGCACCCATGGTCACTCTCCCAGGTGTTCTGCAGGAACATCCAGGGCTCTCACATATTCTACCATTCTTAGACAAATTGTCTTTTTTCACTAGATTAAAATTAGACAATAGGAACCCTTCCCTTGTGAAATAGAAAGAATCTTCAAGAAAAAAAATGAATTCTCTGCTCACTTATCAACTTATAAACATCTATTGACTTCATTAGAAATACCCTCCTCTCTGGTTGCATTGCATGAAACATACCCTCAGTGAACCTCTGCTGACTTGTATTTGAAAGCGTGGGCCTTTGTGCATGAATGGAACATACATTATTTCTTTAATAACACAGAAATAATTTCAATTATTCTTAATTCTCCTTTTACTTGGTCTGCCTGATTTGATTTTCCCATCCTGTTGCCCTGCCATTCTGACATGCTCTCAGAGACCCATGAATTATGATGGCTTCAGTGAGGAATCAAACTGCCATTGGTAAGAAATACAGACCCACTATCTTTTGAATTTATGTATATAAGTCCCTACATACATGCTTTGTAGCTCAGGCTGATAATCTTCAGAAACTTAATGTACGCTAAAATGAGGAATTCAAAAAGCCATGAAAAATAGAATTATGTATTGAAATTAAAGGACTCTTCAGATCAAACATGAGGCACTAAGAGAGAAGTTTAGTTATAGATTTGAACAGCTATAGGATGTGGTAAGGCATTTTATATTTTTGGAAGGCAACGTGGATAACAGCATATCTGGTTTCTGAGAGCGTTTGAGATTTTCCAGGAGTGGAACCGCGTAAGCAAAATTGAAGCTGAGAGATGGACAGCTATACTGGAGACCACAGTAAATGCTATTTTGAGGCCCCAGCCAATGTCACAGAGTTTATAAGCATCATTTGTCAGAAATAATGATAAGGAAACATTTTATGTCTAAATTGCTGTGGGAAACTCCTGGTACTCTTAAGATTTCATCTCATTCCAGTTTCTGAACCTGGATGGGATTCAAGACTTTCAATGTTCTCTTGTGTGGATTTCAAAGGAAATGAACTGGGACCTGGGACACATAGCAAGATGTAGAGCCAGTCTTCTGAAGTGCCGAGCTCCCATGAATCCATGTGAAATCAGCTTCCGCAGCACCAGCCCCTGCTCCAGTCTTCTTCCCCTGCTCATATTTTTAATGGAGTTTAGGAGTCAAAGTTTTGGGTCCTCTGCTTATTTCTACCCTCATGTTGTTGCTTGATTTACTCAGAGCAGGTCAACTCCTGTCTCATCTATGTCAACAGCCCATGTAAAACTTACTTTGCAGATCAGACGAAACTGAGCTTGCAGTCTCTAGGCAAGAGCAGGCTGCAAGAAAGGACAGAGCTGGGACACCCCTCGAAGGCAGAGGAGCCCAGGGGAGCAGAGCCTGTTCTTCCTGATGCTGCCAGGGCATGGACCAACAACTGGTGCCTTTGCTCTCACTGTGTTAGCTGCTGCCTCCCCACAGGCCCAGATCCTTTCTCAGCAGCAGCAACGGCCAGGCTGTTTCCAGGCTTGGAAGGGTAGAAAGTAAGCAAGAGGGCCATGACTACTTTTGCTAGGCCTTGACTGCCCTGGAAAATTCATTATTTTGTTTAGGCTTGATCTGGTTCTTTTTGGACCCAAGAAGTCAACAGAGTACAGAACTTGGTCTTTATTGCCCCAGTTGCTCTGCTGTGGATCTGTGTTACCTCATGGAAGTTTTCAGAGTTCCTGTGCCACAACAGCCCAGCCAGGACCAAGTTGATCCTAACATCTCAGATCAAACATCAAAAATCACTAATTACAAACACTGAAAATCTGTACTTTTTTTTTTTTGGAGGGGGGGAGGAAGGGGGTGGAGGAGTTCCTAGGGTATTTCAATAAGAACCCTAAAAAATGCCTCACACGTTTCTGTTTTTAACTGCCATATAACCCATCTTGTTGTGTACCTCAAATCCTTTTTCAGGAAGGCAGTACAAGACAGCCAAAGCAGTGGGGCTCTTTTCATTGAAAATAATCCCTTCTTTATGAGAGGAGACCTGGGTGTTGCCTAGAAAAGGAAACAGAGAAGAGTGCCAGCTTTTGCCTTTCTCTTACTCATTTTTTATTTTTCGTTTTTCTGGAGCGCCCGTTTGGCAAATTTCTTTGCCTAATCCTTTGCAAACAGCCTTCAAGTTTATTTGCTTGCCCCAGCGACGGGGACCAGCAGCTGGATGTGGGTCGGCGGCGCCCGGCGAGCTCCGCGTGAACCGCCAGAGGTCAGGCTGGAATTCCGCAGGGTTTGTCTGGAACTCCGCAGGTTTTGTCACGCCGAGCACTTCAACTCAGACTCGCTTCTGTCATTGCAGCACAAAGTGCAAAGGCTGACAGGACATTTATTGAATTCCTTTTGTTCCTGGGAGACTGCAGTCTTCCAGAGTGTTTTCTAGCTCTTACCGCTGTACACAATGGCCTCTGGTTTTTTGCCTCATGCTTTCTGGGAGCCAGTGGGACTGTTACAAGCATTTTGAAGACTTTGCTGATTATCAGCCTGGAATTACCCTTTTTTTCATCCCACTGCTCATGTCATACTTCTCTTGTGACATCTCAGGTATGGGCATAACAAAGACATGTTTCTGAAGGGGAAGAATATGACTTGCACAAAGTAACTTGGGCAAGTTACGTGTGGCCTGTATAAGCGGCCTATTTCCACAACCCTTCTTGAACAGGTGATTCTCAGGGTGAGCATGTGGAGGGGTTGGGAGCTTGTTCCTGTAGCAACTGTGAATGCCTAGAGGATTAAGTGAGTCATGCAGCCTCCAAGAGTGCAAGCAATAAGGGGTTATAAATTCTGAACTCTCCAAACAACCCCTCTTCTCCCTCAGCTTTCTCCTCTGTGCTGTACTGTGTGATGGAAACAGCAGCATCTCTGCTGCACAGGACCAGGGTCCATCCCACTTGTAGCACATGGATTGGATCTAGCCTATAGGACAATTTATGCCCTGCACTGGGATAGCTGAGGTGGGACAGTGTAGGAAGTCTTACAGCTATTGAATACCTTTCAATTCTGTGCACTTCTGATTGCTTTGGTCCATTAGACACTTCCATGTTCACATGGAAGGAGGAAGTTACGACAACAGGAATCTAGCCTATGATGGTAGAAAAAGCTGGTCAACATACTGTGTGAGATCAGCACCTCTGTCTTGTGGGAGCACCACTGTGTTTTACCACAGCTGAGATGCTGAGCACATGGAGGTGATGGGGTGAAACTTGTGCTGGGTGGGTCAAAACCCATTTTTATGAGAACAGTGGACAAAGGGACACAACAGATATAGCACAGGGAATAAAAACTACAGCAGCAAAAGTCAGAGGCTTGTCCATTATTAATGTTAGAGTTTAAGCAGCAAAGTGCTGCCTCTGGCTGTGGTCATAAGCTTGGGATCATGTGCTCTGAGTCCATAGACTTAAGATGGATAAAGGAAAACTGACAGCAGGACAGACTTTCTTCTGGCATATTAGGTCAGCATGTTTCATCCCTGACTACAAGGGATGCCTGAGAAGTAACAGGGTGGTTCATCCACTCAGCCTGCTCAGTCTTTAGTTGCCCAGCTGACTGGCAGTTAAAACAACACATGCCATTGAGGGCTGCTTGTAACTGTCCTGGATGAGCTCAGCTCTGGTAGGAACTGAAATTAATCTATAGGATCATATCACATAGTCTGCAAAATGTATTTGATGACCTGCAGTAGATGTGAGCCAGTAATTTGGAGGTGATTTACTTGATACTCCTTCTACCAATCATGGATCTTGGGAATGGTGATCTAAAGTAGTCGTTTGAGCTGTGCCAATGAACTGCTGGTCTCATCTTGTGTCTTGATGTCAGCCAGGAAGCAGTAGGAYGGGTAATGACTAAATTCTGTCTTTCTCAGTATCACACTTAAAAAGAAGCATAATATCTAACCTTCAAATGCTCCCTATACAAGCTAGACCACAGAAGCCAGCTGGAGTCCCAGCTACTCTGTGTTGCCACAAGACCCCCTCATTAACCTTATGACTTGTTAAAAACAGTTCTGTCGAACTTTGTTCTCCTCCCTGCCATTACTTATATACTAACTAAACCAATCTCCCACTAGCTCCGTTGGGGATCATTACATCTCTCTGCATTTATGCTGTGGCAGCAAAAGTTTAAGCTTGGATTGTAATCATAAAGAAATTAACTTTGTGATTAAAAATGGTCCTTTAAGCATCATGCATTTGAATAATCCATCATAAAAACAAATGAATCTGTAGCAGTGCTCTTGACTTGATAATCTTTTTTCTGCTTTAAATTTAAATCAGTTGCATTTTTTTTTCCTTTCATTCTGCAGCCTATAGAAAAATACAATGAATTACTAAAAAGAAAACAATAGTTTGAAACTGCAATAGCCATGGTGTGGAATATATATTTTAGATCTGTCACTGCAAGATAGATTTGTATGTCATGGACCTAATAAGATGCCCCTCAGGCAATTCCATTGACGTTAGTTGTGTTACAGAAAAAGTAAGTTAATGCAGAAAATTTGGTTTCAGATATTTGCAAAGTGTTTTGAAGATAAAAGACCTTACATGCCAGAGTTGATCTAGTTCTTGTTGAAATCTGTAGCAAAGATTCAATTTATTTAATTCAACAAGAGCTACTGGATCAGGTCTGATGAATCTAGCAGAGATGTATTTACAAGTAAACATTTGGAAGTAATAACAGTTCAGTCATTTTAAATATTGCATGTCTCTCCCTATCTGTAGATGCAAAGCAGACCATGAACAGTTCACAATAGGTGCCTACTTTTAGACAAGTCCCTCAGTTTGTATCTGTTAGCTGTATTCATTGTGTGATGAACACAAGAAATAGGAGATTTATGTGGCTGGAGAAAGATGCAAAAAGATGCCTCTAACTTGTATGAAAACATGTGACACTCTTCCTGAAACTAAAGAAAAGCAAATTTAAATCTCCTTTCTTCTTTCCTTTCCCCCATTACAGTTTTAGTTTACTATATATTTCTACAGTCTACAATATTTCACATCTTTCATGCCCAGCCCTTGCCACAAGCCCTCCATGTCTCTATTTTTAAAAATTCAGCCTTTATCAGTACTCGTCTCAGCATTAGCAACCTGATAATTCCTCACCTTTTGGTCCAGGTAAAATTGTGTGTGTTGAGCAGACATCTGTTGTAGGTCGATTATCAACATCAAAACCAAAAATTTGTACTTGGAAGATAAAAAACACTACAAGGGTCMCGTATTTCCTTCGCTGTTGTTCTTTCTTGCTGCTCATCCTTGCAGCTTCTCAGGAAATGCCTTTCGTTGTTACAGTCTTAAGAAATGCAGCTGACTCAAAAATAAATGCTTCACTAACTGGAGCAGTGGAAAGATTGGGAGCTACATGCAAGAACAGCTAAATAAAGTGAAGAAAGGAGTTTGACGATGTTGTAGTTATTTCTGTCCTGCACATTGTCCRGGATATTTATTTAACACTGACAGCTGTTTATTCCAATTTATCTCTTATCTGTGAGACATTTAGCTGCTTTTGCCATGGAAAATTTCTTTAACATATGGGAATATCTCTCTTCAGTTTTTTTCCTTTTGGCACTGACTGTTCATGCCCAGCTTTTCACTTACGCAAGGGACAAAAGACTTTGGTATTGTATCCAAGTGTGTACTAATTAGTTATAGGATACATTTGGCTGGTTGTGTGCTGGAAGAGTAATGCAGACTGCATATAGAGATAGTTTTCCATAAAAGCTTTCCTCCAAGGAGGCTGTTAGTGACAATGCTGCCAGTCTGCTGCGGGTGGAAATCACCGGTGCTACTTCACAGCTTTTGGGTGCCAGGTACCCACAGTCCTCAGAGTAGCAAATGAAAAGTTGATGTTATCCATGGGTGTTTTAGCCTGAAACCCACAAATGATGGGTTTATGCTTACAGATAGCTCCACAGTGCTAGCCCCAAGCCCAGATTATGGTGGTAGACACAGTGCAGAAGGGACACACTTCAGGACTGAACACACAGAACAAGATGAGCTTGAATAACTGCAGCACCTTCTCCCGTATCACTTTTTCCATGCACTGGGAGAAGCCATATATTGGGACAGTGGTGTAGCATAGATCCCAACAGAACGTTATCTTTGAGTTGTCTCGGAAGCTACAGCTGGTTCAAATCTGCATGAGGTAGCTTTCAGGTTTTCAGTTGGTTGCTGGGACCTTGCAACCAGTGTAGGAGACCTCTTGGATGGAGGAACAGGTTGCATGCATCCTTCCTTTTGGAAGGAGCTATGACAAATACCTATCTGTGTGCAATCCCTTCCTAGAAAAAACTCTCTCTTAAGGAGAGCACAGTAACCTGGGATAGGAGGATGTTCAAGGCAGCCTGGCAGAAAAGAAAGGGGAAATGACTATTTGTAATATTTCCAGGTATTTTGTTAACTTCTGGCTTCTCACACAATGAGACAGGTACTCAAAAAGCTGAACTAGGCTTTTGAACTGTGTAGTGCGTGAGACCTTGTTTGCTTTCCATTCTAGGAAAAAAATAGTTCCTATGTTAATAGCTTTTGAGAGGCTTTCCTCATTATTTAAGAGAGTGTTAGTTCCCTAGTCCTACATTTCAGCATTTGGGCAGACAGAATAAGTAGCAGCACAGATGTAAAAGTGAATAGCTTTTCTTAAAGGCTGAAGGAAGGCTCTGACTTCAGGCTTTCATCTGTGATAAAATGTTGGCCGAAGTCCCAAGAAGGGTCAAGATACTCCTCTCCCTCTTTCTTTCTAGCCTGCTCACAGACTGTCCCCCATTTCAAAATACTTTTCTTTTTGTTAAAGGGTATACAGTGCTTTTCAGAAATAAAAAGTGGTCTCTGTCCTAAAGAATGTCATCTAACTTACCCCCTCAAATGTGGCCTTGATAACGGGTACACACAGCTAGAGGGGGAGGAAAGACAAAGCCAGGATTGTAGTTGAGTAGAGTCATACCAGAAATAAACTTGTTCCTCTGTGATTTGCATTGGGCACTGTGCCTCTGACTTGTGCACTGTAAATCTGTTTTATTTAACTTTTTGTTCTCTTCACTTTCCATTTTGTGAGCAGAAGGTCAATGTAAGAGCAAGAATAGAGAGCGTAGGAGTGGGAAGCTAGTGTACTTAGGTTTGGAGGAGGCATTTTGGGAAATGTTGCCAAACTGACATGAATGATGCTATCTGTTCCACAGTACCGAGAGGCTAACAGTGACTTGTTTGTTATTTATCAAGAAAGGTAAGTGTAAGTGAGAGAGGAAACCATTTGTTTAACTACTTCAGTCACTATCCAGGACTAAGCAGGGAACATTTTTCTGATAGTGGTGTGATCATTTACAAATGTTTTCATGCCACATTAGAAAATAAATCAAGACCCTACTCTTTTTCCATGCCCCCTTCCATGACAGTCACAAGACCCTTGAAAATACTGTGAGAAATTAGGTTTAATGGATCTAAAAACTTGGTAAATGAAAACACTTACTTAAAATGTAGGAGATCCAGATTTGAATTATTTCTCTGCTTAGTTCAAACCAGTGCTTGCACTAGAGCCTTAAGGTTATACTGCCTTATTATAATGGTGTGTGCTAATCAGTTATGTCTTCCTGTGTGTTGGACCAGGAATGCTGTCCTGGAGCTAGAAAACCTGCCTTAACAGGCAATCCATCAAAACTGATATACTACTATGAAAAGCTTGGGTTTTGGCAAATCACTATTTATCAAACCCGTTTCATTGAAAAATCTTCAAGCAGCTTCATTGCTGATGGAGATCTAATGAAGCAGAGTGCCTATTGTGCATGTTTATTCTCACTGAATCAGGCTTAAAGAAACGCCTGTAGGCAAGAAAGTAAAACAAACTAGGCCACATTGTCCAGACATAAAAGACACAAAACAAACACTTCCAAGGGCATGGATGTTTTACAAGGAAACCCTGAAAAGACACAMAAAAAAAAAAAACCAGAAAGATTCTGTTCTTTGAGATGAGCACAAGTTAGGTAACCTTTGTGTCATGCATTGTCTATTTGGAGTCCAAGTAATTTGCTTGGGAATTTGTATAACCTTCATTTACATACTCTTCAGATGTCAGTAGTGAAATGTCAACAGACTATAAGGAGTACAGACAACATGCTGAAATAGTGTTCATCAAAAGATGGTCAGATCTACAGCTAAGTTTTATCATTTGGAGTCACAGATCCTCTGGTTGGTCTCCAGGTTAATACATCCTGCTTGTAACCATGGGCTGATTCAGGATTAAGTGTTGAGAGTCTTCTGGCGACCTTTCTGACCCAAATTAAAAATTAAGGAGAACTTCCCCCTTTGTACCTTACTGTACTGAATAAACTTGGGAGCATCTGAAGGAAAAAAAGGTAGAATATTTCTTTGCCTTGGGATCCTAGATAGTTTCTGTTCTGGTGTCAGAGGTCATGATCATTTGGGGTGTTTCATTCTGTCGTGCTGGATACATCAATCACGGTGGCAAAGCTTATAGAAAATGGAAGAGGAAGAGCAGAGTATTGTGGTTTGCAATGCGTAGGGACGAAAGTAATCCTAGGGCTATTTTGTAAAATGTCATTTTTGGTTTTGACACCATCCAATGGCTACTTGAGCCTGTAAACAGTCTCCATGAATTGTTGTTCCTCTGATTGAGATATAAACAATGACTAGCTTTTGATATGCCTGCAAATAACTGACAAAAAGAACCAACCTAAGGACAAAATTCTCCAAAATCTTCTGGCTTATATGTTTAGTAAACAGAGCTTGTAGTACTCTAATCATTACAGATAATTTTTGTTGGATGTTTGAGAGGCTTCATCAGCCTCAGCTGTATAGAAATACATGCTCCCCTATCAACTATGATCTCCCTGGTTTCCTGCTGATAAGTTTGGCTCTCTGTTGAGTTGGGTACATTGAGGGATGGGTGTGAGCTTTTTCTGGTCTGACACGGGGATGGCACTGTGGGAGAACCTAAGGTCTGCATTGGAGCTTACAACCCCTTCTTGGGATGCTCCTACCTCTCCCTTCCCACTCCTAGTCCCCTCAGCTTTTAGCCCTTAAACAGAGAAGCTGACACAGATTCCAGCTGTACGTATCTGCTGTGAGACAGGAGGGATTTGGAGATAGCTGGTGCCCAGGGAACAGAACAGCTGGTCAGCACTGAAATCTCATAAGGAGCTTGGGTTGCAGACCAGAGAGAGCTGATGGATGCTTTATGAGGTAAAGTACTGAACCCTGTACCCTAGTTTATAAACAGACCTCAATTGTGTGTAACTTCTGCTTACTCAGTCAGCACTGCATTACAACTTTGTGTTTCTAACTTTTGCACTTAGCGAGAATGTCCTGGCTCACAGTGAATGTGTTACAAGCACTTTCATTGTGAACATTTGGATTGAGAATACTTCTCTGTCTGTTAGCCTGCAGGCTTTCAGTTCTACTGGACACCTTTGACTTAATGGCACCAGCCTTTCAGAGAGGCCTAAGACAGATACTTATTGCTATTGTTTTCCATGCAATCACTCAGAGAAGCTGTCTCCAAAAACGTAAGGCATTCACATATGCATTCAGAGATGTGATAGAAATGAAATACTCAATGTGGYTTTTAATTGTGTTTATGTAAGTGCAGCCTCTTCCTGTGTCAGAACAGATTTTTGCAAACAAGAGGGCAATGATTCAGTTCCAGGGTAAGACTGACAAAATAAACCCCAGCTTCTACTGACCTGATGCAGTGCTGAACAGTATCCTACCCTGGGAAAATATTTCCTGCTTCATTTTCATAAATATTTATGTAATTCCTTCTGGGAAACATGTCTTCTTCAGAAAACTAAACAGGCTGCTCCCTGACACAAATTTAACTGTTTGTTTACACATGAGAGATTATGGGCATGTACCCAGCCTCAGATTTTTACATTCTTATCTCAGGAATTTCTGTCTTTTAGAGTTCTTCACTCTCCTCCTAGAGATCACATCGTGTCTTGAGCCATGGAGTTCATTTCTGGCTCTGGAATTTGAACATCCCTGATGCTCTTTGGAGAGTTGTTATTTTGGGATGCAGAAATAGGAACCAAATATAATGTTCTGCCTGGAATCACACTTCTGTCCTGCCTAGTTATACCCTTCCCATTCTGGTTTGAGGCTCCTTTCTAAAAAAAAAATAAAAAAAATCATGTAAGCAATTAAACAGAGGATTGCATGGCTAATGGAAGTATTTCTATTTAGAAACAGACCTGGACACACAGCTGTGAACTGAAATAGCACTGGTGTGCAGTCTTTTGTGTTTGCTTTCTAACTTTATAGTAYGGATTAGTGGCAAAGCTGTGCACAAGTTGCCCCAAGAGAACAGATATACTTCCCACCAGGACAAACCCAAAAAGGTTGATTCTGCTCTCTTTAACACTTTTTAAGAGAACAGAAAAGTCACTGACATTGAAGCACAAACTGACAGAACCTTGTATGAAGCCTTGGATTACAGCAAAGGTGTGCTTTGCTTTCCAGCATGCTCACAAACCCTTCCATGAAGTGGTGAACTGTGTGGGGTGCTCCAGAAAAAGCCATGTGGTGGTGGCAGACATAGTCATACAAGAAGGCAGATGTTTGGCTTGTGCCTAAAGTGATTAAGTGGTACACAGGTGATGTGCTGACCTGTGGATTTTATACGAAACCTGTTTATCATGCAGAGCAATAACAAAACTTCAAACCACAGGCTCTGCCAGTCCTACTTGGTTTAAGTCTCCCGGTCCTAGAATTCAGCTGCTGTGTCTTGCATTACCCATCTTACAGGTTAACCTTATAGGTTATTATTATACAGATCATCTAGATTTATAATTATTTAGTTTGTCTTTTTTCTTCCTTTTCAGTTCAAACTCTGCYGCATAATTTCCAAAGAGAGCTAGAGCCAAACAGCTTTTAGCACTTTCTTCAGCAGTTTGCAAAAGAAGCACCAACAAACCAGGAGGCAGCTACCTGCCCTGCAAGATCCAGCAAAAAGGGAAGGCAAGGATGTGAGGAAAAAGAGAGCAGGAAACTAGAGAAAGTTTGAAAACCTCCCTCCAAGCCCAGATGTTCCTGGCCATGGTCATTGCCTGAACCCTGCTACCAAATGTGTCTCAATACATCTGTTCTGCCCAGTGAACTCTATCTTACGTCCTAAGTTGTTTCCCTGCTGTTTGGGGACACACAGTGTTGTGTAATGTGTTGTAACATTGGTTCCACGTCTGTGTGGGTGTCTTTCTGGCAAGAAAAAGAAAGTTTTGAACCTCATTCTCCCACCTTCCTAGTAATTGTCTGCCAGACTGTTTGCTAGCGTAAGGGAGGCACGGTGATGGTGGTGGCTTATTTTTCCACTTGACAGCATAACAAAACTAAAGGAAAAAAAACTCCTTCACTCAGTTCATACTCAGAAAGCTGGGGTTTTYTGCTGTGTTTGGTTTTGGTTTTTTTAATCTGCTAATGAATTAAGTCTTTTTACAACTTCAAGTTTTCTGTAATGAAGAAAGGTTTTAAAATTATGGGGTTTTCCTATTCAATGCTGATTACTGCTGATGCCTCTGGAGCTTTTGACATGTGATTAGGAAACTGGAAGGCTGGATTCCACTCCCCACTTCATATGCATGCCTCTGAATTGTGGATACTTGCTTAGGTGTACAATGTGATGTCATTATGGCTTGTTTTTAATTTAACACATAAAGTACAGCACTAGCACAGACTGCATAAAAGGACGGCTGTGACTTCTACCAATTAGGAGTAATTCACATCACTTGGAATAACAGCTGAGCCACCTCTTACAAAGAAAAAAATGAGCTACAGGGCTTATAAGAAGATTTCTGAATAGTAATGACTTTGCCCTTGATGGAAACCATTGAGAACCTAGAGCTTTCAGCATTTTTCCCCAAGGCAGGATTCTCCTAAACTTCGAGTTTTTGTTTGTCTCATCCACACACAGAAAGTGATGCCTACTTGGATGCTTTGCTTTTTAATCTATCTGCTCTCTGGCTGCAGCAATATAAGTATAGCTATAGAAGAAAGGCTCGTAAATCAGCACAGTATTTCTCATCACCAGAAATTGGGGCATGGTTTTGTTTAATGTATGGAATTTTATGACAGCATTCAGAAGAATTTATGAGTTTACAAGTAAGATTAAATCAGTTCCAAAGACAGTGTTGGACTGTGTCCAACAGTATCAGTAAAACATTATGTAGCACTGTCATTTCTCCAAGTGTTTTGGAGATTCCAACTTTATTCTTATGGGTTTAAGGGTCACTTTTGGTCTAAGGGACAGGAAATTGCAACAATCTGATAGATGCCTCTAATTTGGTCAGAGCAGCAAGTGGTGGGAGGAAAGAGCAGATCCTGGCAGGTTCTTGTACTGTTCTGTGGCAAAGAGGTCTTACCCCTTGGGCAGTTAAAAGCACATCCTTAAGTTCTCACCAGCCAGAAGCAGTTAAGAATAAACCTAAACTTGTGAGCAGTTGGGTTAATGGTAAGAGATTACCTCTCATCTTGACTGGTCCTTGGCTTTATAGCACAGAAGAGGTTTGCCATGCAAAGCATCCACAGTTCTGCATCACAGACTGGTTGTTCTCTTTCCAAAGACCAACAACCTAATCAAAAGGAAAAAGGCTATGCAAAGACCCGGCAGAGCATGAATGTACAACCCATCATAAAGATCTGACTACTCTTCCCCTTCTTCTCCTCCCTTTTCTTTTCTGTTGCAATATATGTCTTGATCCCGTGGCAATGAAAATGACTTCACGCAGTGAAGGAGGCTGTTTGGCTGATATCAGAGGCAATTCCAGCTTCATGCTGTTGACACAGTCCATTTACTGTTGAATCTGTGCTTACACTCCAGCCATGCTGTTACATCCACATTCCTAGGCTTGGATTTGTGCCCTTCCTGCCCACAGTCAGTGTGTGCACATGATGGCTTGGCTGCCCACCCTCGTACCCATGCAGCAGGATGGCGCAGCGCCTGCTCACAGAGGTGGGAAGCCAATTTCATAAGGGTACAGATGAGCACTGGAAATAGATTTTAACTAGCATCCTGCTCAATGCTGCCTATGCCAGTTCCCCAGCTCGGACTGGCTTATTTTTAATGATAACTTAAAAAAAAGAATTTCTAGGCTTAATCCATCTGAAAGTGAATTACTGTCAATTAGCACYAGGAAGATATTCACGTGTTTTCCTTTAAGAAGGATTTGTGGCAGGGAATGAGTCAGTAACTGAATCCTTAGTGACAACTTCCTCAGATGTGATGACTGTACGAGCTGTCATGCCGTGCCATACAGACAGGCACATGTCCRGTGAGTGCTGCTCCATGGGGGGGTGGGCAATGGAGTCAGAAATTGAATGCTGAGCTGCCCTTTTTCGAGGAAGCAATGGGCAAGAGACAAGATTTATTGATGAGAGCCCCTAAACATCAGAGCAAACATTACGGCTTTATATATCCAAAGATTTGCATCAATCAGCACTTAATAAATAGTAACAGGGACCCACAGTAGTAGAACAAGGAAAGAAGGGAATTAAATCTTAAAAAGAAAGTAGGGATGAGAAAATGAGAAGTTATGATTTATCTGTTTTTCTAATTACATGAGATTAGAACCAGACTAGAAACATCTGCTGCTTTGATTTTGCTGCTCCTGGGATTCCTCAGTCCTTTCCTCTTAGTGGAAGATTTCAAGTGAGCAGGATCTGGCCTGAAGAAATCCATAAAGCTGTATTCATTACTTAGGTTTTCTGTTTGTGCTGATTTAAAGATTTGGCCGTTTTCATATTCTTTGGATTAGATGAGCTCAAGGGAGCTCTCCAAAAGAATGTGCCATTGGTTTTCTGTTTGTGGTTTTTTATGTGATGCAATGCAATAAAACTTCCATGCAGGCAGTCATTAATTGTCAAAACCAAAAATACCCCTAAACTCCTGCCTGCAATTATCCATACTGTGCTATATTTGGGACACGTTATGGTTTCTATCATTAAGAAGGCCTCGTTGTAATGTCCCATCATGGATAAAACATAGCCACAAAAATGATGCATATGGACAAAATATAAAGTGAAATTACGGGTTTCTATACTGAAATGGAACTAGCGATGATGCATATGCCAGACACGGATGACACACAGAACAGAACTGTTGGTAAACAGAGGGAAAACTATAAATATGCTTAAGATGAGACATCACACATTGTTTCAAGTGACAAACTTTGTACTAAAAGAAATAAAAAAGATCACAAATCTAGACAGACAGCACTGCTAAAAGTTATACAGCTGCATGATTCATTCCCCAAAGAAATCAATGTCAGGATGACATTTTTGTTCAGGCAATACTGGCAACTGCTCGTAATTTGGGTAAACTTTCTCTGCCCTATAAAAACAAACCATCAAACCAAAAGGTAACCACTGAAACAGCTACCACTCAACCAAAAAAAAAAAGTGTTTTGAACTGAGCACAACATAAAACTGCATGAGTCAATCTACCGTAAACTTTCGGCAAATAGGATGTGTCATCAAGATCAACTTTGGTGTTTCCAATGAGCATAGGCTTATACAGGAGGCTTTTTAGAAACAGACTTCACTCCAAATAGTAATTCCCTACTTTCAATAAACCCTGACTGGCTGCAACTAGTTATTTCTTCTGATACATACAGCCAAAATAACTGACTCGTAAACAGAAGCCTATGGAGCTAGATTAATTACAGGGATTATCTATAGTATTCAGAGCTTTTAAAACCAGAAGGGATCATTACAATGATCCAGGCTTGCTTCCCACTGTTGTGGTGGAGGTGATGTGAGAGGCAGAGAAGGCCTTGACACTGTGTAAGCACTGCCCAACAGTAACTAAAACATCCCTGTGTTATCAACATTGTTTCCAGCACAAATCCAAAACACAGCCTCATACCAGCTACTGTGAAGAAAATTACCTCTATCCCAGTCAAAACCAGCACACTTATATTTCTGGTTTAACCCCAGCCAGCAGCCAAGCCCCAGGCAGATGCTCGCTCACTCTCCCACCAGCAGGACTGGGGAGAGAATCAGAACGGTAAAAGCCAGAACCCTCATGGGTTGAAATCAAGACAGTTTAATAGGGAAAGCAAAAGCTGAGCACACAAGCAAAGCAAAAGGAATTCATTCACTGCTTCCCATGGGCAGGCAGGTGTTCAGCCATCTCCAGGAGAGCAGGGCCGCATCATGTGGAACAGTGACTTGGGAAGACAAATGCCATCACTCCAAATGTACCCCTCTTCCTTCTTCCTCACAGCTTTATGTCCTGAGCACGATGTCATATGGTCTGGAATATGCCTTTGGTCAGTTTGGGTCACCTGTCGTGGCTGTGTTTCCTCCCAGCCTCCCAGGCACCCCCAACTTGCCTGCCAGCATGGCTGTACGAAAAGCAGAAAAGGCTTTGGATCTGTACAAGMCCTGCTCAGCAATAACAAAAGCATCTCTATATTATCAGCCCTGCGTTCRGCACAAATCCAAAACACAGCCCCATAGCAGCCACTGTTAAAAAAATTAACTCTACCCTAGCCAAAACCAGCACACATATGTAACATAAGCCTGGGAATTTCAGTGAATCATTCCTGCTCAGAGCTGCTGGCGGTGATCAGAAGATGTGTCATCTCTATAGAACTACTTCAAGTGAGTGAAAATACAACTAACCTGTTCTAGTGGCTAGTTACCATTGTTTTGTAAGCTGCTGGAACTTCTGCAATGTTTATTTAGTAAAGTATATTTAATATGTTTACCTGTTTAAATAAATAACTGTATTTGAAGTATTTATAACTTTCTATCAATTTTAGGCCCAAATGCCAACTAGTTCTACATCCTATATCCTAAAAGCTGATTCATCTCATGGTGTATCACAGTTAGAGAGCAGCTTTCTTCCTGAAGTGTTAGGCTTCTTACCAGTGAAGTTTTTCAGCCCACAGTAATACATGTTTCTTGGTCTGCTTCCATTAGATAACAGTGCTGAGGCCCACTGATTTCACTTGTTGCAGCATATAGTGTTGTTGACAAACTCCACAGGAATATAAGTTAGAGCCTTTAGTCTTACTCTGTCTTTCATTTAGAGGTGGCTGAGATGTTGCCTCGCTTTCCTAGTGACCTTGGTTGTTCTCACATGATGCTCCATCATGTCTCTCTTGAAAAAAAATGGGGTTAAGATATTTGCAATAAAACCTCAACATTTTGCCTGAATAACCTTTTAGATGAGACAGCCAATTTGCTTGATAAAGGGAAGAGTCATCCCCCGATTATGCAGGGGAAGGCGATTTGGTTTGCAGAACAACCAGTGCAGTGGTTACAGAGAGAGCTAAGATGATCCTGTGAGTCGGTCTATGTTCAGCAAAGCTAAGGAGTTTAGGCACAATGCCACAGTATTGCTTATGCAGTTGTTCCCAAGAACAGTTCAGGTCCAGAAGCTATGCCTGTATTTTTCCTTGGACTGTATCCCATAACTCCAGAGCGGAGAGTTGATTCTATTAGATTTCTGCAAAGCATTTGACTTTGTACCTGTATGTGGGAGAAACAAATTCCACCATGAGAGAGAATAAGAAAGCCAGGTAGCTCTTTCAGACCCACCTTGTTATACCTGATAGGCACATGACAAGGGTTTGGAAAGGACGCATGATGCAAATGAAAAAGACATGGGAGCAACAGAAAATATCCCGATTTTTTATGGAAAGAAGAAATAGGGTAAAGAAAAAAGATAAAGGGAAGGTACAGAACCAGAATGGGATTCTCCAGCATGTCTCTGAATGCAAATGAATGAAAAACTCACATTAACTTCCCTGAGTTCTGTACCAAATCCTTTGTGAATGGAAYGAAAAAGGAGTGTTTAAATATGAGGAGCCCAGTTCACCTCTTCACCAGCTTCATTTCAGTAGAATAATGTAAACACACAATGGGAACAGGTATATGTAGAAGAAAATAAGAATGGACATATCAAAGGTCCTTCCATTCCAAGTGACTGTTTTTCACTTACTTTGGAAAGTAGAAAAAATACAGGGTGAAATCACATGACAAATAGTATGAGAAAGACAGTGAGATTTATGCAGAAAGGTGTCTCTGAAGACAATTTTGTGCTTTTGCTCAAAAATACAACTTTTCGCCCATGACAGCTTTTCCTTTGGCAAGACTTAGCAGTCCGTATTGTTTTCTTCAGAAGCTTCAGATGTTTGCAAAAAGGAGAAATCACAAAGAAGGGTTGTTACATTTAATGTGGATGAACAGCTTATCCATTATCAACATCCCCATGAGGAAGCAAGCTATAATTTATTTCACCTCTACTGGAGCAAGGCAACATATTGGATTATTCAGTGAATCATGCTGGAGATCAGTGAAACGGGCCAGCATTCTCAGTATTCAGTCAAGTTCACAGAATTTTTTCTAATTTGACCAGATTTTTTTTTAAGACAGAAAATCTAATATAAATTAAAACAGTCTAAATGTCAGATCTCAACTATAGAATATTTCTGAATGCCAGAAGACCAGAAATTTGATTCTGTTTCTTCAACTGAAATATTTTTTTTTTAAGTCATAGATGTATTTGCTCACCTAAGGGCTTTTCAGCTCTCATGGAAAATTCCTGACTACCTCATTACAAGTATTACAGTTGGTATCTGTCAGAGAATGTCATAAATGTTTCCAATAACTGAAAGAATCATGTAAAAATCCGTTGTTGATACAACCTCATGGATACAAATTTTACAAATTATTAGCTTCTAAGCAATTTCACAAAGCTGGCCTGTGTCTTCCCTTAGCTTTCTGAGAAAACCTGCTATCATCTGCATCAGAGACTGAAACTGCATGCTCTTGATAGTCACTTGGGAATTATTAGCATAACCTCTGTTTTTCTGTCCTTTATTTTTGTAATGCTCACTGACTGGAAAAATGAATAAACATGTAACTGTAAACTGCCCTTCGGAAAATCCAGAACTTTCACAGAAGAGTCATGTGGACAATCACTTGTTCCCTGTGTCTCAACTTTGTGGTGGTCTGGGAGGCAAAAAAGACCTTCCTCTGGCAACCCCCAACGATGAATAAGTTAGAAAAATAGTTGTACTTGCATATTTTGTTTCCTGACATCAAAGCTTCTTAAGAGAGAAATGAGCTATTATGTGACATTATCCTTTTTTTCTTCCTGTAATAGCTGTGGCAGACACTCAGCATTTACTTTGCGCTTTTAAAATTCAGATTCATTCAGAAAGACCAGAGAAGAAACCTGCTGAGGATTCCTCTCATCCTGTTGTCAGTGATAGCACTTTTATTGGGATAACCTGGACCAGCAACATGCACCTCATACATGGATATGGAGGAAAGAAAGAAATTTTTCTCCAGCCTGTGGTAGGCTGTAGCTTATATTGCTTTAATTGTTGGGGTGGCAGTTGTTCTACCTGCACACCTGGGAGCCCTGACCCATTTCAGCATAAAGTGTTCTTATTACTTCATCCTGAGAAGTTTTAACATCTTTGGTGCCTCCAGCAGGGCTTTGAAATATGGCTGAGGAGTGTGCACATATGTATGTGGCAGGACAAAAAGGAGGGAGCTCTTAGTGTAAAAAGAAATACAGAAGTTTCGCCTTGCAAGATTGTTTTTCCAGAGATGTTTCTGCCTCTCCAGAACTCAGGGAAATTGTGGCAGCTTGCCAGCGCCACAAACTGATGCCAGTGTAGCTGCACCGCAGTCAGCACAGCAGGAGAGGTTACAGGGATGCTGGAGGTGCTCTCTGGGGAATAGGGGCTGTGAGAGGTTCCCTCCTCTGCCCCACTTTAGGAGCCCTCTCCACCATCTTCCATCAGTTCTCTCCACTGGCAATAAAGAGTGCGTGGCTGGTAGCTGAGTGTGTAAATCGTTGCTTCGAGAGCTGGCTTCTGGGTAGCTATCACAAGCAGTCAGCATCAATGTCCCATTGGTGATGAAAAGGTGGTTGCACGTGAACAGAGTAGACTTTCTTAAAAAATTAAATTAGCAACATACACTTGAAACTCCCACTTTTTTAAAGTGGAAAACCAAGTCCTCTGAAGCTGAGAATTGCCAGATATTTGTCTATCCGGTCAATCCAAATTCAGCCAAGTAGTTTTGTGCCCTGCTACGATCTTCAGTTGCCTTTTTCATGGACTCTTTCCTCCCCTGGGTCCTGATTCATACGAATTAAGGTCTGGTTACAAAATCAACACTTCGAAATCAGGAAGTATTGAACCTGGGGTTTCCCAAGTATCCTTCATTCTGCAATGGTGCATGCCTGCCATTCTCCATTTAGTTATGCTCAGACTGAACACGAAGTGTCACAGTGTATAAAAGCTCCCATTGAATCCAATAACCTGMAAGTATCAGTAATGTGCATGGACAGTGAGTACCAATACAGCATTAGTGCACCTAATCCATTCATATGTACCTGTCACTTTTCAAGAACAGAAACTAAAGGCAGGTATTAAGCTCCAAGGCATGTGAAGGAGAAAAGCAAATAATGCGCCAGCTGTAAGCAGAAATTCAGTATTTGTTCTTAACAGTAGAGCAGAATTGTAAGAAAACTGGCAGATGCTTTAAAATCAATGGGAAGATAACCCCTCCAGCCCCCAAATCAAATTAAAAAACAGCTTCAGCCATAAAGAAGACTAAATATTATATACACTTTTTTATTTTGGGTCTTGCACCAGGCTGCTGAGCTGAGGCTTGGCAAACCTACTCCTTGATTTTGGATTTTATAGAAAGTCAACTTTGGAAGAGAACTTGAAGATCATTCRGTCCAACCATCAGCCCAGCACTGCCACCGTAACCCCACAACCACTAAATCACATCACCCAGCACTAGATCCAGACTCCTCTTACACACCTCCAGGGTGTCATTTGTCACTGACCTGCTGCCTAACACAAGCAGACCCAGACATTTAATGTTTTCCTTAGTTACCAAGTAGGCATTCATGGCAAATTGTCCCTTTCCTATGACTTTTTCTTCATGTGGATATCTACCCCTAAGATTAATTTAATAATAACAATATATTACAATTTTCAGTCCTAATTAATTTTCCTTTTTCACAAAGAATCTTTTTCTGATGTGTTGCATATTGTGGTGCCAGTGGAGGTGAACAGATGCGGTTGAACTGTTAAGACAGAGTTCTTCTACAAAATTTGGTTGAATTGCTAAGACACAGTCCTTCCCAGATGGATCTTCTCCATTGTAACATGCTGACTAAACATGACAAAGTTTTCATCAGCTCTGCTTTGAGTGTGTTGACCCCTTCTCAGTAAAAGCTTTTTGATGCAAGTGCCCAAAGGCATGTGAGTTCCAGTTGTTTGTAACTATAAGTTAGTAGTTAAAAGTGAGTTTTTACTGTAAAATATTTTCTTGTCTGAAGCAGCATGGTACTTGACAAAGTTTTCAGGCCAAATGTGCCTGAGTACCATTTTGATATATTTGAATATTAAAGAAACAGCTTAGTACCTCCACAGGGAAAATTCTTTGGAGGGTTGGTTTGGTTTAGGTTTTGGTTTTGGTTTTTGGATGTTGGCCTTTTTTTGCCGACAGATTATCCTCACCTGCTTTACTTGTTGTTTCAGCAAAATGAGTGCACCACTGTGCTATTTTGGGAATACATCTACTGCTGGGACTTGGAGCAGAATGTGTGAAAAATATGTGACTTTACCCAGATTCTTCCCTTATGCTTCAAAGCAACTCTTACAGATTTTGTCTTTAATCCCTTCAGTGGGCATGTGTGGTACAAGATGAAAGAAGAGAGAAGGAACAGTTTCTACTGCTGAAATGCTAGGGTTCTAGCCTCAGTAGAAGAATCAGTTATCTGTAGAAACATCATTCAGTTTCTCTCCATCACACAGTAATCTTCCTTCAATAACTGTAATATATACTAATTTTTCCTATTGTATCTATATAGAATAGATATTAAGAGCAGGTGGAAGGAAGATGCATAAGACTGTCTGTATTATCAAACCTTCAGAAGGTAGGAGACAAACCTCTTTTAACAGCTTGAGTTTCTTATCATTAAATAGAACAAG
The DNA here is from genome assembly GCA_018881555.1 of Amblyornis subalaris. NCBI lineage: Eukaryota > Metazoa > Chordata > Aves > Passeriformes > Ptilonorhynchidae > Amblyornis > Amblyornis subalaris. Next base: position 7,660,430 of record JACAXG010000017.1, read on the forward strand.
AGCAAAGGTAAAAAGCACACCTGAAATCCATTACACAATTGAGATATCACTATTTTCTGTATTAAGATTGTGATCTTTGTCCTTTCTTCTGTGGGCAGATGTGGCTTTTCTGTGCATGAATGCAAGGCATATTTATGGTGTCTATTTATTTAATTTGTTTATTAATTGTTTTTAACAGCTATTAATTACTCTGGTGCCTGTGCTCGGTTATTAACAATGTAAACATTTCTCTGGGACTCAATGGAATTCCTCAGGTGATTAAAACCAAGTATCCAGAATCAAGTTCTTAGTTCTTTTCCTTGTTTCCTGATCTAATATCGCAATTTTTTATGACACTTGAACTCAGCTTCCTTCACCAGAGAATTTGTGTGAGTATATATGTGCCATAAGAATATGTTTTTATTGCAATGATAAATCCCCGAAAGAGCAGTTTGTAATGAAAACACTGACTAATTTTTAAATTACTATGTAACCAGAAGGCTGGGCAGCACTTAACAAAAACAAGGACATATTTTAAAATTAGACATACCATTCTTACCTTTATAAGAACTAGAGGAAATCAAATGAAACCTTCAATCTGGAGGAAAAGCAAGCAACACTGACGATATTGCAGTGGGCACAAACTTGGTCCAAGACCTTAAATATATTCAGTTTTCCTAAATCTTACAGTCTACCTAGTATCAGATGGCCAGGGGAATCCTGGAAATAAAACAGAGTGCCACAGGAAGTGGCATCGTGATTCAGAAGATGACATTCTTCACCCTGAGTCACTCATGCCCTGCTGGGGTGCTCTCCTGCAGGTGAATCCCAGCACTGAGGCTCTGAGTCCTGACCACTTTCAGGCTGTAAAAGATTGGATGACACTTGTCACAAGAATAGCAGTATCTGTCCTGGCTTTTGGCTATATTACAGACTGAGTAATTACCTTAAAGTTCTGGTTACTTTAATTGTCTATGGTTCTTTCTTCTGTACTTCCTTCCCTTTGGTCTGTGCCAACACGTGTTGCTGGCACTGCCACAACAGCTGTTGTGTTTCTAGGGGTGACTGGCTTTGCCTGATGCCCAAGGGGATCTGGCTAGGTTTCACTGATTGCTGAGTTGCTGCTTCTGTCTTGCGTTTTCAGCTTGTGACACCATTGAAACAAAAGCTGAGCTGCCTTTCCTGTTTGGAAAGTGCCCGGCCTACTGGGGTTCATACCCAAGAAAGAATACTGCTAGCCTGAGGAAGACTGGAAATTTGTGCTATTCCAGTAAATAAAAATAATCTTGTCATAGCATCACAGACACCAAAAAGCACAAAGTACAATAGGCAGAAGACACCATTCCCGCACAGAAGACAAACTGGGCTTAAGTTAGTTCTTATATTTTATTTCTAGTGCATATTTTAACACTGAGAAGAAATTGTCAGCCATGCATATTTACATCAGGAACACTTAGCACAAAGTCATAAAGAACAAGCAATTGCTCTACTCTTGCAGGTTATTTTTAAAATAAGAAAGTTCTTTCTTACAGTTATGGAATAATAAGTGTTGCAATTAATATTAAGGACCAAAGTTTGCTAGGTAATAGAAGTACAAATAAATTTAATTCTCCTAAAATTCAGTTGAATTGTTATCTCGAATGCCATAATAATAACTGATTTGATTTCTTTTCGGTGGGAACTACTTTATCAAATGCAAATATTAGAATGACTCTAAGTCTCTGAAACCAGACACCAAATATCTGGTTTCAGTAGGTTTTTATAGTGGCTTATAATAGAAATGCTGATAGAACTTTAGCCATTGCCTTGCTATCAAATGCTTCTGTAATTCCAAATTAACATGCCTCACGTTATCTGCTAGCTCAGCTGATTGCTTTGGATTCATTATGATATGAGAAATGCTGGTTCCCTGGTAATTTGAGTAATTTTGATGTCTGCAAGTGGATGCTTTTGCGTTTGTTCTTCTATTCAAAGCATATAGCAGAAAACTGTTTTACTGATCTGTTAGAAACCTGATCTCAGTGAGTCCTGGGTGTCTTCTGACTTGGTTCTGTTGATTTCAAAGAGCTGAGAGTACACAATGACTCACAAGACACGTCAACACCTGGCAAAATCATGTCCTAATATATCTGTGTGGTGCTTGGTGGTTTCAGCTGGCAAAGAGTCATGCAGATACTGCCTTTTATCGTATTATATGTTCCAACCTAAGTGGTTTTGAAAGCCTTGAAGTTTGCTTTGAGCTCCAGATTCAAGTGTTTCTGAAGCATTAATGTAAAAATCCTTCAAAGTACCGCATTTCTTGACTTTCATAATGAAAACATGCTAACTGTAACTTTCACAAAATTGTGGAGAAGGAAAAAAGCAGTGTTATTAAGGTTGCAACTCAGAGCAGGTTCAAAAGCTCTATGAGTCTTAATGGATCTTTTAATACATGTGTTGTGAGTTAGRGGTCTATTTCTAAGCCCCAAACACAACACATTTAATGTAGAAACTAAAAGAAACCCAGCAGATATTGCCATAATCATCAATTATTTTATTCAGTCGTTTAGTAAGGGGCCAGCTTGCCTTTAGCTTTTGCCAAAACTTCCACTAAAGTCAACAGACTGTTTAAACACTCTGCAAGCATATTCTTTTGCTTTATTTCCTTGGTTATTCTTGCATATTTACAGCCTTCTAGTGAATGCACCTGTGCACTTATATGTGTCCTTTTAATACCTTAATATGAACTGGTTTTATAGTGTCCTTTTGCAACTGTAGAACACCTGTCTGGTTGTTCGTTTTGTGCAATTACAAAGGAAGCAGATGAAAGATTTTAACACAAGAACTTAAGAAAAGTCTTAAGAATGTCTTAAGAAATGCCAAATTTTAAATTGAAACCTGAGTTTCAGGCATGTTTCAGGTATATCTTTTCTGGAGATGGGGCTTGCCCTCATTGCAGAGCTGATTTCAGTTACCCTTTTATAGTTGACTTTAAACCCAAATCTATATATCTCTGCATTATGCATGATGGTGCTTTTAACTTGAGATATTGATCTGCCAGAGAGGTTAATCTAAACTTYACCTAATGCAACTCTTCAGTTATTAACAGGATATAAGCTGCCTCCCCTTCATTTCCCTTAGACTTTTACTGTCTGTCCAAAACTTCTTTCTTGCACCAAAAAACGCTATTTCACGCATTTCAGACCCACACTTCAGCTGTTCAAAAACCAAGAGCAAGAGCTGTCCAAAGAAGGGCAACACGTCCAGAGAAGGGCAATGAAGCTGGTGAAGGGTCTGGAACATAAATCTGAGGAGGAGCAGCTGAGGGAGCTGGAGGTGTTTAGCCTGGAGAAAAGGAGACTCAGGGAAGACTTTATTGCTCTCTACAATTCCCTGAAAGCTGTAGCCAGGTGGGAATTGGTCTCTTCTCCCAGGTAACAGGGGACAGGACAAGAGAAAATGGCCTCAAGTGGCACCCAGGGAGGTTTAGATTGGATATCAGGAAAAATTTCTTCACTGAAAGGGTGGTCAGGCATTTGAATAGACTGCCCAGGGAAGTGGTGAAATCACAATCCCTGGAAGTGTTTGAAAGGTGTGTGGATGTGACACTTGGGCACATGGTTTAGCGATGGACACGGTGGGGCTGGGTTAATAGTTGGGCTCCATGATCTTACAGGTCATTTCTGACCTTAAGAATTCTATGATTCTGTTGCAGCCCCAAAGGTCTTCACACCACGCACAAGTGACTCCAGTTCAAACTAAGAAGTTTAGGTGCAYTTCACAGTGTGGCCACCTCGATCAGCATGAGGCTAAATTGAGCTTAGATAACAGAACACTAAAGTAAGTTGTTCTCCCATATTCTTCAAAGTGTCACAGAATGTCAGTCAAACTTACATCCCTCCATGTTTTTCAGCATCTGTAAAAAACAGCCCTCAGCTCATTTTCTGCATTCATTTGTGCTGGGTAAAAATTCAATGTTTTTCAAAAGCAATGTCCAAGTGACAAGGGAGACAGGAAGATATGTATGCCAGGGCTTCATCTACAGGTTGCATATTAAACAGTTGCTAAATGAAAAAGTTGTTTGCTGTGCTATAAAATAAAGTCATCTTTCTGCAGACCTACAGCCCACCGGAACAAGGGGACAGGATGGAGTGTGCCTTTTCCAGTATTCCCCACCCACTGACCCAGAGCATGAAACCCACAGAGTTCTTGGAACTGCAAACAGTGTTTGAATTCAGACTAAAACTGGAAAACAGAAACTGGCCTTTTTTTTTTTTTTTTTTGAGTCACATCAGTCAATGCTATTTACAAAATCGGTTTATGGAGACCACAGGTGGACACTCTGACTCATTACACATGAATACTAAATATATCCAAGACAATCTTGGAAAATCCCATAAAGAAAGAGGGAATAGCCGTCTGATTTTTATATTTATAACATTGGTTTTTGGATGCCAGTAATGGAAATTACATTGTTTTCACAAAAAGCAGGTGAGGGACAGTAAGGGACTGAATGATTGCCAGGATGCATGTGGCTGGAAGGAGAAGGCAGCTCCAAGCTGGACACGGAGGTAGGTTTGTCATGCTGCCGTAGGTTGCTGTTTGCACTTGTGGCAGGCTGTGGTGAGGTTAGCAATGCATTCCACAATTGTCGGGAGTTAAGAAAATGTTATGTCCCTCAGCCAGGGTGAAAAGCACACCTGCCCAGGAAGCCAGCGTAAAATTCGGTACTGTCTCAGCCCTACTTCATTGCTACATGGAGAATTTGAGTAGTGCTTACGGCCTCATATCCTGCCACATATTTTAGTCTCTCTGATCTCGAAAACCAGGGAGGTCCAAGGTCTCTAATATATACAGGAAAGCAGATAATGGATCCCTTTATGTTTGTCATCACTGAATTCTGTTTTGATGGATGTTTCAGTGCCAAGCCTTCTCTTATTCTCACTGCTGAAGGAGAGCTATTGCTGGACTCCCTGCAGACCCCAGCTTAGCCCCGAGAAATGTAACAGTGTGAAATTGAAACAAGCCATTATCAGTTCTAGCATGAAAGCTTGCTTTATGCGTAAACTTGAGAAACAATAGCCTCTGTTAAGAGGAACTAACTGAGGAAGGAGTTAGTGATTCTAATCTATACCCTTTCCTGAACGACCAGAAAAGGGAATAAACTTGATGCCAAACAGCAAATTTTTTACTTGTAGGTCACTCAAACCTGTATGGTATTTCTCATTGCCAAGATCCCAAGTCACATTCTGTCTAGGCAGTGCAAAACAGTTTCTCACTACTCCCCACTTTGAAACATTCCCAAGATCTAGAAAGAACTCTATCACTGCTGTCTTGCTGGAAATAGCAATGTGATGACTGTGAATATAGGCACAATGAGAAACTACTGATGCAAAGTCAAATGAAGTAGTTATAGTTGTTCTGGTCAAAGCTGTATAGCAGAAGTGGTATCACATTTTTGTGAAGGCACTTTGTATCAAGTGGTTCATTAGCTGAGCTGATATAATGGGGACTTACTTGACTTTCTTCCTACTAAGATCTGCTAATTTAACTTGGCTTGCTCATACTTTAGCAAAATAGATACAACTTCAAAAGAGTCACTCTTCTGGTAACCTGAATGACAAGTTCTGGAGCTGGATGTGGAAATATCCAGCCAGCCTATCTCCTTGGCTTGCTGCAGTCAGTCTCTAATGAGCTACCCATTCGTTCTCTGTGTCTTTCTAACGCTCCTTTCAGCCTCCTGCTAAAGTGCTTCTAAAGGCAATTTCTGTTTTCTCACTGCTTTCAAACGAGTTGATTCTTCAGCACATTATGCTTATTTCCATCCATTCACCTTTAATACTATCTACTTCAGTAGACTTAAACCAAAATAAAATATTGCTTTAAATTTCAGGATGTTGTTGTTGTTGTCTGTTGAATTTAACTCATCACCAGTGCAGAAGATGCAAACAGCACAGCACAAATGGAAAAGTTTATTGCAAAAACAGAGGGATGGCAAAGGAGTATCCTTTTTTTTTCACTGTGGAAGAATGAGTGTCTTTGTTTCAACCTTAGGTTCAGCAATTTCTACCAACTCACTGTCTGCAAATCTTGGTTCTGCATTGATCATCATAGTCATATGAAATTATTTAACAGGTATTTTGTTGCCAAGATCACATGAAATCATTTAATAAAAACTTAAAAGTGAATTTGCCAGCTCATCTCTCATTGAAATGCACTTTTGGCTTAAAAGAACCTGCTGAGTTGTAAGAATGAGGAGGACTGGGCATTTTCCCAATAATAAGATGGCAATAACAGGAAGGAATGCTTGGCTATGTTATGTGGTAAGTGAACAATGCATCCATGAATTTTATGTGTTTATATTCGTAGATACTTCATGGTGACTTAGTTCTGTGTCTTGTTTGAAATTACCCAGTGSAGGAAAATCACATAGGTGGTCTGCAGCCATCACTAAGACTTTTTTAAGTACCCCCAACAAAAGTAAAAGGAAATGTAAGTCTTTTTGTGGGAAGGAGGTGGAAAGGAAATTTTTGAGGGTAAAGAGTAATTTTATGAGCCTAACTATGTTTCATTTCAAGCTTTGTCATGGCTCTTCAATCCATTTTCACTCAGTGCACACTTTGGTCTCTGTTAAAAAGAAGCAGCACTACTGAAGATTCCCTCTCTTTCATGAGGTAAAAGGTCAAAAGACAACAAAAGTTTGAGTGTGTTGATACTGCATACCTGAAATCAAAGCCCYTCCTCAGAAGCAGAGCTCCCACACTGCTGAGCTACCAACTCTAGGTCTCCTCATTGCTGTCTCTCTGAACTCATGGACCTCAAATTCAAGTTACAGAGTGTCCTGATCTCAACTCCTTACTCCTAACTTGATGGTTAGGCTCTGTCCTGTGAAGGAAAAGCCAGAGACTTGGGCTCTGTCATCCTAGAAGGTTCATACACCAGCTCTCCTACTTGGGCAAGTACCATAACCTTGCAGTTACTCTGCAGCCCACCTCTTCCCACCAGCTTTAAATGAAGGTGGCTGTGGCTCAGGTCTTGGTGCACTCTACTTGTGTTGTGAGCACACTCAATTTATCAAGCAATTTCTTGATAAAGTTTCCTTTTGGCTGCAGTTTCCTTTTGTATGAATCCCAAACAGCCATGGTSAGGAGAATGGCTTCTGAATGCTGAGCTCAAAGTAGTGGTTTTTGTGAGTAGAAGTAATAACTGAAGGTGCCAATCCAGCCACAGCTGCATACATGGATTAGATGCAGTTTTCCTGCATCATTTGGAGTCAAAATCATCCACTTAATTGCATTTTAGGAGTCTTTTTTCATTGCAAAGGAGGTTTGTCACTGAATGTGTGAGTTGTTTTGTCACAGAATCATAGAATATGCTGCTTGAAGGGACCCATCAGGATCATTGAGTTCAGCTCCTGGGCCTGCATAGGACACCCTAAGAATCACACCATGTGCCTGAGAGTGTTGTCCAAATGCTTCTTGAACTCTGGCAGGCTTGGTGCTGTGAGCACTTCCTGGGGAGCCCGTTCAGTGAACAACCACCCTCTGGAGGAAGAACCTTTTTGGGATATTCAACCTAAACCTCCCCTGACTCAGCTTCAGGCCATTTCCTCAGGTCCTGTCACTGATCACAAGAGTGAAGAGATCTGTACGTGCCCCTCCACTTCCCATCCTGAGATACCCATTCACCTTGATTAGCTATTAAAACACAAAACTATTTACAGCACTTCTGAGGCTCAGAGTTCATCTGAGTGAGTAAGAATGTTCTGTATTTCAATAAAAAAGGGATGAGATCTTCCAAGAAAGAATCAGACCTGTTCTTGCCTTAAAGGAAATTGCTCTTTGACTGCTCTGGCTACTCTGCATCCTTCAAAGGAGACCACACTGTGTCAGCTAAATGATTGAAAAAATAGATTTTTTTACCAGACTGTGTAGAGTTGGACTCTCAAAAGTGTTTTAAACAAAGTTGAGACACCACAAAACTTCAGTTCAGTATGAATTATTCTTTGTGCTGCTTCCACTAAGGAAAAACGCATAAAGTATTTCCTGCGCTGAACACAAAAATTCTTCTCACTTTTGCTGCAAGGGATTTGTGTTTAGTTCAAAGGCTTTCCTTTTTAAACCATAAAATTTTCCTGCTAGACACTGTGTATGTGTTTGCTGTGTTTGTATGAGGCAGCAGCTCCTGCTGAGACTGGAATGGCATCCTCCTTTTTTTTTTTGTCTCTACTTAGACCACTGGTCTCAATCCATGAATCAGGGAAAAGACATACTACCAAAAAGCAAGGAGAGTGTGTATGTAACTCACAAACACTAAATTTCCCTTGGTTCAAATCCTAGGTCCACTGGTAATGACAAGAAACTAGCACAGCCTAAACTGGCACCTAAGGACCAGGAAATGAGCTGATCAGATCTCTTGTCCCTGTTGGCCACCTCAGGCAGCTATTAAATATTGTCGGTTGGAATTTCCCAGGGGCAGGGCCCAATTCACTCTTACCCAGAGTATACTGGTATCTCACAAGTGGAGTATCATAGCATAATGCYGTTTGCTCTCACAGAACCTACTGAACACTAGATTCTTGAGTATACCATACACTATTTACTCAACTTTATCAATTACACTGGAAAAATCCTGCACCTTTTTTTTTAATCTAATGCAGAGCAGTGGATTTATATGTTTGCATGTGCTATAGTCAGCAATGATTAGCAGCTTGTGTTTCTCAGCAATTTTTTTCTCTTTCTTAAATTTTGAATAAAATGCAGTGGAAATTTAATACTCTGATCCATATTCTTCCATTTACCTTTTACCCATGTCATTTCTCAGAGCTGTCAGATCTCATTCGCAAGCCTCCCTTCTTCTGTCACCAGAAAATTACATCAATATTCCACACCACGTGATGCATCCTCTTGACACTTTATCCAAAGATCAGAGAAAACATGGATAAAGTATGAACCAAAGCGTGAACAGTTATAACTGTTGGGCCTGGAAACAATGCATTTTGCAAAACATATTGTCTTTATTGTAACTTACAAGAATTGTCTCCAAGTGAAAAGCCTGGGTGTGTGCAATGATCTCACACACCAGGTATTGCTTCTAAGATATAAACATTGAAGGAGCTTTGGCAATGTGTTGTTTTCCCTGAGTATTGGAAAGAGTATAAGCATAAAACAGTCTGAATCTAAGACCTCATTAGGGTTTTCCTGTAAGTGATGTGTTATGGAGGACACTGGGAAAGTTGAGAACGTGCATCTGAGCGAATATCTGCACTGATTAAAAAAAAAAAAGGAAAAAAGCAAACCTCTTAAAACAGAGTGRAATGCATTGTTTGTGTTCATTTTTTCTCTCCAGTTCCATAGTTCCATGGAGTGCAGCTCTAAGTAGTTGATTCACAATTAAGAGAGTCTTCAACTGGAATGATTGAAGGTCCATTAGGTTTCTTTACTGGAAAACCCTGTCATCAGTAAAACCTTTGCCCGGGAAGGGAAAATGCTGTTGCGATTCAAGTGCGAATTCTGCTGTTAAATGAATTTAAATCCCCACCATTTACTGGCGAAGTTTAACCTTGGGATATTTTGTTCAATACTTTTCTTGTAGATAACGAATGCCTGAAGAAAAACTTTTGATATTATGCAGTGTCAATATCTTTAATACCAAATTCACTGTGGTGCGATGTACCTGTGGTGAAGGTAGGAAACCAGAAAAAAGGGGCCACAATTACCCATCCACTTCTTAGTTATGGCCATTGGCAAGATCTTGCAATGGCTACAGAGATATTGCCAACCATTCTTGGAAGAAACACCACCACAGAGGGCAATTAATACAGCTTGTTTATTTTCTGGCAGCCTGCTATACTTTTTGGACAACTGAGCGAGAGCCAGAGGCTGCTTTAATCTTCAAGAATCAGCAATAACACACTGTGGCAGAATTTTAGAGATTGGACTAGATCCATGTTAGCTTTATTGCTCTCACAAAACATTGATACCACATGGATGCTAGTATTTTCCTGTATACCCATAAATGCCACTCAGATTCTGACACTGAATATTTTATTTATTTCACTTTATTTTATTTCACTTTATTTTATTTTATTTTATTTTATTTTATTTTATTTTATTTTATTTTATTTTATTTTATTTTATTTCATTTCATTTCATTTCATTTCATTTCATTTCATTTCATTTCATTTCACTTCATTTCATTTCATTATTTTATATTTTATTGTTTCTCTCCTGGAGCTACTCCCCCTTTGCTCAAGCCTGCCCCCTGAGTTTCCTATGACTGAAGAACACCTTTCCTTCTATCTTCTGCCTCTGACTGGAAGGAACAACCTCAAAAGATCACGAAACAGACAGATGGACTGTTCTTGGTGTTTCTCTCAGGAATGAAGGTTTGATTGCCAGTGGCTTTAGTCTCATTGGAAGAGGCAGCTACAGCCAAGTGAGAAGATTAAATTATATGGGGACAGTGAGTTCACCCAAGAGAGAAGGGGTGGGGAAGACAGTGTCTTGGCACAGTGAGTCACTTTTGTGTTGGGAAAGCAAGTGCCTGGACTAGGCTGTGCTGGGAGGTACACACCAACCCAGAAATGACTAAAACAAATGGTCTTTGAAACATGATTTGGAGCAAAGCCTACAGCACGTCTGAAGCACACGAGATAAATCCTAGAAATGGTTGGAAGGGATGTCGGACTGCAACAAAAGGCTGAGTCTTACTTTAAAGTGCTTGGAAAAGGCTCACTAGAAAAATTGACTGGGTACTAAGAATAGGGATGGGCAGAGGATGTGCCTTGCTTAGATAAAAGTACTGTGGTGTATTTAAAAGCCTCAATCGCCCTTGAGCTTGCTTCCTGATTCCCCARAAGGGAACGGTGTAGCCAGGCGAAAGATTGTTGTTGCACGTGTGCATCTGGGTTTCTCTCAAGGCCTCCCCTGATCAAAGGGTCTTATTAGAAGATTCTCCCCTGCCATTGCAAAGCTGCTCAGAGGATTTAAGCACATCCATTTTATGGTGATAAGAGCTCATAGGCRTATTTCCCTGTGTTTGCTCAGCTGGTTGGTGTGAATATCTCCCCTGCTTTCTTGTACAAAATAGGTCCCAAACTCAGCCCTGCACTTTAAGATCCTTGAAAGTCTGAGCTTTGCTACTTCCCCCATACCTAACCAAACATTTCAGACCAATTCTGCACCTACTTGCTTCTTCTTAGACCTGGTAGGTAAGAACCATAAAGCAGGAAATGTGCCTCTATTAGGAGATACTTTTTTTTCCTGTTTCCTGAAAAAGACCYCTGACCAGTATTAGAAGAAAAAGATTTTCTGTCTGTAAGCCTTCTTCCTGGCATTACTGGCAAAAACAAGACACAGGTTTAAATAGCTCCTGGGTGGATCTTCTTTTGAAACCAACATCYCCAGCTCAAGCTCTCTTGCAGACTGTGTGGCCTCCTGATGTGCCCCAGATACACAATACTTGCCATCAGGTCCAAGAATTTATAGGAGACTCCTGGAACTGCATTCAGAGGAGAAGATACACAGGCTTAGTTGTAGAAAAGGGCAATATGTGCTTATGAACGATAAATAAAAAGCTGTTGCCTGGTAATTCTGCCAAGAGTTTGTTAATTTGGTTTCCTGTAAACACCCAATAGCAAATGTCCTCTAACCACATGGCTTCATCCCTCCACCTCTGCTAACGCTCTCTCTCAGTGATGACATTGGTTATAATAGGCCTTAACTCTTCAGGTGTACTTGGAAAGCCTCTCCCTAAACCGTTCAGAAATGTTGCCTGGTTCTTTCCTGAAGCTTTCATAACTATTGCAGCTTTTGTGATTTCAGTGTCAGTAGCTGGGGTGCAAAAGTTGAAGAGTTTATTCAGGACTGTGGCTGTTCCCTAGAAAGGACCCTGAGAGGCCAGTGAGAGACCTTCTGCTGTCTCCAGATAAAATCGGCTGTAGCCGACAAAGGTTTTTATAACCTCTACAAATACAATCCTAGTGACAGAGAAGCCATCGCTTTTTCACATAACCTCTTCCAGTATTTAAGAGTCTTCCAAGCTGAAAGTATTTCCAGGGTGGAAACCTGTCTTTTAACTTCATTTCTTGCTGTCGTTTAACTTAATTTCTTTCTCTTCTGTGCTCAATATGGGTAGAGAACAGCTAATTTTTGCTGTTGCTTTTTTAGAAGACTTCTCCCTTTCTTCAGATTAAGTCATCCCAGTTATTTCAGTTTTCTGTTTGCATAATGCTTCATTCCTCTCTCTTTCATTTGTCCATTTGCTTTCTGTTTTGGGTAGATAAATGGCTAGAAAAATGTTCAAAATGGCCCTTGGGGGATTCTGAATAAAAACCTTGTAATCTCTGTAGTCATCAGCTCCTTTATCCATACTAATAAGGCAGGATGAGGAATGGGTAAATAAACAACCCCAAAGCACAGCTAATACAAAACATATATAAAGCAGAAGTAAGTCTCTGTTTTGTAACTCTGGAGCTGTTTTAGCTGTACGGCTATTTCGGTAAGCAGATTTCCAAAGATAAAAGCAGCAATTCTAAAATACAGTGAAAGCACCCCAATTAGGAAGAATTTCTTTGCGGAAATGGTTGTTAAACATTGGAATGGACTGCCCAGGGAGGTAGTGGAGTCACTATTCCTGGAGGTGTTCAAGAAATGACTGGATGTGGCACTTAGTGCCATGGTCTAGTTGACAAGGTGATGATTGGTCAAAGGTTGAACTTGACAGTCTTAGAGGTATTTTCCAACCTAAATTATTCTCTGGTTCTGTAATTCTCTCTGGCACTTGACCATGCTCAACAGTGAGGGAAAMTTTGGGCTCAGTGGACCCAAAGGTAACTATGAGTAAATGCCATTTCCCATTCTTCATTCCTTTTATCTCAGATGTTTCATTTGTGTGCAGTGGTGAATAGCTCTATGGCATGTACCCTCCAGCCCCTTCAGGTGAAGCTCTGTTTCCTTTAGAGCAACAGACCCAAAACTTTACTGGTCTATGACAATACTGACTGAAAATATGTTCTGGAGCAACATCATTTATTCTCCTTATCAGCTTGGGTTATGGTAATAACTGTCATGCCTGGCTACACCTAATCCTGGAAGTTGGAGAGTCTGTAGTGTTGTCCATAAACCACTTCTGTAAAGCTTCAGGCTACAGAGCTTGCATATCATTTGCAAGGATTGCACAGCCTTCTGAAGCTGTTTTCAGTAGGTTTGATTAGGTTTAGCCACTGGCTAAATATACATATTTGGCAAGGTGTATTTCTGGTTAAGATTCTGAAGATGTATGATGTAAARAATTAAATGCTTTCCAATCCAGAATATATAAAATATGCCATGCTGTATTTAGCATAGCTGCGGAGAGAAGAAGGAACATTTACCAGCAGACTGGGTGAATCAAAATGCCAGGGTAGTTTTTGACAAGCATTATTTAACTTGCATCATTGTGTATATGCATTTTCAATGTAGTATGAGAAATGCAAAGTGGTCATATTTCAAGGTAACCCTCCATTAGGGAGACACTCATAACCCAGAGTCCATGGGTAACAGGATAGCCTTGTGAGCAAGATGTGTATCTGAATAAGACACAAGCCTCTTACACCATCGTACGGATCACAGAGGCCACAAATCTCTGAGTATTTCACTTTAGATGTGTGGATTTGTTGCAGGTGCATCTCTTTCTGTTTGCCAGCATCAGTTCTCTTAGTGGAATGGAAGTTTGAGGTTTGTGATAGTGCCAAAAGTGGACCTTATCAGATAACTTTTTCAGATATTTATTCCACTTGAGTCTTTTGAGAGGAATTGAAGAAGTATGCTTGCTTAGACTGTCTGAATTGTCTTCTTATGTAGACATGTGCCAAGCAGATATTTACCCTTTTTTTTGGTCTATATGGCAACATTAATTGTCATAAGCTTTTCCTGTGTTTTTTCTGATGCAATTACTTTGGGAAGGGACAGAGGGATATGTCCGAATGATCTTTTTGATATCATTCTATGTGTGAGCTGACTCTTGAAGCTCAGAAAGCTGCTACAGAGAAATGGAGAAGCAAAAAACATTTACAGCATCTTTTTATCCTACCTTTATGCTGATGTTTTAAAATTGTTTACCATGACATGCAACACTGGCACCAGGAAGAGACAGAGACGAGTAACTGGGGAAGCCTGGACTCTGACTTTCTCTAGGACACTCAAGAGAAGTAAAATCCAGTCTCTGCTCAGAGGGATATATCCAGTTGACTATGATAGACATGATAGATTTTCCTCCCTAAGACCAATGGGAAACTGGAATAACTCTGCTGCCATTCACCCTATTACAGTATTATAACCTGACCGAAAACAAAGTAATTTGAAATGTGTTGAATATTCACATTTGGTATCCAAGTAATTTTTTAGCCTTAGCACGGCCAGACCAAAACATCCCAGTCCAATTTTGAAAAAATGGGTAAGCCATATCACTCCCAATGTGTTAAGGGTGAATTTCCACTATCAGTCCAATAACTTTCGGGGTCTACCACCCCATGTGGGAACAGACGTTTATTTTACATTATATTGTCATGACTATACCCATAACTATTAAAAAATACCATTGTGGAGAAAAAGCCACTATCTTCTTTTTAGGAAGTTTCCATTAAAAAAATCCTTTGAGTAACAACTGTTTGGAAGTCCATCTATTAAATTAAGATACACTTTGTCAATGAAGCTATAAAATGATGAAAGAAAGACGGACAGATATCTTTCAATGAGAAGTGAAGGAGAAATACACAAACTCTTATGAATGACAGACTTTTAACCTTCACAAGCTGACAGAGGAAGAGAGAAATTATCTTTCTTGACATTTTCACACCAGTGCTTTCCTGGAGGATTTTGTTACAGTCAAATATAACTTATTGGCAGTAATTAGGTGAAATTAGTGTTATGCAGGAGACAAGGCTACATGACCTAGTGGTCTATTCTGGACTATGATTTGTTTAAATAGAACCAGTTATTTTATGCATTTTTTTTCCAATTCAACATAGTTTAGCAGTTAGCCAAGATGGAATTCGGTTATTTCTACTACGGAAGCGATAGATAAATGTGGGTAATGTTTATTTGAAGATTTCAATGGTCTGCACATCTTGATGTGGTTTCTTTCATGGTTTTGCACATGAAGGACTCCGCAGAATGTGAGATATGATTGAGCTTATGGTCTGAGGTTATACATTATGACATCCAGTTCTCACAAAAAAATACGAAGCTGCTTTGAACAGCCTGCAGGAGTCCTTTTCCAGGGAGATCACCACATGAGGTCTCGTTTAATGCCATGTTTTTCATTATGAATTTCCAACTGGTCATGAAGGCAATGAATGTTGTTATCAACTGGGCAGACAATGTGCACGGGAGGCACAGAAGACCAACACCAGTTCTGATCTTGCAGTTTGTTCAATAGCTGCCCTGGGTCCTGCATGCACTGGCTATGTTGGGTGTGCTGGATGTGTTCCATACTGCTCAACAGCTACCAAGGATGTGTAGGAAGCCTGATTTGCTGTCAGTCAGTTTGTACCTGTTCCTATTTCTTTATGCATGTTGAGGTAATTACTCAATTGGAGAGGAAAAATATCCCAGTAATTTGGAACTGACTTGCTCTTAAACTAGAAAAATTCTTTCTGTACCTCCTGCTCAGTGGCAYCCAGGACTTCTCCAGCAGGGAAAGCATGGTATGTGGAACAGTTCGTCTGGATGAGCTTACAAAGTTGATTGAAAGAAAGTGATACTAAACTTTCATCTCACATCACCCTTTCTCCTTGTGCTTCATTACTTCCATGCCTGCCATTAATGGGCTACATTTTCAGTGYTTTTATAGCGTTTATTGTGGCAGGAGTGATACACGTTGCAAGTACGCTTTTCAGTGCAACACATAAAAGAGAACAGATCAGCATGTACTGGCCTGAAATATTATTTTTGTATTTTTTATATATTATGAGATTATATTTATCCATAAAACCATGAGAGGGCAGCATTCTCTCTATCATTCATATTCTCTTTCTGCTGGAAAATTAAGAGAGACTTTCTTTAACATTCACCTCATAAACCACAGAGAAGTGTTATATATAATTCAGAGCTTGGTTCAATATTCTTTGTAATCAATAGGAATGTTTCCCTTGATTTAAATAGGTGTTGGACTGAGGCTTCGGTTGTTAAAAATGACATCAGGAAGAACTGTCTACATAATTTAAATCAGAAGATATCAGAAATAAGCAGTAGGGAAATTTTTTTTGTGGTGGTTAACCATGGGAACAAAATAGCAAGAATATCAGTATATTCCCCACTTCTCTGTCTTTGAATACAGACAAAGACGTCTCTTTGGAAAAAGTGGACAAAAGCTGCTGGACTCAATACGGAGGTAGCAGAATGGTGTTCAGTGAACTGCATGGCATAAAAGAGAAGCTGATGCACTATGTACACAGACAAGATAAGCCACACTTCTTTTTTTATGCTGTTTGTAATTAATGAGTGGAACAGCAACTTACGGTTTCAGAGAGTGATCTTACAATCAAAATGGGATGTATTCAAAATGGACAAGGAGCGATGGCCATAAACTAAAACACAAGAAGTTCCACCTCAATATGAGGAAGAACTTCTTTTCACTGGGAGTGGCAGAGCACTGGAACAGGCTGCCCAGGTAGGTCATGGAGTTTCCCTGTCTGGAGACATCCCAAATGACCTGGAAGAGTTCCTGTGTCACCTCCTCTAAGAGACCCTGCCTTCACAGGTTGGACCAGATGATCTCCAGAGTTCCCTTCCACCCCTAAGTATTCTGTGATCTCCACATATGGGGGTCGAATTAGATGACCTTTAAAGGTCCCTTCCAACCCAAACTATTTTATGACTCTGTGATCTTCTGTAAGTGAGCTCAAAGCATTTATGTCGTCTGTAGTGCACAAACATTCGGGTTTACTAAGCAAAATGATCTCTCCAGCTCTGGGGTTCATTAATGTGGCCAATAGCATTAATCTAGCCTATAGTTTCAGTGCAAAATGTTACAGCTGTCACGTGATCCTTTGAGTAACATTAATACAATATTGTAGTAATAAGTGATTGGGGTTTTTGGAAGAATTAAATGTGCATTTTTTGCAAAATTAGAACAGCTTAAGATGGAGAGAGGTTTTGAAAAAGGGAAGCAGAATTGTTTACTTCTAAATAATTGCTTCAGAAATAAGTTAGGTCACAAGAAGCTACAGTTTTTTAGTCAGATGAATATTTAGACATCTCAGTGTCGGTCCAACGGAGAGTGGCAGGCACTAATTACCATTCTTGCTTGCAGTTTCAGCAGAGTGGAATATTATTTAATGAACATGGAAACCAAGCTGTTCTTTCTATATGGCTTGACATGGTGACCCAACCCCAATCCCCAATGGGTTTATGATGAAATTGCATTTTCTTACTTGTTTACTTCTGCTGGTGAGGGAAATTCCCGTATGTCTCTTACTCACAGCATTTCAGTAATTTCAACACCCCTAAAATGATGCACAAAGTTTTCACTCTGAATACCCTTAGGAGGTACCACAAACTGTGGTTTCACAGAAAAGTCATTGGGACAAATGCAATGGTGGGCACACAATTCCCAAAGTTTGCCCTAAGCAACCATCCAACATATGAGAAAGCAAAGGACCTCCACAAGGGTTGGAAGTAAAACAAAAATATTGTTTGATCTATATCTACTTTCATATTGGTGCTATTTGATGTATATCTACTTGCATTTTCTTTCATTGATATGCACTACTTTAAAAGGTTTCCCAATTTTTCAGAGAGAAAGTTGGGTCTATCTGTGATTTTTAAATAGGACCATCATARAGAAAAAAGTTAATTTTCTAGTTATGTTTTGAAGACTACTAAAGGGTGTTAGCATTTGTTAACTTCAAGTATTTTCACATAGTTTCCATAAAAAAGAAAAATGTGAGGTATTATTAAATTTCCTGTAACTTGTCATATAAAAATGAATTCAATAACAAGTGAGTTCTGCCAAGATGGCTGTATATTTTTTTAGAGAAATAATGTAGCTGTTCAGACTAGCCTACATTTTACACGGGGTTTGAATTAGCACTTTTTCAATGGATCTCAAAAGCTTTTTCCTTCGCTATTCAACTCAATACTGAAGCTCCAGTTCAGGAAGGTACTTCATAGTGTGAGTAATCCTATTCAAAGCAGTGGGCCACCGACACACTTAAAAGTTGTACTTACATTACTGAGATATGGACTTATATATCTCAGGAATGAGGCCTTGGCATACAATGAAACCAGCTGGAGTATGGGGGACCCTCACATGATTTGAGTCTCCCGTTGCCGCAGATCGAGTCATGCACTTCACTCACAAGAGAGAAGCAACAATACATTTTATTGGTATAAGACAGTGAGTTACCAAAGTTCAGTGGCAAATGTGACAGTGGCTTAACAAGGTTCAATGGCAAGGTATGTGCTGCATAGAGGACAGTGTCAGATAAAACTATCAAGAGACCCTCCCTGGTGTCATGAGGCTCAGAAAGGGCCCCCTTACTTTCTAAACTCCTCAGAGGCGATTTTCAGGTGTGACTGGATTTGGGGTCAGTCCCAGACTTGGTCAATGGWATATGTCTAACTGATCATAGATGCAAGATAAAGCCTTTATATCACAGCTAAGATTTCAAAGTTTCAGTGATTCTACTCCCCATTCACTTACCATGTATCTGATTTGATAAGGATTCTCTCAACCCTGAGGATTAACCTTGAGAGGCATCCCCACTTGAGGAGAGATCCTGGCACAAAACTCTGCTGCTGTGCAGGAAAACTCAACAAGTCCTGGGCTGTCTACTTGCTTTGGCATAACTTGATTGACTTACGGTCATATCTACATACCAGCCATGTTTTGGCTGGCATATGCTCAACTAGCCCCCAGGTGCTGAGCAAGGCTCCTAGCCCTTAGCTATTGTGTTGTTATCTGTCCCTCCAGAGTCCACCTTAAGACAGATGCAGCCATTCTGACCACTACTGATGGCTACTGCTTAAGCASAAAAAGGGTGAGGGAGTAGCACGGCACCATACACTGGAGTTTTGATTTGATGTTTAAAGTAGTGTCTGCCACTCTGCTCTACATGGGTGGGGTGCCACTGCCTCATGTTTGACCTTACCTAGACCTTATTTATTCAAAAAACATTCAAGYGGTCACAGTCGCATTGTGATGAATGTAAAAGAGAGAAGTGTGAAATGCAGCCAAGACAGGCCCCGAAAGAGCTGTCACAACATGCAAGGAAAGCGAATATGGTAGTAGCAGCAAACAACATCATAGCTTTATGCCTCCTCGTTTTTGGATAGAAGATAGAGTAAGGTTGGGTAGGGAGGGGTGAAATAAGGGAAAGACGGTGAGGATGCCTGAAAAAAARTGGAGATAAGGGGAGGGGAAAAACAGCTCCTCACTGCGGGGCAACGAGATTCCATTAAAGAGATCCTTAAATTGGGTTCTGCTCTCTCCCATTGTTGAATCAACTCCAACCACCAGGAGGCAGGGAGAAGGGAGATGGAGAGATAACCATCAATGTCTGGCTTTTGCTGTTGCCAGAGTGGCTGATGAATCTCCTTCACCCTTCTCGTCGTCATGTCTGGATTTAATTTGCCTTTCTCTTTTCTGTGCGGTGCTGTTGTGGAAGGCCATGGATTTTCACTCATTTTAACAGTCAGCTGATGAATTCAAAAGGGAGCTTATTTTGCTAAATAAGCTACAAAGCAAAACACCAAGAAGCATATTGCAGTGAAATAAAATACGGACTCTAATTGATGCAGTAGTTTTGAATAAATCTTTCCATTGTCACAGTCAGCATGCTAAATGCCAAGGCCTGTCAGCACCACTTCTTAGTTACCTACCCAAGGTAATCATATAGCTCTTCTCATTGCAGTTTCCAGCAGTTAGCAATACCACTTTATGGGGTTTTACCCAGAAAGAATTTTAAACAAAGGCAAAAAATAAATAACAGGCTCCATTTTGCAAGATTGTCAGATCCCATCTCTTCTTGCAGAGTCAAAATAACTTGGGAGACCAGTGCAAATGTTTTGCTGGGAGTGCATGGGTGAGGTGATGCCTCAGCAGAGGACTGAAGTAAACTCATTCAAAAGCCTTACAATGGGCCACCCGGCTCTTTTACAGAGAAATGGCCTCAGGGAAGCAAACATTTGCAAACAGCCGATGCCACACACATGCAAGGTTTTTAAATAGTAAATTTGCTGTCTTTAGTTATGSAATTGTGATGCTTTTTCTCTTTTTGCAACTTCAAACTCTTCATACAAGCAGGAACAGCAGCCACTTTGTCCTTGGAGTTCCTTGAGTCTACATGGAAAAGAGGGATTCAATGCACACTTAGACTGAAATTTTACATTTGTGCTTCTGGATGGTTACCTAAGTATATTTACACTCTGAATATGTAAAGTCATTATATAGGCAGAATGGGAGGAAAAATGTACCCCAATTTATGAGAAATGAGAGGCAGAGGGAGCAGAAAAGGGAATGTCGCTGATTGCAGTTTTCTGCTATTGCAGGCCAGACATCAYATGGCCTCTTTAACAGAATTAATGGTTTAGTGAAAAAAAATGTTCTGATACCAGTCTGGCTTCAAACTCTGTACTGTGCACCTCGCTGACTTCAGCTGGCATCTCTGAGTTATATGTCAGATTGTAATTAGGCCTCTGAAATTAGAAGATAAAGAAAGGCCTTTTGTGGCATTTTGTGCCAAAAAAGGTTTAAATAATTTAAGTATTTTGCCTTCCAGAAATGATAATATATTTTTCAAGAAAAAAGGTCAATTTTTTATTTTTTCAATTTTCTTCTGTTTTTCACAGGTGGCCCTTTTCTGCTCTCTTAAACTGAAGAGTCAAAATTTGTCCTGGTAAATTTACCTGTAAAATCTATTTAGTTCAAGATTCTGATGTTCTGAAAAAAATCACATTTTATTTAACAAGGGGTATTCGGGAAGGTCCTATAGAAAAAGTATTATTGGCCAAAAAAACTTCCCTAAAAACATTTTAGAATTTATTCCTCATAGTCTGTAGAGGGTTTTTTTCTCAAGCTACTATATAGCAAGGATGTAATTTTGTATTAAATTCTAACAGCTCAAAAAGTGTATGAAAAGATAATAATTTTCTATTAAATACTAAAGGACTTTCCTCCATGAGGATATAAGCAAGCTCCACGGGAACTAGTAGTTATGCTGCAGAAGGATTTTTCAGGCTTAGAGAGCCTGGGGGAGGGTGTTTGAGTGAATTAGTATTCATTCCACATTCTTGCCTGCTGTTCCACATGCACTGTTTTGTGCCTCCATAATCTGCTCTGGATGCAGATCAAAATTATTTTAAAGAATTCACA
Organism: Amblyornis subalaris; assembly: GCA_018881555.1. Taxonomy (NCBI): domain Eukaryota; kingdom Metazoa; phylum Chordata; class Aves; order Passeriformes; family Ptilonorhynchidae; genus Amblyornis; species Amblyornis subalaris. The sequence goes on from JACAXG010000017.1 coordinate 7,681,745, forward strand.
GGGAAAAAAAAAAAGACCAGAGCAGCAGTTTCTATGTATTTCCACACTGCCTTAATTTTCATTGACATTTACTGTTAGCCTTTTTATAGCAATATGAAAAAAGATGGCAGAAGCAGAGAAAGGAAAGGCTTTGTCTGATAAGAAAGGTTTTTACATTTTAGAGGGAAGTTCTCACAACAAATCAGAATGCTGTTAGCTTTCCTTGTGCAGTCAGCATCAACAATTTAAAGCAGCAGCACTGAATTGTTTAACTGAAAGGGCACTTTAAAGTTGTTGCTATTATTATTCTTTCTTGTTTGCAATATCTGTTTTTACATAGGAAAAAGTATATTGATCTCTTCTGCGTTAATACTTTTTAATAGGGTGAACACTCACTTCCTCTCATTTTATTTTCCACTTCTCAAGACTCTTGAGTCCTAAGCCAGTCCAACAGCAGACCTAGCCAAGGAGCCATGCTTCCGTCTCCTGAAGCTGAACTCACAGCTGCACAAACACTTACTGCAAAATTTCACTAAAGATCAAGTCGGCACGATCACCTGTAATACATGGATTTATCAAGCAAGTTCTGCTTTACTCCTGCTAAAAAAATAGGCTTCTTACTACTAGCTTGGGAGGAGCCTTTAATTTCTTGTTCACTGAAATGAGCCTGGTTCATGGCCCATCACCACTGACTCTAGGCACCTTCTTTAATATTTGCCTTAGCAGTGCTATTCGTGAATCCTGATTGAAAAGGAGCATGGTAATGTGCAATGTGTTACAGTACAAAGCTGTATTACCTACTCTGAGAGCAGGCCAGAAGAATCCTTGTATCACTAGAAATGTGGAAGTGTATGGAGACCTCCACTTAAAAAAAAAAAAAAGAAAAAAAGGAGGCTAGAAAGTTAAGGGTAAGCCTCAAAAGCAAAATCCCACTGGGAGCAGACAAGCTTAGAAGAAAGCTGAGAGGGAACTTCATACGTTTTTTGAGGGATGAATAAAGGTGGATTCAGCAAAGAGGTGTATCTTGCACACACACACACACACACACACACAGAAGTCAAACGGCCAATGTTTAAAATTCACACTGCATGAAACACAGCAAACTCCTGGAGCTAACTGAGGCACAGTGTGGTACATGCAAAATCTTTAAATCAGTGCATTCCCTTGTGGACAATAATCACTGACTCTGGGCAATCTCTTTATAAGTCCTGGTCCCTGCTGGGTGAAGCGCTGGAATCTGTGCTGTTGCTCTCAGGGTGCCACCCTGCTGTGTGTATGGTGATGAAGAATAAATATGCATGAAGCTGACAGTTAGTTTGGCTTCCACCAAAGCTTAATTTAGCTCACTTCTCAGTGCTGAATAAGAGAAATTAATAACAATAATTAATAGTTCTTTTAACACAATGAGTAAAGAGCAGCATGTGATAAAAACGCTAAATCTGGTGAAACTTCAGGGCTGGAAGATAAAGACTGTGCAATGCATTCCACATTGCCGAGGAGGTACAACATACTTCGCAGGGCGCTGATGGACTAAACAAAAGAGAATGTCTGGTCAGAGGAAACAAAGGAATGCACTGGAGCATCCAGGGAGGATGTAGCACAGTCCACACCAGCTGGAATGCATCTCCTGAGGAGTCTGAAATTCCTTCCATCTCCTCCCCCCTCCTGTTTTTGGTTTTCATCCTTCTCTGCCAAGAAAAGGACAAAAGCTTTATTATGACTGAAGTCTGGCCACAAACAAAATTACCTAAAAGGTGCTTCAGAGCATTTAGTACATGAGCATGTGCTATTTCTGCAGGCACATGGCAAGCTTTCCCAGTGACTTCTGCCATCATCCACAAATTGCATATTCCTTCTGTGTTACTTTACGAAGGTCCCTCCTTTTTTTTCTTGGCTTGCACCACTGCACTCAATTCTTTTGAAGCCAGAAGCTGCAGAGCTGACATTGTACAAGGAATTTCAGATAAATTCTGATAGCCATTTTGGGGAGGAAATATTGGGTGTTCATTATTGATTTTGTTACTTTACTGTGATTGTTTCTGTGCATAGTTGTAAATGGATTTTTTGTGGGTTTGCTGTGCAACTCCTGAGGAAGGCAGCATACTTCAGAAATTTTAGAATGTTTTTAGAAGTACAGCAAGTAGAAAGCAGAGAAGTACATTCATTTTTCATAATATGTACACACACATATATTACACACACTTATGGCCTGCCCATCAAACACTTACTGCTTCCAGAGAGGGTGGATAGACTAGTAAGTAAAAAGTCTTCAAACTTCATTCAAGAAGGATAGTCAGGGGACAGTACTGACGAAGACATAGTGATGGTTGAGAGAAAATGAGCAAGCTGAGGCCTCATGGCATGGGAAAGGAAACAGAAGCCACATGAAAAGAAACATGAAGATAACTAGTAAGGGAAAGGACCATGTCACTCCCAAAGGTTTGGACAAAATGCTTTAACTCAGTTCAGTGGGAAAAAGAAAGGATGTTGGAGAAATTCAACACAGCATGGTAGTGATATGACAGATGGCAAAGTCAGAAACTTTTTATAGATAAGGAGAAAATAAGTACTATATGTGTCTGAAATTACTGTATTTGTAATGTTATCTACATAACTCATAGAATTTTCATACGGATTGCTTGATATTTGCCACTGAAAGATATTGCTTTTATACCAAATACTCTTATTTTGGTTGATTTCTTTAAAAGGTTGTACTCTCTCATAGTGCTTTTTCCGTCCAACCTCAGCAAAGTCTACACTTGAGGTTCCAGCCTCTTATCTCACCTGTATTTCAGATTCTTCAGCATCAAAAGGCCCTGCTGTACTGTAGATGTTTACTGTCACAAGAAGCAGCCAAGGTCCTGTGTCCAGGAGCAGCCAGCTTCTTCTCACAGATGACAACTGCCTTTAACTACTTTCCTGGTTGAAAGGGGAGAGCCTAGCAATCCACAGGTGGTGAAACCATTTGGATGTAAATTATACAGGCTGTCCATCAAGCTGCACAAGCCAATAGCTGGTTCACAGTCGAGTGAACCCAGTGTCTGAGAGATTTGAATTCGGAGCATGTAGCAAAAGAACCTCAAATGTCCATGCAAAATTCATTGAAGGCCGAGAGTGGCATCATTTCTGGCCTGACAATCCTGCGTGTACGGAAAACCAGAAGGAGAGAAAATTGGTGCCATGTTAATACTGCCCAAATATACACAATGAAGTCAGACTGAAAGCAATGAAATTGCAGCCGCTCCTCATGAGCTAAGAGGACCATTTTCCTTAACCAGTGACCTTCAATTACAGAGTAGAAAGCAAATTAGTAGAGACAAAAAAGAAAAACCTGTTAGCCAGAAAATCTTACTGGCTAAAGCTTGTCTTGTTTCACTTCCAGTTTCCATGGCTTTCGGTAAAATATGTGCTGTCTCTTTCTCTTTTGGAGTACTAGTGTTAACTGGAAATGTTGATTCTGGGAACAATGAATTCCTTCTTATCAAATCGTGGGGTTTACGACTGAGTTTTTCAGAAGACTTTAAAGGTTTCTTAGTGCTTAAAGGATGTGAATCATTGTCTCAAGCTTCCTGATGTCACAGACATCAAGTTAGGAAGAAATTCAAGGCCAAAAATGTCAAGGGCAGAAATGGCAAAATAAAACTGCCATTTCTCAGTTCACAGCTCTTCAGCATTCCTTATGCTCATGCTGGTTTGCCTGCAGGTTCGAGTGACTGTGAAACATGCTGGGATGTAAATTTACAGTGCAGCAGTTTGGTGGCCCTTATACAAAGAGGGGGACTTACTCCGAACTACAGTCATCTGAGAGGTAGGAATCTGATCTTACCCAGTTCAAATTGTTTATACAACCTGAAAAATTCACAAATCCAGATGAAAAGCAACTAGAGAAGTTGGCTTTATCTGCCAGCAAAGGGTGTCCACACAGGGAGCCAGCACTCTTCAGATTCACAAGCTGACTTAATTCCTAGGTAGGGAAGCCCAAACAGCAAAGAATATATGGCCTTCTTCACTTTGAAGTTGGAGAAGACGTTTATATTTAATTTTAATTTTTTTTTATGGCTGGTAATGCTATATATCTTCTGTGACTCTTAATTTTCTGGTTCCCCCATTGCAACCTTCAAATCCTATAAACCAAATCAAGTTCTGTTTTGATAGGACAAGCTCCATATTTCCTTCTCTGGAGAGAATTTGACAAGTAGGATTTTCCTTTTTGTATATTAGCCCCTTGTATCTGCCTCAGATTTATAAAACAATCCAAAGTCTCAATTTAAAAAAATGAGGCAAACCCACTCACAAGATAAAACAAGCCACACAGTTAAAGACAATCACATCGGTATAAGCTTTCTTTTGACAACATTATTAGCTAAATACCTTTTCTCTTCCTTCAGTATATATTGGCATGAAATAATTTCCCTGGGATTTCTGAGTTATATGAGAGAAAAAGGATGGGGAAATAGCTGCAGAAGATTTTCTTCTACTTTGGCCAAATGAGACACACTTTCCTGCTGCCTGCATGACCACACTGCCTGCAGATTAAGAGTTTTCTTTAAGCCTCCATTTTCAAAGTTTTCTCAGGACAGTTTAGATCATCAGCTCTTACAATTTAAAGAGAGAGATTAATTTCTAAGGGACAGCTGTAATAGCATGGTAGAATGTTTCCTTCTTGCAGCTACCAATATGTTTGCTTTCAGAGCCAATCGATCTTTTTGAGATCCCTCTTCCCCTTAGTTTGACAGAAATCTCTTAATGACAAGTCTCTGAGTGTTCTCTAAATGCAACATGTGGTGAACTTAAAGTCCCAAGCCTGAAGCCACAGTCTTCCCACTGCTTGTTGCTTGGGCTCAATAAACATCACACTGATATATTGAGATGACTCAGCGACGCAGTGTTCACCTGCCAGCACCAACTCACTGGTCGGGACTTGTGAATTTTTCCAGATATCAGACAGGCTGGAAGAGCAAAACCATTTATAGACCTGGTGATTATAATGATGCATGGGAACAAAAATAGATTTACAACAATAACATCCAGGACAGCAATACAAATAGTGAGGATAAAAAACAGGGAAAGATAAATACCTCCCTGGAAATATGACTATTACTGAATCAATAAGTTGATGTCCTACCAAAAGCACGTCACTGCAGATTGAAAGCAACGTAGCTTTGGTAACCTTCATCTGCCCAATCTACAAGTTCTCCTTTTTGTTCAGTCTCATGTACTGAAGTTGCAGTGAAGTACTGAAGTACTTCCAATAAACTGCAGTGAACCATTTGGTAACTTGAGGGCTGTTTCTGCATCACTTTAATGACTGTTAAAACAAGCTAGTTGTATTCCTGTAACATGGAATGGAGTACTTAATGCCCGTAATACTCAACACTTTTAAGTCTGTTAGTGAAAGAAGAAAACCTGATTTTTCAGTTTCTTTTCCTATGACATTTTGTAAACTATGCTATGAATAATGAATAATTTAAGGCGCTTAACTTTTAAAAATAATTTCAGGCTGTGTCCCTTCTCTGTTATGCCATGTAGTCACAAACGTGGTTCTTTTAAGCACTGCTGAGAACAGCTTGGTTGTAGCACGGACAAGTGTTTATTACAGGGTTTACTGCCTTGTCCTATGATTCTATGCTCTGCAAAAGCACATCTTAACTAATTCCCAAAGGCAAAGTGGCAACATTGTAAAACACTTGTGAAAACATTCAAACTGCAGTTTAAACTTTCTTAAAGCACAGTTCTTCTTTGGAAAGTGACACTGAAAATGGCAGTGTGGGATCACAGTATTTATTGTGTATGTGTGATTTCAGGATCAAACATGCCAAGTGCAACCATATAGTTCTCTCCTAACATCCACAGCCAGCTCTACAGACTCCAATGAGATCAGATAGTTGAAACTTTCGTGTTCATGTATGGTTAAGATGATGGTCTCTCTAGCAGCTGTCCAAACCTGCTGCCCTCATTGAAACAGATATGCCTTGGCCCCCTTCCATTTAGCTGAATGAGCTCGAGGAGGATCTGTTCTCCTCTTATTAACCTGCATCAGTTTTTTCACTGCTTAGGGAAGTAAAATCTCTTTTCAGACAAGTCAGCAAACCTAACTCTGAACAAAAATATACACAAAATAGTTGTGTTGAAGAAGATGCCACTTCTTAACAATAGCCCCATTTTCAGCTAAAGAATTTTAATGGCTTTTAAATTTGTTTTTTGGTCTGGTTCATTGCATAAAGTATTTCCATCTCTAGAACATTCTGATGTGAACAGTATTGTCCATACACCTTAACCTGCTTAAATACAGGCTTATGAGCTATAGTTTCATTTCTCTACAGAGCCAGCTGTTGGGCATTTATGGCTAGTCCCAGCAATGAGAAGACACAGCCACATCCAAAGCCCACTGAAATTCAGTTAATAGTGTTAATTAACCATGGGGAGCTTGATATGGTTTTGGTGCTTTTCTTTCTGCTATATCTGAGATGGAAGCAATCAGCCTCAGCTACCTCCCAGAAAACCCTGACTTGACTCTGGAGCCACTTCCAATCAGAAGAGACACATTGCCATGCCCAGCTCTTAGTCTCTGAGAGGATAACTCTAGTTTAGCTTAAACTTGTGTTGAAGAACATAATAACTTTTGCTGATGGAATTGCTATAGCATTATGGTTGACACCTGAAGTTAGTCCCTATATGGAGAACACCATACTCACACATAGCTACCCTGACATGCTCAAAGATGTCCATGTCAGGAACAGTCCTGCCCCCTGCCCCACAATGAAAATTGGGAACATAGAGGTAGAACTCGTTTATTGGCACTATTGTGCTTTTGTCTGGGCAGTATGTTCAAAAATATATTTAAGAAAAAATGCTAAAGTACTAAAAAGTTCTGAAAGGATTACAAGAACAGTTGCATCATCCATTCCAGGTACATTACCAATCACATAGTGACTACTACCTAAGAGATATCAACAATAATCTCTCGGGTGGTAGGGTTTCTGTGCCAGTTTTCACATCACTTCTGAAAGAGAACTTACCGCTAATTCAAGTGTCTTATATTTTTATCATCCTGACATGTGAAACCAGCATCTGTTTCAACCTTAGGTTATGCTTGATGCGTGTTCAAATGGTTATGGATGTCTAAGGAGGCATGTGTGAGGCTGTCCTTGAAGACAATGGTTTCTTGACAGTGTAGCTGAATTTTTATGAAATAATATGCAGGCTTTTTCCACCTCACTCTTTTGCCAATCCTGCTTAGCCTTGTGACTCAAAGGGGCAAAACTGCACAGCCTAGTGCCAACCCAGGCCCCAGTTTCAAATGCTTGAGAGCTGGAATATCCACAGCTGAGGTTTTGGTCTGGCCTGTGAAAAGGGAGAGAAAACCATCTGTGAAATCTGGAGGCACATCTAGGTTTGGCTTCTACCCCAGGATCCCACAGGTTCTCATAATTCTTTATGGGTATCTGCAGGTTGGGAGCAGAAATCCTTTCTCTGCACCTTTGCTCTGCTCCACACCTGGCACACACACGTTCCCGGGGCTTGCGCGGAGCCCTCGGAGCAATCCTGGGAGGCACGAACAGCAGGATTTGATTCTTATGGCCTTAGGAAAATGCCCTTTTCTAACTAAAATTGAGGGGAAGGATGAACAGCCCCAAGTGGGGCTTCTCCTGTGGGCAGGAGCATGCTGAAGACACCGATTGTCGCTGGAAAATCACAGCAAAAGCCCCGTGTCGCCGTTCCCACGGGCCTGTGCCCCGGGCCAAGCCCCTCGGGCCGGTGCAGGCCGGCGGCGCTCGCATTCCTTGCTCGCATTCCTGCCTCAGCAGGGAAGGGAAGCGAGCGGGGACCCTCCTTCTCCTCAGCTTCCCCCGCCCTGGCCTTTGCTTCCAGCCAGCCCCGCTGCTGGGAGCCCCCGAGGAGCCGAGCCGAGGCACCGCGGTGTCCCCTCCGGCCCCGCTGCAGGGCGGCACAGCCAGACAGCCAGACAGAGAGCAATTAAACCCTCCCCTAGCCAGCCCCTGACACTCCCTCCTGCATTTTCCAGTCTGTGGTTACGGCGCTCAAAGGGTTCCATTAAGTCACTAAGTTTTACAGGTTCCTTAAAAAAAAGAGGGGGGGGGGTGAGGGGGAGTGCGCGAGAGAAAAGTTTGGTCATGGCAGGGAATGTGTGATCAAAGCTGAAGCCAAGCTTCCTGTTACACCGGGACTATATATATATCGTGTCTTTAATGTTGGGAATGTAAGCAGCTGCTGGAGCCTGGCGCTGACTCTCTGCCTGATTCCCAGCGCGCTGAGGTTTCTTCCACCGACCACAATGAACAAGTTCCTGTGCTGCACGCTTGTGGTAAGTCCCYTCGGAGAGGTAGATAGGCTCTAGGATGCATTGCAGCTTCAGACATCAGGCTGTAGAGACACACGGCTTTTCTTCTGGGGTTTTCGTTTTGGGTTTGGGGTTTCGGGGGGTTTTGTTTGTTTGTTTGTTTGTTTTGGGGCTGTTTTGCCTTCTCTCCGTTTTCTTGGTAAACCCTTTTTGTTTCATCACTCCAAACTTTCCTGGTGAGTTTGGAATGTGATGGACATGTCCAGCTCCAGGGAGACAGCAGGGAGTTTCATCCCATTCTCAAGGTAGTGGCATGATTTGCTTTTCTTTTGCTTTTTTCCCTGTCTTCCTCCCTCCTTTTGTAAGGCTTCATCGTATCGGTATGAAGCCAAACACTGGATCTAGGAATGAATTTAGAAACTRTAGGCTGGGATGTTTGTTTCTGATTTCCAAAAGCTTCATCTCTGCCTGCCTCTAGTCTCTGCTGCAGTGGCACTCTTGATATCTCAGATACTGGGCTGGCTTTCTTGCCCAGGAAAACCACTGTGAACTCCACAAAAAAACCCCACAAGTGTGTGGTGCTTGTCTTGGCTTAGAAAATTCAGCTTCATATGCAAGAAAGTAATGAATTAGTAGTTGTGTCAGTAGCTATTACAGAAGAAGTTGTGTTATTAAATCTGGTGTAAGTCCCTGCTTTAATAAGTTTTTGTTTACTTGGTGAGTTAGTAAGATATGTTGAAATGCAAATTTAGAGATGTTAGCAGTGCAGTAAATCAAAATGTTATTTAATCCATTTAGTCATATGGAATTGTCTATAAGTTCAGTTTAATTAAAACCTGCATACAGACAGATCCTGTGTAACATCTATTTGGAGGACATTCATCTTTTGCATAWGGAAACTTTCAAAGAAAAACATTAAAAAATAACATTCAGAGCAGCCTCTTGCTCATGCCAGCACAGTAACTTCCTTCTGGGTTGTTTTAGTGAGTACAACGGCATTAATGTTGTGGCAGAGCATTAGAACTGAGATCCATTTATTCTGAAAGCTTTTTATAAATGCAATGAGATTTCCAGGATCTGATGAGTAATGCATGTTTATTACTCTCTGTACAACTTTCTGAAAGAGCTTTTTGAGAAACAAACCCAAAGTAATTAATGGTGCAAGGGAAGCAAAATTTGTCAGGCTTGTGGTCGGCAGATTGAAACACAGGAAAACCTTTTCATCTCATGTATGGTGGTGTGCCTAGTTTGTCAATATGAAAGCACAGGAAGCTAATCTAAGAATTTCAGCAATAGCTGGTTATCAACTTGGCTTCTTATCTGTGGTTGTCATAAAATAATCACATCAGGATTTTGATTTTGATTAAATGCAATGTGCCTTTTCATGTTTCCCCATAAAGTAAGAGCATTTGGTGAAGTTCAGCATAATCCTCTGGCAGATGAGCCTTGGAGCTGAAATACATCGCTGCCAGTACATACCAAAGAGCTTCATCATTCAACTGTATTTTTTATTATTATTATTATTAAGCCATGTATTTAAAGTWATTGTGAAGTTTAAGTAAAATCAGTGAAGCTTAAGTACTGTCAGATGTGCTAGAGCTCAGAAAAGTAGTTTTAGTACCTGTTTTATAAGAACCCTTTTAGGAGGCACAACTGCAGTTTGAAGTTGTGTATGTTTGGCTCACATACCTTAAACCTAGTTTGGAGACATCATAGCTAAAAAGACTTCTGGGTCATGATGTACTTTCAGCCTTAGCCTCTTTGCTAAGATTTCAGAAGGGTTACCTGCCATGGTGGTGCATTCACATTTGTGTTGTTTGCTAGAACACTAAAGCTGCTTACAAACACTATGAAATTGGACTGAATGGAAAGAAATTCCCCAGAGCTGAATCTCATTACTTGTCACGTAACTATCTTGACCCTTAAATGTGACCTTTCTCTATTTTGGATCTCTAGGCACATGTGACATTCTTTTTCTGGCCTGCCTGTTGGGTTTGCTGTGTGTAGGCAGCAGTGGCTTTGCAGCCCGCGAGGGTAGGAGTTATCTTTCTGTCTGACTTTCTTTCTGTCTGTCTGCATGTGTCTTGGTTAAAAATAAAACACTAAGGTTRCCAGAAGAATTTTTAAAAGGTATTGTCACAATTGAAGTAACACCCACTGTTCAAATCTCATGGAAAACTTAATTTTGTTCCTGCTGTAAAAACACCTGTTTGCACATAGTACTGGATGTACTGTTCCTCTAGCTAGCAGTCAGCTGTTGGTAATTCTGTCAGTGCAAAGGCAGACTGTAGTCACAGTGGGAACGTCCCAGGTTTGGGTTAGCTCTAAATCTTGCTGTGTCATTTTGGTGAATAATGTTCCAAAATGTAAGACACATATTTTGGAGAGTATCTGGTTAGTTTTTCCTGCTTTCTCCCTCTACAAGCTTCAAAGCAAATTTAACTCGTATAAATGAAGACTTTCAGTTTAGCACTTCTTTGATAAGATGTAAAACTGCTCTTCAGCTGAATTTCATTTTCCTGCCACTGAAAATGAAACAGTAGTTTAGACCCCTAAATTGCTTTGTGAATGACAACTAATGGTGCCTCAAAAAGCCTCTACAAGACTTGACTTTTTAACATATTGCTTTACTGACAGAGAAATGAAGACAGTGTTTCATAGCCTCAGTTTTGAATATGGRTCAGTCAGGAGAGTCACTGGTTACATTCCTTATGTAAAAGAGCAGCCTCCACGTTATAAAGCATCTTCCAAACAAAAGTAGGTCCTGTTATGTCCAAAGAGAGTGGATTGCAATGAAGCAGTTGGCAGGATGGTGGAACAGCTTTACAAGTAGAACTCAAACCAGTGAAAATGACTCCATGTTAGCTTTCGTTGTGTACCTGGCACTCAGCTGTGGTCTGCAGAAAGCTCCTTTGGATGGTGCTCTTGTGAGCCTGCAGCAACCCATGGGTCAGCAGTGCTGCAGAGCTCCTGGCCCAAAGAGGGTAAATCTGGTGATTGCATGGGCCTCCAGAACACCAAGATGAGGAGGATGACAGCTGAGTCTCTCACAGGTGGAAGGGAGTAATTTCTCCCAGGATGACAAGTATTTTGCAATGGTTATTTGAATAGGTGGATGTGGATCTRATCCAGCATGGCACTGTCACGTACTGGATCCGAGATACAACCTGTTGATGAGGAGGACCTTGATAACATCATCTAGTGCTATATTTTGCCAGTGGGATTTCTCTGGGCCTGTGCATGATTTCAGTGAGGAATTCTGCCTAGGGGCTGAGGGTGTGTGAAGGCCTCCTGCCTCAGCTTTGTCCAAATACTTTTTGTAGAARGCAGAGTTGTGAGGTTTTACTTTGAACCCAATGCAAACACTGGGAGCAATCTGACAGATGTCTTGAACGATTATTTATCACACAAGAAAATATGCTTTGGAATACTTGTGGAATGCAAAACAGAAACAGATTTATCTTTCTCAGCAAATTAAACATTCTCCTTTGGTCTACAACCCCAAACCACAAAGCCAAGCTATATAATAATATTTTCATATGCTGAAAAGCCACTTTCTTTTCTGCCACAAAGCAGTGATTTAAAGGGATGATGCTTGAAGGATTTTTACTTCATGTGCTTTGTCTTCTAGTTCATTTTAATTCAACAAGAGAAATCAAGTGGCCCTTTGCCTTACATTTAAAAATGAAAGAAAAGGGCGTGTATTTTTTTATGCCCAAGATCTGAAATGAAATTTTACAATCACATTATTTTTCTTTCAAAAGCATCTTCTAAGGACTCAAATAAATGGACTGCACAGGCCTTTTATGTTAGCATTGTGTATGCTGACRTAAGGGTGGTATGAAGAAATACAGCTTCAGGCCTAATGTGTTCAGTGAAACAATGAAAGAACTGCTCTCTAACCTTGGGTAACTAATTTTGAATAAGTTGTCAGTATATACTGCATCACACTGACTTACACTAGACTTGTATTTCAGTATTTACAGTTCATCCCAATTCCTCACACTGAGACAGTCATCCTGGGAAGTGCCCAGGATTTTCCCCAGGGAGACGGATGAAGATTGAGTTCTTCAGTCCATTCAGARCTGAGCCCATGACACTAGAACTCAATTTCACCCAATAGATTCCCAATCTTCCTCTGACAAGAGAATCCCCTTTTCATTTGCCAGCATTAACCTTTAATGGAGAAAGTTCTCTCTGTGTTTACTGTCTGTCCGTACTGAATCTATAGGTACTGTTGTGACTTGCCAAGCTATTGAACAAGTCCAGATCCTCTTCAAGAAGATCTCCATTTCCTTCTAAACTTTCTCTGTACAGCTTCCCAGTGAATTAACCTTTCCTAAACAAGGACAAACAGAATTTTACACAATCTTCTGAATGACAAATCCATTCGTTTTGCCATGTGCAGCACTGATGGATGCCAGCTTTGGTTTCTTAGGGGTTATAGGGTGAACATGTTCATTGTCCGTACTTCTGATTCCAGTAAACTGAAGCCAGACTTCTCATTTCTTCCTTCTTTCAAACTAGAACATGACACCTTTTCCAGCAAGAACAAAACAGGCTAGTGCCAGCATGGTTATGGAAGAAATCTTGCTTCCTGTGAAGCTTTTGGGGAGACCATTGTTCAGAACTAGTGAATTCCGATCATGGCATTTTGCTGTGCTCAAATAATGCTGTTTCTTACTGCAAAGATTCAGGTGCTTAGTGTGTAGACCACCTTTAAATATTGGCATTCAGATTAATAGGGTTTTGTGTAGCTAACAATCTGCTACCAAGTTGGTCATAGCATAGTTTAGGAGAGGAAATGTCAAGAATGACATAAAATGCATTTAATTACCATATTAATTTGACTTAGGAATATGCTTTTGAAGGGCCTCTCCTGATCATCCTTATTTACTGTATTTTAGTTTCTACATCAGAGCAGCCTTGGAGTGCATGAAGTGGATTTACAAAATAAACTGGACTGATGAAAGTAAATCCGGAGACGGACCCCAGAGACATACCAGATGCACTGTAACCACTAATGCATGCTTGTCCATGACAGCAGACTGAAGTTAGTCCAAAATATCCCCTCAGAATAATACATAATGTGGATGTCAGGTGCTCAGCACCATCTGTTTTGCTCTGCAAATGTGCTGTAACAGGTGATGCAAATTCCTAATGTAAGCACAAACTCAGTGTGTGTTAGGCCAGGAGAAAGGACAATTTAGTGACATTCCCCTCTAGCTTATTCTGTGAACTGGGGGACAAAAAGAGTCTTTTCATTCTCTTTGTGCCAAGTTGCTGCAGTAAAACTAGTGAAAATTATATTTCATTGTCTTCCACCATTATTACTGAATTTTTGCAAAACGTCTGAAAAATAGATTGCCTTTACTTTGGCACTTGATGTAGGTTTAAAGAAAACTTCTGATTTACAGGTTGCATATCAATATTTAGAATCAATATTCAGGTGTGCTATGTGTTTTCAGCCGGCATAGAACACAATTTTGCAGATCTTTTTTCTTAAGTATTATCAAGTAACCTACAGTACTCTTATGAAGTGTGGTATTGGGGATTAGGGTCTAGAAATGTACTTAGCAACATACTAATGGCTGTATTGGGTCTAAAAAAAAATCCAGAAAAAACTGCTCTAAAAACACCCACGTGCTGTCTATGGCAGTAGTTGATATATGATGCATAGACGAGATGGAAGAAAAAGACAGAAAAATATCGTTATTTTTCCAAAACAGTCCTCCAGACTCCAGCAATTTTTGGTTTGGGACTTCTTGATCAAAAGGTGATGTTTATGTTTAATAGTCCTTTATTATTGTCATCTATTACTATGTCGGGTAACATCTTGAACTCAACTGTTTACAATGTCCTATGGCAGTGAGTTGCACAGCTCGCTGTGCTAACAGGACCCTACTAGTCAAATGGCAATAGTAATGGTAATCTAGCTCGATGTTGAAAGTGATGTATAAAATGCTCTGGTAAAATACTGAGATATTGATTGCATTTAAATCTTTAGTTTGACTGAAGACTCTTTTTGTCATAGTTGTTTACTAAATAAAATAGTTGGATCCTGCATACATGTGGCTCAGCCACTGATCAGTGGATTACTGCAGCTATGTAATGTGTGGTTCTGGGAAAAAAGGGAAGACAAGTGTGATGTGCTTTTCTTTTAAAAGCACAAAGAAAAAATTAAATGGGAAGACTTCTTTTAGTGATGCTGATTTATTAATCCTATTATTATGGGTTTTGGTTATGCTCATTTAGATTAATAACATTCTGGTTGCCATTATTTGTTCATAGTTACTGGTTCTTCCAAAGACAAAGATCTGCATGACTCACGCACGTATCGTTCAAGTATTGGTTTGCTCAGTTTTTTAAATCAGTTCCTCTCAAGTTGTGTTGAATTGTTTTCAATTTTATTTGCTTGTTTCCCACAGCTGTAGGTTCTTCAGGAAGCGAATGCCTCCATTTTTCCCTACAAACCCTCATGCTTTAATACCCTGATTACTGAATTCTAATTAATTTTAATGCTGAATCATCCCCTGCAGCAAAACTCTTTACTTGCCTCATACATGGTTTCCAGTGTAAATTGTTGAGTGAGGAAAATGGATAAAATCTTGTTGTTCTTGCTCCTACATGTTGCAGAATAGAGTTAACAGTCATGAAATGATTCACCTACCTGTTTGTCACGTGAAAATGTGTCACCAAGAGCAGAGGCACAACCCAGAGGAGCAGATTCGACTGCAGTGACAGCTTTGTATTTGCTGGGAGCTGTGCACTGCAGAGCAGGAATACTGGTGTTTCTGCACGAGGCTGTGCTGCCCATATGTCTGGTTGCTGTCCCTAATAATTTTCAGTGTCATATTTTCACCTCTGTTGGGTTGTCTTGGGTTTCCACAGACATGAAGTGTGGGTTGATGCTTGTATTTGTAGCACCTGTGCAATGTGTTGTAATCTGATAGGTTCTGTGAAGAGAATGCATGTGTCCATGCAAGTCTTGGACTCTCGGATGCTGTATTATCTGTTACTGAATTAAAACTATAGAAGAAAACCTTACTGTTCGCATCAACAATTAATGAGATTACCAGGACTTCCTTATTACTAGTCATAGCTGTAGATTTACCAAGGGTGGGAGCATTTTTCCTCAATGTAAAGCCACTCACTATTAAAAAATGTGCTGCACCCTCTTTGTTAAATAGATCACATGAAACAGATCCAGTCATTTAAGGAAAATGGAGTTGTTCATCAAACTTCAAAGACTAATAAGGAATTTCTCACAATGAAAGGTATTGTGCATTGAGACCACAAGAAAAGTGGGATCTCCTCCTATAGAATCACAGATCAGATAAGTTATCAGGCTTAGTCAAGGGTAGCTACAAGAGGCTGTAGGGAATATCCATACTATCTGCATTTCATTCCTCAGCCTAAGTACAGCTGTATAAAAAGAGGATTCATAGACAGGCAACAGGAGAATGCATTTAGGAGTATTTGATTAAGCAGTAAGAGTTCCTGAGTTAGGCACCTAATATCACTTGGTATTCACTGTGACTTATGTTAATACAGATGAAGTTTTTAAATTGTCGTTTCCAAACTTAGTAAAACTATGGCTTTAGAAGTGCCATGATGTGGCAGAAGTGAGGCCCTTAAATAAAACATCTCTAGGAAATACAAAGTCAAAAAAAAAAAAAGAGTTAATTCCACTTACACTTTGGGGACATTTGCATTGGAAAAGAGGAAATACAGTTTTGAAATTGAATTGGCAACTCTGTATTAGCTGATGGGGATTAAAGCAACAAAGACATGTTAGAGTTATAATTTGATAGGATAGATAGAAAAATACCTTAATTCAGAGCCACTTTACTTCTTTATAAAATGTACAAGTTTTGGAAGAGAAGCGGTGCATGCAGCCCTGCATGCAGTGCTGGGACAGAGCTGGGTTATCAGTGAGGAGAGTGAGCTGTTGGCAGACCCTGTGGGGCTCAGAGTGGTTCCTAAGAGTTATTTTTGTAGTAGACTGGTGGAATCACAGAACCAAATTTTCAGTTAAAAGGCCAAAATGAAGTGATATGGAGATTTTCTCTGCAGCAGGGCAGGGTGGTCTCAGATCACTAGGTCCCAAATCACACCAGCAAAGACTTGTATGAAGCGGGAGGACTGTAGCTGTCATGACGTGTGTCGTTACAGAACCAGCTTCTCACAACAGTTGTAAGCCTGTGTTTTTAGGTAGGAAATTAAAGCATTAGCCTGGTCTCCTCCAGCTCATGCAATTAAGTCCTTAATGTACCCTTCATAACCTGCGTCATTCTTTACCCCTGTCTCAAGCAGTGTCTTCAGCTTTGATGTAGCTGCCACATTATATCCAAAGAGCTGCTGCATATCAGTGCAAAATTAAATGGAAGGCATTAAAAAGTAACCTCTATCGTTCTAGCCATTAATTTCTGGTAAAAAAGAAATAGTGTAAGGAATGACCTTTAAAGGTATCTGTGGTGATGGTGCAGTACACTGGTCAGATTCATATGCTCAGGCACAATTTCTTTTGTATCTGAAGTACTTAAGAACATAGGGGTGCATAATCCCCACCTTGGCTGGGCATTGGACAGATTCTCTGGTGCCAGGCAGTAAAAGACCATTGCCCAGTGATATTTAAAGGGTGTAAATTGGAGAAGAATAGGACCTACATCTCCAGAAGAACAAGGAATCACTTAGGTCAGGAAGATTTGCTAGATAAGATCCTAAAATTTTCCCATTCTAAGATAGACATGGGAGAGTCCGGAAGCTGGCCAATGTCTTGCAAATTTCTAAAGCAAACATTTGGCTGAAGATGGTGACAGGATTAGACTCATAACCTCATTAAAGTGTAGGTCTCTTTGTGATCAGGGTGCTCACCGGCACTAAAAGGAAGCAATGTTTTATTTTCCTGTTGCTAGCTCTTGGACATCTCTGTTAAGTGGACCATCCAGGATGACTCTCCCCCCAAGTATCTCCATTACGACCCAGGGACATCTCGTCAGCTGCTGTGTGACCAGTGTCCTCCCGGCAGCTACGTGAAGCAGCACTGCACTGCCAGCAGCCCGACGCAGTGTGCCCCGTGCCCGGCTCAGTACTATGCCGACGAGTGGAACAGCAACGACGAGTGCCAGTACTGCAGCGCGGTGTGCAAGGAGCTGCAGTACGTGCGGCAGGAGTGCACCCGCACGCAGAACCGCGTCTGCGAGTGCGTCAAAGGCAGATACCTGGAGCTCGAGTTCTGTTTGAAGCACACGGAGTGTCCGCCCGGCTTCGGTGTTGCACAGGCAGGTGGGTACCGCTCGGCAATGCGCACAGGCTTAATTAGAGCTCCGCCGCACGTCGACCACTCGTGGCAGTTACAAGATTAGGAAAGAGGCTTGTCCAGATGAAATTGCAGGACAGTAAATTGTAAAGCCAATTGAACCTGTTCTAGTCTGCATCATTTGGACTGTAGCCAAAGGAACGTTTCTCAGCGGAATACCCCGCTCCTGCTGTAATGTATAACTTAATGGCAGTAGCAAATGTAGCAAATTGTGCTCTAATGAGAAGCATGATGGATTGCCTCTTTTAAAGGAACATTATCTGGAATGTAGTATTTGTGTGTGTGATAAATAATAATGTTTTCCATTTTGAAATCTGCTGTTTCAAGCAACTGTGTATCTTGACAAACACCAGGAGCACTACATGTTTGACACCAAGTGTATAATTATAACAACATTAATATAGCTCTGTCATCACTGCAGTATGTGGTAATAATTAATTATCAGCATTCTAAGTGGAATTTTTAGGGAAACTGTTACTATTATCGAACAACCAACCATTTCTTTGTCAAGCAGGCATAGTGCTGAATGTCTGGTGGGGATATAGAGCAAAGCAACAGTTTTCAGTGGAGTGTATTCTTCATTTAAGACAACATAAATTGTTAAACCAATAATATGTTCTTCTCTCAAAACAAAATACATCGTTTATTGTTTGGCAAATGCCATGGCCCAGTTTAGCTCCAGTATTTAACACAGCCTGAAAGAATTGTAAGCTGTCATTGTACCAGGGCTTGATAACTGCCTGGAGAAGAGCACTGAGGAAGGAAATACAGAAAATCAAAGTGTCTCAGACACCTGCAGGCAACCAGTCTCCAGACTCCAGAATAATTTCCCTGGGAATGACATACCTAGAGTGTGAAACACTAGGGCTGGCCTGTACATTTTAGAGCTGAGCTGAATGACAGGCTGGGAATCCTTTTCTGGGTTGTGAACATCTCATTGGAGAGCAACTTTGATGTAAGGAGAAATGTCACTACTGTAGCTGCTCACTAGTCCTTGAGTAATTGGTTGACAAAGCATTACCCTGATGCTCTTGCCACTGTTAAGCATATCCACTAGCAGCTACCACATTTCCATACTGTAAACCTTCATTAACCTAAACTACTATACCCAGGGGCTTGGGTTAATGAGGTTCCTCTGTATCTTGGTAGCAAGTCAAAAGAGGCCAGAAACAAAGTTCTGAGAAAAAACATTTGGGAGGTGAACAAAGTATAAATTGTCTGAGCAACCAGCCTGCTGCATCCCTGTGAACACGGTGAAATGTGCCAGACAAATTTCTATCCCTCAGTTCAGAATGAAGCAAACTTTGAAAGAAGATAAAATGTTGAATTTTGTAATTTGTTGAAAAGTTGGTTTCCAAAAGACCATCATAATGAACCAGCTAAACCCAAGCAGACCTCAAAGAAGGAATGAAAACACTGTAAAAAGAATTGCATCGCCCTGTGTCAATAGTCAGTTTTTGAGGTGAGGCAACAACTAAGAATTTAATAAGTATGTACCACACTGTGTTACTGCTTTCTGCCATATGATAGCCTTGAACTTTGTAACGATGCAAATTCGGGTGAAATAAAACCTAACTATAGAAAAATATGATTTCGCTCCCACACAGGGAGATGGTGTGGTCCGGTGCCTCATTTGAAGCTTAAAGGGTTAGAAATCTGTTTCCCCACTGCCAGTTGCTCATGATTGCACTGGGATATCACTTTACTTGTGTAGTCGCCTTTTGTGAGTGCAGATTAAGGCTTCGTTCCTTTCTGCCACGGCCGGCCCTGTACGAGGCAGCGTTTATCGCAGCAGCGTACGGGGGAGTTGCGAGGCAGCGCTGTCTCCCTGGTGGCGGCTGCCGTTTCCCTGGGAAGAATGGGGGATTCCAGGCGAGTTGGAGGGAGCGGCAGAAGGGCAGACAGACAGAGGCAATTTGTGCCCTGAACAAGAGCGGCGAGATAAACAGTGAAGAAGCTGGCAGAGCTGGAGKGTGACTTTATGCTTAACCCTGAGAACACTGATGGATTACCCGGTTTATTCCTCTCTTGTGCTGCAAAGATTATGCAGGAAGCTGTGAGCAGAGCGATGTACCATTTGCAGGAGCACTCCTTTCTTCACTTCCTTGCTGCCGGAGCACAACAGCAACCTGTCTGTAGCAGGGAAAGTTGCCACAATTCAGATGTGTCAGGACAGCTGATGGCTGCCTGCGTGGTGCAGGTGTTGGCTGGAGCCTTGTCCAGCCTGGAGCTGCAGGCAGTGCACATCTCACAAGGGCAGGTGCTGTGGCTGCACGGAGCACAGGATTTGGGAGTGGGTTGGCAACATACAGTGTCTCTGGCAATAAAAGCTCCTTCATTTTCACTTTRTCTGATGCAGTGCTAGGTCAGGTTGTATGCAAGCACTATTCTTTATTTCACAGCTGATTGAAAACTTGAGATTCATACTCTTTTTCTCTAAGGATTTCCCAAAATAAATAAAGATTACTAAAAAGCTAACATTAAAATAAACATCCACACGTAAATACTAAAAAAATACACTAGATGGAGGTATTTTCTTATTCAAATATAGTTTCCAATTATTTTAAATAAATTTTAAGCATGTGCTTAAGTTAATGTTCCATAATGCAGATACCAGACTTCAGGCACTTATTAAATGTTGGATGAATAAGGATGAATTAAGAGTGAATACACAGCAGGTTTTGCTGCTGTTGTTTTCCTGCCACTGGTGGTTAGATTGCATAGTTTCAGATTTCATGCATTAGTTTTCTTCCTCTCTGTCAGTGTGCTAGACCCATATGTTGTCATTCTGTTGTTGTATCATATATTTAGCTCTGAAGTAACACTATGCGTTATAAATCACCAAGCAAAATATGTATGTCTATTAAATATTTTTGTTATATTGGACACTCTGCTTTCTGTGTTTTTAATAATATTCTATTCAAGCCCCAAAAAGAAGTTCAAAATTGTTCTCTTTAGCTGATATTTAGTTGGGTTGTATTGTTGTCTAGAACTGACATAACCCATTCCAGTAAGGTTCTGCCCAGTTATTGCACAGTGAAATTCAGAATATATTTTTTTGCCACTTAATTACTTTACCGAATATTTGTACAGGTGAAGGCTGAAGATCAGACATGGTGTAATGTCTGAACAGGCTCAAGTAATTGAGGTTTTGCAGATATTACTTTACTAAATTACTGATTTCATCAGTAATCACTTATTTTAAACTTGGTAACAAGCATATTTAAGAGTAGTACTGTATTACACCAGCAAGAACATCATTTTCTTAAGGCATCTTCTGTCTCTTTTTTTCTCATAAGTCATTCCTTAATAGATCAGAAACATGAAAAGCAGAAGCATGACAGTTTAGAGAGGAATATTTTCCTTAATTTCTGTATTCTTTTTCTATTTTTTTCCCCACAGCTGAGGTTATATGTAATTGGATGCATTGTTTTCCTGTTTCCACAGGTACCCCTGAGAGTGACACTGTATGTGAGAGATGTCCAGAAGGATTTTTCTCAAATGAAACATCATCCAAAGCAGCCTGTCTTAAGCACACAAACTGTAGTGCCCTGGGTTTCAAAATAGCTTTGAAGGGAAATGAGGTTCGTGACAACATCTGTCAGGAAAATACAGATACAACACCTCAAAAATGTGGAATAGGTGTGTATCATATTAAAGAAGAGTACTCTGAAAACATACCTTTAGTTATCATTAAAATTAATTTATCAAAATTCATGATAAAAATATCTAGCTTGCCAGCTGTTTGCCTGCTATGGTGATGGCCATAGAAGAATTTTAATTATTGTAGCTCAGACCAAATCAAACTCAAGCACAAAGAGAAATAGCACTATAAAGACCAATTCTTAGTGTGTTTTTTAAACGCTTTTTCTTATTCTTGCTGCTTGTTCTTTTTTTTTTTTCTGAGACAGGCAGGGTAACAGATCAGAGCAATTGACATCTTGTCTTTCTCATTTCAGATGTAACCCTGTGTGAGGAGGCTATGTTCAGGTTTGCTGTTCCTACTCATCTCACACCTAACTGGCTGAACGTACTAGCAGACAGCTTGCCTGGGACAAAGGTTAGCACAGAAAATATCGAAAGGATTAAACAAAGGCACAGCCCTCAAGAGCAGACCTTCCAGCTTTTGAAACTATGGAAGCAGCAAAACAAAGAGCAGGATATGGTCAAGAAGATTATCCAAGGTATCTTATTATGATAGCATGTGCATTATAAACAGCCTTCTAAACAGCATTTAAAAAATTGCTTGGGATCCAATACCCCTTGGTGATGTGTTGTGCTCAGAGAAGGGCCTGCAGGGCTCAACTGAGATTCATTGATGCAGTAAGCATAATGAAGTCGAAGGGAAACAGGAACAGAATTCCACTTCTCCAGTCAAGGACTGAATTCTTCCCAGACTTGTAGCCCCCCCTTGGAGCATGTGTTGTGCCATGACCAGGATCCCCTTTTGAGACTGCACAACCTATGAAGAATTTTGATCAAGTGAGGAAAGTGTTTCCCACTGTTACATCTGAGCAGTTGAGGTTAGAGGGAGCTGGTTGCCTGCAACTGAGAGTGCAGTTTGTCTTCTACAAAATAGAGGTTGATATTTTGGACTAGGACATCTATTCACAGGGTGGGGGCACATGGGAGTGAGGAATACACAGACGGGTTTTACCTTCATTTTCCCTTCTGGTACCTGTTTGTCATGGTGATTCACTGCTTTGTTTGTGGTGAATCTACCAAGACAGGTTTCAAAGATGAAATAGTGCTGCAGTGTTAACACCAAGGTTTTTTACCATAGTCGGGCCAACTCTTTTCATGTAAGCCACCATCAACAACTACCACGTTCGAATGACATTTTGTCCACTTGAAACAGATTTGAAAAATGCAGCAGAAATGCTTTTTTACCCCTCTGCTATTTAGTATGTATCCTTATGTCAGACTGTGAAGTGTCTAGAGTACTTCAAAATTCAAAATTACTATTTTAACAAAGCTTGTCTAGACATTTCTGAAGACAATGAGCTAAATTTTCATTTACTGGAACCAAATATTAGGAGTCCTATCACATACACACAACATTTTACAGGATAGATGAGCCTAAAAAGAGCAAAATGGAGAGAATTATTTGAAAAAAAAGAAAAAAAAAATTTGGAAAGCAGTATTCACCTTGGAATTTTGGAAGGTTTTTTGCAGGCTACAGTAAAGCTATACTTTGTAATGTGCTATACTTACCTCTCTTTTCTTTGTGCTATGTATAGATATTGATCTTTGTGAAAACAATGTCTTAAAGCATGTTGGCCACCTGAACCTCACCTTTGAACACCTCAACATGCTGATGGCAAGCTTACCAGGCAAGAAAGTGGGAAAAGAAGATGTTGAGCGCACAATGAAACTATGTCAACCCACAGAGCAAGTTCTGAAGGTTCTCAATCTGTGGAGAATAAAGAATGGTGACCAAGACACCCTTAAAGGTTTAATGTATGGACTGAAGCACTTGAAAATGTACCACTTTCCAAAACGAACCATCCAAAGTCTGAAGAAGGTGATTAAGTTTCTTCACAGATTTACAATGTATAGATTATACCAAAAACTCTTTTTAGAAATGGTGGGGAACCAACTTAAATCTGTGAAAGTAAGATGTGTCTAACTCAAGATATTTTTCTTTCTCCACTGACTATTTTTCCCTAATTACTGCCAGCAGTAATTAAACTGGAATGTTGTTTTGCCACATTATGATTTACTATTTATAGAGTTGCCTGACTGGAATAGTTCTAAGTCTTCTGCAGTGGTTTTGAAGGTTTTTTTCTTTAATAAAAATCACTTTTGTAAAAGCTATTAACCTGATGATAACACTAGGAGCCTGATTCTGTATTTTTGCACATTCGGAGTTGAAAAGTCCCACTATAGTCACTAGATGAGAAAGGAATGCCAGACCAGGCTCTACTCCAGTATTTGCTATTTATATTCTTCAAGGAATAAACATTTTTGTTGTACATATTTATTAAGTTAAATGGAAATTGTATGAGACTGAATTTTAGGAAGAGAAATGAAAAGCACACTGTATATTTTCTAGTTAAACAAAAATGATTCCGTATATTTTTCTGGCAAAATTTTGTAGCATGCCCTAAGAGTTATTAATTTCTTTACATTTTGTATTTAAAAAAACCCTATTATTGCTTAGTATTATTTGTATAAGTTGTGGTATCTTTTGGTAAGGATGTTTTAATTTATCCAATGGTTTTAACTCAAATACGGTGAAAATATAGCGCAAGTGACCTGAATATTTAAATATTCTGTGAGGAAGTGAATGTACCATATTTAAGAAGCTGGATTTTTATATAGAATTTCATAATCTTATTTTATAAAACAATTAAATTTTTCAGTTTACTTTTTGACTGGTGTTTTACTTTTGACTCTGAAGTAGGAACTAGTAACAAAGACAGACTATGTGGATTTTGCACCTTATCTTGGGCTTGGGTCTCTGCTACTCCCTGTCTGGTCTAGTAGTTAATATGTGAACTGAGTAAATATTGACCAGCACTGGATTCTCATGGTCACTGCAAAGGTGTAGCAGAAGCTAAAAAGTATTAATGGTTCCAGTCTAAAAGGCCCAGGTGGTTGTGATATGACTGATTACAACTCCATAGACACATTTGGCCCAGCACCACTCTTGGCCTGGTGTCATTCTTGGAGAGCTCACAACCTTTGCCCTAACCACAATTTGTAATTTCATGGAGGAAAGATGATGCATGGCCCTGACAGGCTTGGAAAGCCTCACATATTGCCGCTGTGTTTAAAGGAAGGGAGCACGGAGAGGTCACATAAGAAAAATAGTCATTTACCATTTCCCTCAGCTACAGAATGAGGCACCTACAGAGCCCTAAGCCCCATAAAGATGTAACACAGAGCATGTGAGTGTTGTTATCAAAAGCTCACACAATTTTAAGGACCAGTAGTCATTCACAATGCAAACCAAAGCCTTTGGTGGCTTCAGAGAGAGACTGTAGTCTTGGGTTTTTTTCTTTAAACCATGTGAGCAGAGCTTGAATATTCAACGTATTCTTTTCCATTGCGTAAAGAAAGGAAATCCATAAGCATTTAGCCTTGTATGACAAATATTCTTCTATTACAGATGAGAGGATCTTAGGTAAAGAATGAGAAAGAGATTCCTGGTTGTTATGATACGTGCTCATCAGAATTGCTCTCCTTACAGAGAATACAAATGGGACATACTGCTCTAAAATACTTGGGATTCATTTTTCACTGAATTCTCACATCACTTTTTTATCAAAAGGAACAAACTCCCTTTTAAATTTCACATGCTATTAGCATCTCATTTATTGGTGTAGCTGAGAAATGGTGCTGAACACACAAAAAATTCCTAGTTTTGTGTTGATTCATTTGGGATAATTTACATACTTTTACAACAGAAAGCAGTTTTACATATAATTAAAAGATTGTGACAACAGAGTCTCAAATTTGCAAAATAGATACCAGATGTTTCCATGACTCTGACAGGTGTGGAGATTTGGGGTGTTCTAGGTGTTAAAATGAGAATAATGATCCTACTGGCAGCAAAATGAAGATCCCACACACGTTGTAAACAATATCATCTTAATCCTTTCTACATATACAACAATTTTGTAATTGATAGTATAGTTACAGGATCAAGTAGCAATGTAATTAAAAAATGTATCACAGAGATATTGATTAGAGTGCTTCTTAGTACATGGATTTTAATTTATACATTTATACTTCCATATTTCATGTAGTTATATGTAACTCTCWTTATAAATAATATAGTATTTGTGGTCCTTCAGGAATGACAATAGTGAAGAAGGTGCTTGGAGCCAGAGACTACAGATTATGCTGTAACTACCATGTAGACATGTTATGCTTCATTACATGAGTGTATGGCCTGGACTGGATTACCTGGGAAACTTCAGCATGAAACTATAACCTGTGCCTTTTAAAATAGGATTTTTTCCCCCTAAACTTAAAGTTACACTTGTTTAATGAATTATACCTGTTAAAGCTTGATTCAGTTAATCAGTTGCCAACGCTCAGGTAGACACTTCTCCGCCACTTTGTGCCTCATTTATCCATTCAGCTTCACTCAGCTGGAATGGCTTGAACACTTCACATCCTGAACAGGCGACACTTAAACTGTATTCCCTTCCCCAAAGAGCCTCCAGCCCAAAATAGCCAAGACAAACAAAAGCAAGACCCAGGATAATGAGGGAGAGGGTGAGGCAAACAGAAAGTGGGAKGAATGCTTGGAAAAAATGTGGGTTTGGGGGTGGTAGCTTGTTTTTTAAGAAAGGCTGCAGGAGGAAGAAGGAGATGTGCAGTGGGCAACAGGTGGGAGAGGGGTCCTTGTGTCCATGGCATGGAGGAAATGCTGCTGTGGGGAGGAAGATGTGAGAGGAAGGGGGGAGGTGTGACAGCTGCGAACAACCAACCAGAGCTGGGCCTTGGGGGTGACTTGAAGAGGGATTCTGTGCTCAGGGTGCCCTGACCTCTCAGGGTAACAGTGCCTGCTCTCCTCCCAGTGTGGCTGGTGGCCAGACTCAGGGGAAGCAAATGTTTTGCCTGGCTAGAGGTGAGGCCGGCCTTGCCTTGGGGTGGAAAGCAGGAGGGGAACAGGGAAGCAAGAGGATTGTTCTGCCTCTGCTGCCCCAGCCTGGGACAGGGTTTGTCCTGCTCTGTCAGCTTCTCCTTAACTGAGAGAAAGGAAAAGCAGTTTCAGGAGTATTTGAGGGAGACAGTGAGATGAACTTTAAGGCGTGTTCCTCAGTTGTCATCTGTCCAGCTCTGCTCTCAAAACATGGAAACAACCCTGAGCTATCAAAAAATACCATAGGTTTAAAGCAAAACGTTATGATTCCAAAAACTTTTACAACCCTGCTTTTTAAAACTTTTTTTTTATATGCACTTGTCCTCCATCAAGGCAGTCTCTTGGGTCCCAGAAAATACACCATGTTTTGGAGTATGTGGAAAATTAATGAAGAAACTAGATACTAAGCTCTGTAATAATATTTTTTTATGCTGTTCACATCACCAAGCACAATAGACTCCTGGCCCCTCACCATGACCCATGAATGCTCGCATAGTAAAAATCAATAGTATAGTCTGCTATAGACTGAATGCTTTAAAAATAAATCCAGGTGTTAGATAGCTTTTAAAAAGTTTAGAGAATTGAATAATGACGTTTCAAAGCAATGGTTAGGAATGTGCACAGAGCTGTAAGAGAACACCACACACACACTTGTGCTCACACACACACACACTCGTGCTCACACAGGCTGGTGCTCACAAGCACACTCATGCTCACACACACTCGTGCTTACACACACCATACACCATGAACATGACTTGTACTGAGGCTTCGCCGGGCTGATTGGTGGTGGTGATTTCGATTCAACCAAGCCCTTCATCACCCTCAGACACCCACCCTACCTGTCCTGATATGGGTCAACATTGCCACATCCAAGGCAGAGGAGTCTGGCTTTCTCATTAATCACCTTCAAAGTTCCCAAATTTTCAGCCTTATAGTAATTCAAAACCGTGGCTCAGAAATAAGCAAATATTTATAGAAAAAAGTACCAGTAATTTCTGTGGACTATCAGAAACTATTCAATTTTGGACAGATGTCAAATATGGGAAAGGCCCACCCTCCAAAATATTTCTTTGTTGAAATAATGTGGAGAAGAAATGGACAAAAATAACTGAAAAAATAAAAGAGTTTTACGTTTTTCTTCTTTTACCTTAATTAGATGTAGAAGCAATATCGGCAATAATCTCAGTAGTGAGGAGAAATAAAAATATATACAAAGCTAAGCCTGTGGTCATTGTGTGACTATTCCCAGTGGAGTTCAAGGACAAATCTATGGGAAAGGACTGTAAGAATGGACTCAGAATTGCAATGAATTGAATAATTCTATTTTTATTTTAGATTTTTGAACTGAAAAAAAACTTGAGATGAAGTAAAGCAGGTGATCACAATGTGAGCGTAGTTTGTTCCACTCATCATCATCCTCATCCCTTGTATTTATGGCAAGTTTGCGTAGGATTCCTCTGTTTGTCTTTTCGCATTTAAAAAAAGTTCTTTCATACTACCAGGCTATTTTTTTTAAATCATCCTGACCTTTAGTACCTAGGAGGTTATTTAAAAGGAACCACATGATGAAAGACTGTGGCTTTGGCAATATTTCTTATATGAAAAGACAGGGTGTGGTTCAATAATGGTGAAGACAGAACTTTCTGGAGAATATTTTTCTCCTTTATTTCTTTATCTAAGAAGGAAAGTTTTCATCCTCTCTTAAATAAATAAATAAACTTTGTGGCAAGTAGGATATATATCATTCTGGATGTGCAGAACTTTGTCAGCAGACAAAACAGGATTTTTGTCTATTGACAGTATCAGTGGTTTGGTATTTTTGTTGTGCTACGGCTCTGCCTATGGCACTTTAGATGAGTGAAATGGTACATCCTAAAGGATGATTAATCCCATTTAATGCAATGGAAACTCAGTGTAAATAAGAGATAGAACAGGTTTTTGCATTCTCTGAAGTGGAGAGACTGAGACATCAAAGACCAAGGTGCTTAAACACCAGCAGGCTTGCAGAAGCCTCTTTCTCCTGGCCAGAGTTAGGGAAGACTAACATAGGCTCACATTTTCGGGAAGGGTGTCCACACTGGGAAGATGTGTCAATGCTTGAAGTAGGGCGTGTTTTTTGGATTGCAACAAAACAAACTGAGAGTAGCTGGCAGGCTGGTGAAACCATTGGGAAACTGGGCTGTTCCTGTCTCTGCGAGCTAGCGAGAAGCAGCTTGGTTTGACGCCGCGTGGGTTGGGATCCAACACAGGGATACAAGGAATGGGTAGTTACTGTTGTTGAGAAGTGTTTTTGAAAGTCTGAGAAGACTGACATGCTGAAACCTCAAGAAGAGAGAGGAATGATGCAGAAAAACTTTACAGTTGGCACCTCAAAAGCAGACTTTCTCTTGAAACAATCACACAAACCAAGTACTCAAAAAAGAAGAGATTTCTTTGGCAGTTACTGAGAAAGATCCCATAGCAGTATTTGGGTGATTTTGTGTTGACAGAGGATGCTCGCAGGCAAGCGATGGCAGCATCAAAGCAGTGCAATGCCCAGATGCAAAGTGGTGATCCAGTGATTCTCCCAGGCTCTCTGTACCCTCCATGGGCTTGGACACTTTAAACTTTGCACAAGGGTGTTCAGTCACACCAAGGAAGTTGCTGCAAAGGTCTGTGTGCTGAAATTGGTTCCCTCCCTTCCCACCCCATTACTGGCTTAGTGAAACATGGTCTTGCAGCCTGGCTCTCCCTTGTGGTGCAATCCAACCAAGTGATTCCTTTGGGTGCAGATGATTGCTTCATCTTCCTGCCGTGCCTGGAGCTGCTGGTGCCCACCTCTCCTTGTCCAACAGCACACACAGAAGAGAGGTGGCAGCAGGAGTGAACTTCTTCCTCCTCAGTCTCAGGGTTTCCTACCCACCACTGCTGGGAAGGGGCCCTGACAGCCTGAAGATAGGGCAGGACACACCAGCCTCCAGCCTCCATCCTGGAATGGGGCCACACCAATGGCTGAGTGCATGTTAAACTCACAGAAAAATGGGCAGGCAGGAACTGCATTTGCGTTAAACAGGCATAGAAAAAATGTGCTTGCTCAGACAAAAAGAAGTGTGAAAGCCCCATTGTACAGCACTATGAATTCAAACTCTGAGTTAACTACTGTTAATTTAGTGTTCTCTTCAGTTAAACTAATTGTAGAGTGTTTCTACATGCACAAAGAAATGAATTTCAAAAAGAACAGTATTGGGTGAGACACACAGGTCTGACTGCTCATGTCCCATCTTCCTCACTCCCTTAAAACCATTCTCATCACGCAATAGCCCTATTACAGCTCTTTCTGCTTTCATGCTGCTCACAGTTTGTTGATGCAATTCCTTCCTCTGCTTTGGCAGAGAGAATGGCTCCGTTCTTACATTGCATTTTACCCCTCTCCCATCCAGCCATGCTGTCATCCTCTTGTCACTGCAGAAAACCTGCAAGGTACATACTGAGGCTGCAAGAAGTAGCAATTAACCACAGAGCCACCACACTCTAAATAACTGACCCTACAAAAAAAATTTCGTCACTGCAAAGGCTCCATCAGGAGTGACCAGGATGGCAGAGCACGATGGTAGTGCTCTGTGCTACGCTGTATTTGCAAGCTTCTTTGGAAGTGCGGGAGTTGCACCTATTCCTACAGAAATCTCCCTGCTCCCTCTGACACCATGATAAGAGGGTGGTTATTGCAACATCCTACTGTGTAATCCTGAAGGGTATAGGACAAACTCAAACACCCACAGAATACAGAATAAAAGGACTCTGACAAACAACAAGCCTGGATTATACGTAGGGTAATGACTAGGAAAACCCTTACGCTAGGAAAATACAGCCCTGTGAAGAATCATCATTGCTCCCACAGTGCAGGTATTATAAGACATATGCTCCAGTTTTGCTGGAGCAAGAATAAATCTGACATACACAAAGAAAGCATCAGTCCTGATGCCTGGTTAGCCTTGCTTAAGGCTAAAATACCTACAAGCCCATTCAGCACAGTATTTAATCAGCAGTTTCCTGGGTTTGCTCTCATGCCCCAGAGATAACCATTCTCACAGAAAGTTTAACTGTAGAAATAAGTGTATACTTATTTCCAGATTTGGCTATTTATACATGAAATCAAAATAATTACAATAATAAGAATTAAACAACCTACAGTTCTTTAATAGAAACCTACGTTCTTTTTCTGTAGGAAAACACTAGGTTTCAAATTCAGCCCTGGATATATTGTTCACTCTTTCTCTAGAGTAAGTTAATGTTCAATCCTGAGATGCCTGAAGGGAACCTCTTACCAACACTGGAGGAAGGCTTGGAGTAAATTCCCCACCTCCTGGGCAGTTTACTACCTTCTTGGTAAGGTATCCTTTGGGGAGATAATGGGTCCTTGGCCCTCATCTACATAATGCTCAACGGTGGTTTTTTATGTTCCAAATGTAAGGTGTTTTCCAAAAAAAATCCCATTGAGACATAACAAGCTGGCAGTGTTTCCCTGAAAAATCCCAAGTACTGAATCTTGTGGGAAAGGATGCTGACTCACTGGTATTGATGGCTCAACACTGAGCTCTGATATGAAGAGTTAGGACAGTTGCATTATTCAGGCAGGAAGAAGAAAGCTATAGAAATGGGAAAGCAAGAGGGAAGAAAAGACAGTTTTATGTTTCCTTATGAATGAAGTCATATTGTAAGAAGAGTGAGGTTAGACTCATTTGTCATACACAGCTTTAGCTGATCTGCATGAATTTGTTTAATTCAGGTTCGTATGTTGTGCCTAGGGAATACAAATTCAATACTGAATTTTAAATTCTGGGACATCTAGCTCTGCTTTTATCCCAAGCCATGAAGAAAGTCTTCCTCTCCTTTCTCTCCACCAGACTCTGAACATCCTGTAGTCGTCCTTTCTCTGAGTAAAACCTGAAATGGATGAGAAAACACTTCTTTAAATCAACATTTTAGAACTGCCTTTTGTGGGGTGGCATCTGAATTATGGTATGGTTTTATTTATGTGTGATTTATCATGGCTTCAGGCACACAGCTTATTCCCAAAAGTAAAAGGCGATCTTCAGTCCCATGTGAGGCATGAAAAATGTGTCTTACTTTTTAAATTTCTTTTTAAATTATGATTTAAGGTTTATGCCTGGTATTCTTTGCATGTCCAAGGCTTACTTGTTTCTGTGGGATTTGTAAATGTTTTAAAGGAAAGAGCTCCTGAAAAATTAAATTGCCACAGGCAAGTAAAATAGAGCCAGTCTGCACCGCTGCCAGCACAGTCACTGCCGGCATAGATAGTCATTGCTGCGAAAGGAAATACTTTCAGCTAAAGTGTTCAGACAAAGAATTATAAGGAAAAAATGCTAGTTTGATGTTTATTCAGAGTAAGAAAATCTTCTTGCTTCTGGAAAGATGGGCTGAGGAGAAATGGATACAAGTTAGTTTTAGCTGAGCTATACCATGCGGGATTACCCGGGCGATAACCGCAGGCACTGGGAGTGAGCCCAGCACCCGACATCCTTTCCATCCAGCCTTTTCATCCCCCCAAGGTACCGCCAAGCATCAACCAGAGAAATTCTTGTGGAAGCTCAGATTTCAGATCCCCTGGCTTTTCACTCCTACCTCCCAAGCAAGCATTAGCTGGTTGCGCTGGAGGGGAATTTTGAGCCCACAGAGACAGACAACTGATTACCCAAAAGCTTTCTGGGTTATGCTAATATGTCTGGTTTCAGTCTGGTTTCCACAAATTTTCTGTAAAAACCTTTTTTGGTTCCTCTTTTCTTGTGAATTTCTCTGTGAACAAAAATTAAATCTTTCAGTGGATGCCTGATTTTGGTCTTGCTCAGACTGGTGTTGCACAGCCGTATATCTTGATTTGTAACGTTATTTTATTTACTGAAAGCAAAAGTGAATGGCTCGGCTCTGCAGCCTACCCCAGATCAACTTCTGTCTTCTTGCTGCTACAGCTCCACCAGTGGAAAGGGGCCCCGGGCAATATGAAAGAGTAATGAATGAGCTATCTAATTCCTGGAGATGCATTTACAGCTAGAGGATGAATCAGTAGTTACCACTAAGGAGCAGCCTCTGGGAACTCCTGTTAACATGTCTTACTTGCTTCTGGAAGCAGCAGGAAGCTCAAGGAAATGGTTAATGCCTGCTTGCTACTTGTTGATGGCAAGGGCAGAGGAAAAAAAAATTAATCTCAGCTTAAGTCCATGGGTCACTTCACCAGTTTACCCTGAGTCAACAGTTTGGTTTCCTTTTAAATGCTTGATTGAATATCAATATGCTACAAGTGGAGAAACAAAGTATTTCATATTGTCTCCGTCAACTGCAGTGAACACTTCACATTTTGCTGCTCAGTCCAATGGCTTTGTGCTTAGAAAGATTTGGCACTGAGGTTTGTTTGAATGTGGCAAGAGAGGGAGTTTTGGCTTGGACGGCCACTAAGTGCATCTGTCTGGCACGATGTTCTGTTCCTCTGCACGGCCACAGAGCCACCTTGCTCACAGAGCCCGCTGCAACCACGGATGGGTAGAGCCCAGAAGGGTGCAAGCATTTCATCTGATATGAGATTTCCCCTTCCTCTGCCACGAGGGGCTGAGGGAACCCCAGCTGCAAAACTCAAACAGTTTAGGTCATTCACACCGGAAAATTTGAAAGCACACTTGAATTCAAAGCAAGGGGTTAAACTAAGCTTTTCCTTCTGAAAAAATTTATTTATTTATTTGAAGTCAAACAGGCAATTCTGTCTTCCCCCCAACCAAGTCAAATGAAAGCGAATGTAATATGTTTAACTTAGAGCATCTTAAATTAAAACAAAAGAGAAAAAACATCAATTCTTTTCATAATCTTATTTTTATTTTCTAAGCATAAAAGAGCTGAGCTGAGCTAA
This sequence comes from Amblyornis subalaris, assembly GCA_018881555.1. Lineage (NCBI taxonomy): Eukaryota > Metazoa > Chordata > Aves > Passeriformes > Ptilonorhynchidae > Amblyornis > Amblyornis subalaris. Next base: position 7,714,845 of record JACAXG010000017.1, read on the forward strand.
CATGGATGTCAACTCCACTTGACTGCAGTAAGTGGTATGTTTTCAGTTCACAGAAAAGCTGTATATGTCTGTAAAATTAGGGGAAAAATCTCTTCAAATCTTCAAAAATAATTAAATTGTGTGTATATGGWTATGCACCAAATGGTTGCTTAGAAGGCAGGGGGATGAAAAAAGAAGGGTTATCTTACACAGTGTAAATACATTGTGGATGTATTTTCTGAGTTTAAATGGATGTAGAAAAGGTTTCCTTTAGCAGGCACTATCACAAACAATTCGTGGGGCACAGAGAGAACTACTTAGTTACTCTGTGTAAAAAGGACTAAAAGTACTGGCCTAAAACTGCCTACAATGAAGAAAGACTAGAGAAAATGGGGACTGAAGGTATCCCTAGATTCCTGACTGTAATACGTCTCTTCTGTCAGTTGTCTACATCTTCTACCTGAGACAATTGTGAGGAATAAAATGAACTCATTTACCGTTGGCTTAGATCTAAATTTTTTTTTTAAAAAGCCTCGATTTTGTTACAGTATGGTACGTTCAATTTGTATAGGTCCCCTGTCCCTGGCACATCCCTGTCTTTCTTTGCCTTGCAGGCTGTTCTTTGTGGGATAGCTCGTACAGCTTCTTAATAAAGTTAGATTAGTGAATCAAGCCTACTAACCATCATTTCCAAAACAAATAGGGCTCAAACTTGCACAGTAAGAAGGATTTTGCCTGCACTCCTGCATCTCTTCAGAAGAGAAGCCAAACTTTTAAGAGAGTTGGCAGAAGGTAATAAAGGAGCTTTTCTTACCAAGTGAGAGTAAAAATTGGGTGTTGATTCTCTTCAAAACAGCTCAAATACAGACATGCTTATATGGCTTTTTTTTACCTGGGTATCCATTACTTTTTTTTCCGACAAAAAATTATTTGATTCACATTCAACGAACAGTGAAAGTGGCTTTTATTTGCCATTGTGTAAGATTGTCTCTTTCTCTGAAGTGTAGCTGTTTTTTATTACACAAATGAATAATTCTGGAAAGACCGTGCATGAAGAAAATATGTTATTTAGCCCCTTCTGGAAGAAAGGGCCTTCATTTTTTAATAACTGCTGATGTTTCTGCTTTAGCAACCTATGTGCATTCACACTGCCCAGAATCAAAAAGGGCCTTTACACTTGGGGAGTGTAACTTGTCTTCCTTCCTGTGGCCCTGGAATAGATGATGAGGAATGATGTAGTGATGAAATGTTTCAGAAGAGCCGACACACTGAAGATATTTGAGCCCAGACCTGTATCCTCGAGCTGAGCCACCTTTTAATTCTGGCACAACTGTGATGAGGGTCGGCCCCAGTGTCTATAACCAAGTACACCAAACCCTCTCCCACCTTTTTTTCTCCCACCCATGCACTCCTCAGTGAGGGGGAAAGAAAAACGTGTGTTTCCAGTCTAAAGCCTCGATGACTTCATGGACATGGAGAAGCAGTCTGAAATGTATCTTCTGCAGGCAGTTCATCCAACTGTTCATCTTGAGCAGCAGTTCCATGGCTAAATAATCTCCCTTTACAAAATGGCTGAGAAGAAAGAGGTCTGGAGGAAGTGGAGTAGGACTGCAAAAAAAGTAGACAATGGTGAAGGAGTAAGTAGGATAAAATAGGAATCAGTATAATTAAAGGAGCAGTTTGGAATAGGATGCCATGTCCTAGCTTTCACAAGGCACATCTCATGCTTGTTAAATACCGTCTTAGTCATAAAAGAGCTGTTCCAGAGGGGGCTGTTGGTGACCTGCCTGCTTAGAGGTGAAGACCATGACTGCACCCTGAGAAGGAAAACCTGGAAGAAAGCAGAAGTGAAACACACTGACAAAGACCAGAATCCAAGCAGAAGGAAGAAAGCAGCAAATTTTACCTTCTTTCACCAAAAATATGCAGGCTGAACGTGCATTGACTTTGCACCTACTCATTTATGATATGGCTCCTGATTTTCTGAAGGTTTAGCATCCACTCAGGAAATCAAAAAAGCTGTTTATTGACCTACAGTGTGTCAAAAATCAGAAATCACATTCCATTAACAGCTGAGGTTACTGAAAGCCTTCACAATAGCAAAATACCAGACAGACTGTCCCAATGGGCAATGGGCACAAACTGAAGCACAGGAGATCCCGTATGAACATCAGGGATTTTTTTCATGTTCCACTATGAACATTAATAAAAAACCCAAACAACTTTTTCTACCATGAGGATGATTGAACCCTGGAACAGGTTACCCGGGGAGGTTGTGGTGTCTCCATCATGGAAATATTTGAAACATTTCCGGATGCAGCCCAGGAAAACTGACTCTAGGTGGCCCTGCTTGAACAGGGGGATTAGACCAGATGACCTCCAGAGGTTCCTTCCTGTGATTCAACCACCCTATGATTCTGTGATTCTGTGAATGCCACAGTGTATCTTTGTGCTACGAAACATGTTGGACCTTGGCCAGAAGGAGCAGAGGCCGTGCATGGTGTAGGCCTATTGTTACCAAGGTCCAGGGCACCTGGCACCGTGTCCAGAGGGGTTGTGGCGCATGTTTCAGAGTTACTGTCCTGCTGGGGAAGCAACAGTACAAGGCATCAAAAACATCAGGACTCCATTTTCCTCTGCTTCTCTGGTACTGTTTTTCCTTCTCCAGGAAAGCCACTTGCATCTGCTTTTAAAGTCTGTACTTGAGGAAAAATTTATCTGTTTATTCTAACAAAGCGGACTTGAAAATACATGGTGTGCATGTGTGCTTAGGTCATAAGTGCACCTGCCTCAGCTGATAATTATTCTGTATTTTTAGCATCAGGATGGGCAAATCTTTCTATTTTCTCCATTGGACATAAAAAAAATAAAAATAAAATCCTTCCTGTTACACACCCAGTACTCACAAGGATTGTTATTCTGACGGCACTGTCTACTTCACTAACACATGCATGAAAGTTGCTTTAAAGCAGATGGATAAATACAGCCTGGCTTTCTTTTAAGCTTTTCATTTCTTTACTAATGTGACATTTCACCTTGGCTGGAGTGATTGCTAAATTTTGCAGTCTGTAATTCTTCAGTTCAAATGCTGCAATTCTGATCTAGATCTGATATGTTCAGCTTAACATTCAGAAATATGCACTTATATTTATTCAGAACTGTGTTATTGTTTATCTTGATTTTGCTATTAAATAATCTTCAAACTCTCAGTTTTGGTGAACATAATTTACAAGAAAATCCCTCATTTACTTATATTAAACAAGCTTAAGTAAATGTCTTTAAACTTCTTTCATGTTTTCTTTTTCTGATTAAGTAGTGATAAAAAGGAATTAAGAATTAAACAATTTCTCACAAAAGCCTGTTTTCCAGACAGTAGAAGCTTCCACAGATTTAAGATGAAGGGATTCTACCTCATTAGGCAGCTAAGTCTTGCCAATCTGTTTACATGGAGAACAAATGAAATACAAGAATTAAGATGGTTTCAGAATTCAAGTAAAATAGCTCTGCAAGATGCAACAGAAAGCAATGCAGAGCTTCTGTTGAAATTTCTATGTATGACAAATCCATTTGCCTGACCCCAAATCTCAAGGTGTCCAATCTGGTGGTAGGGATTTGTTCCACTTAACCAGCTATGGCAAGTGAGACCTTGACTGGACCAAAGCACTCCACAATGGCTTTGAGACAGTGCTGAATGACCACACTGCTTGTGCCAGCTTTTTGCTTGGCACAGGCAGACCAGGAGTCTGGAACTCTCTACTATTCTCCCCAAAGGTTTAGATATTAGAAGACAATTATATCACTTCCCTCTTCCCCTCTGTGTACTGGCCTGTCCTTTATTTCTCACCAGCTCTCTTTACGAGTTGTGTTCAATAACACCCCCAGATGTTTTTTAAGAACATACCAGTTTAACATTTCTTTTAAAAAAACAACAAATTCCCATCAGACATAATTTTACAGTCTTATTACTTATACAAATGTTGAATTCCCCTCACTTTTCCTATTGACCTTGGCTTTACTTAAATCCTGTGGTTGTGCATTAGTGGTTCTGCATAAGATCATTTCCCTTTGGTAAGATTTACACTACGGTGCTTTAAAAATGACTAAGTATCTCCGTGTTCTTGCAAGAAAGCAAATAAGGTGTTCTTTACCTGACTGTCCATTTTTATTTGTTTCCATTTTAAACAGTCTTGTGATTATTTGCTCTTTGCTGTAGTGCTTTGCATAGCCCATGAAGATAATCTGCAGATTAGAGCAGTGGACTCAGGCAAGTGAAGAGGAAAATGGACTGAAGAGAGCCGAATATGGAGGAGCTGAGTATAGGAGGACTATGAATGTCCATTGAAACTCTTTCTCAGTATGTTCTTTCAATGTAAAATTTGTTTCCGGGTGTCAGTGCATGCATGTCCCCCAACTTGAGCAGGAGGCAGCCTCTGGTGAGAGGGACAGGGAAGCACAACACAGGAAATTGGATCAGAATTCGGAAAATTTTGAAAACAAGAAGAGAGGTGAGGAAGATCTGCTATGTGCATGGTGCAGCAGGATCTAAGGATCTGGTTACCAAACAGTTGCAAAGGCACTCCAGATCAACAAAGGTGGGAACAGACCAACACTGCATGTGATTTTGTTCATCAGAAGTGAGCATGAAGTTCAGGCAGAAGTGTGACTTGTCACCTTGTCTTGCTGGTTGACCACAATGCTCTTGGCTCTGCATGTTATGAATGCTGGGTTCACATTTCACTTTTCTCTTGTTTTTTGAGGTTGGGTTGGGATTTTTTCCTTCTCATTTTTCTTGAGGTGCTAGGCACTAGTGCACTGTCCACTCAGGCAAAATGCACTTGCATCAGCATTTCTGCAAATATGGGACTGGCATGGAATTTTCCATTTTGTTAGAAAGTGTGTACTTATCAAAACCAGCCCATTTCAGTGAAAGCATTCATGCCATGTTCCTTGGGAAGAGTTTTGCAGCGTCTACCTGGAATTTCCGGTGCAAACAGGCTGCTCAGTCTCCATGGCAGACTGCTTGTCAAGGCACATACTTGGGGTGTGAGAGATATAAAGTCAAGTTCTTGGCTCCAAGAAACAGCCCACTGGTGGTATAAAAAACAAAATAGCTCTGAAAGCAGAGACTGAGAGAACATTAGCTGAAAAAGACAATAACACGGCGTGAAGGCACTTAGAATGGGGAAGAACAAGCTTCAAGTCATGGACTGAATAGAAAATACAGACCTTACTCAAGTCTGCTACATTTTGTGTGTATTTCCTAAGCTTCAAGGTGTTGAATTATGGTAATCCATTTCAGTAAAGAACATTGAAAAAATATCAACAGCCCCTATAATTCTGGATTAACTGACCTCTGTGGGCATGACTGGCATGAAAAATAATGTCTCAGCTGTGCAATGTGATGGTATTAGCACATCTCTACACTACCTGTATAACCTTCACCAGTATTCCTTGATGGTGTTCAGCATGCACTACCACTTATCTTATGTCTTTTCTATTCAAGAATAGAACCTGAGTGAGCAACAAAACAGACTACAGTTGAAATTATTCCCACCTGAGAAGGCAAGGCTTCAGAAACAGCATATGCTGAGAGCCAAGAGATGCATTTGTGATATCAAAGCTTTTATGTCAGCCTTGATGTTACTAACATCGTCTTTTTAGTCAGGAAGTCCTTACACTGTTTCACAAAGAACTAGATTAAACTTAATTGAACTTAAAATTGTAGTCGCTAATTAATAGTGATGTTCATTTAGTTTTTATCGAGACTTAATTTTTTGTGTCCATCTCGGTCTGAGTTGGTTGTGTCTGCATATTTCTCATCTCCCTCCAAGCTATAATTCAGTCAGCTCTTCCAATAACCAAACCATCTAGAGGCCATGATGCTGCCTTTCATGTTTTTACTGTTGGACTCAGCTCCCACTAAAGTACTGGCTGCTGTTGTCAAAGCACCACATGCCTGCAAATAGACACAAGCTTGTTGCAGAGTCGTTTATTCCAACAGCTAATGAAAAGTCTATTAAATCTGCCTCACATGCAAACGATAATCCATCTACTCACCATCTCAAAATTTTCCTTTAACGTGAAGGGCTACACAATCTGTTGACTGCATCATATTTTCCAATGCATTATCCCATTAAAATATCCATAAAATATCCATACCTGAATGCAACCAACCATTAAGCTGAAGGTAGGCATCAAGATTTATTTTCCAAGAAGATTCAAAAAAATGGCTTGGAATCTTTTGCAATTTCCTCCTTTCACTCATTTGTCTCATCTTCCCTTTGCCACTTCTGTTTATCTCATCTACTTTGCCTGGCTCTTTGAAAGGACAGAACTGCTACAGCAAGAAGGAAACCAATAAAACCATTTTCTGAGATGTTAACAGCTCTGTGACTCCTGTGCACCTGGAAAAATTAAGCTATCAGCATACTTCTTTGTCCTCTTGATAGCCAAAAGTGGTGAGCACAGTCTATACAGACTATGCCAGTTACTCTTGCATGAAGGTCTGATGACAAAGTCGTGGTTTGAGCCATCCTGCAAAACAAATCTCCCCTCTGCCAAGAAGAAAGCATATATTTCTCTCTTGATCTCATCTCATGCCCAAATCTTCTCTTTGAAAAGATACAGAAAGTGCATCTCTCTGGGAACACTTGGATCACACTGGAATCAAGAGATGACTCTGGCACCAGACCACAGTTCCTTCAATTCTGTGGCTCCCATCAGCAATGAAACTCTGATCCAAACTTGATCAATTTAAACTGTATTTCAGAAATATAATGGAGATTAAAGCTGGTTTTCTTACTGACACATCAGACTCACCTATTACTGAGAATCATATTGCAGGACTTAATGATATTCCTCGAAGCTGCATCCCCAAAACATGGCTAAATGCCCTCTTTCATTGTATGTCCTGAAATACAAATGGGTTTAGTTATACTTTCCCTGTAGGTCACCAGTATTGCTACTAAAATCATTGGGATAAGACTCTAAAAGAGGAGGAGGTGCTGTGTTAATAATGCATGTGACCTGTCTCATCCTTTTTTCAGAAAGCCCTCCTTTTTAAATTAAACCCCCTGTAATAGCACAGTATTCTACACATATAATTTCCATTTCTTGCATTGCAGTATGACTGGATTTAACAATGGTGGAAGAGGGTATGGCAGACTTTTAAGCTTATTGAATTTAACATGAGACTGACATTGAAGCACTGAGTTACTTGTCTTGCCTACTAACTGAGGAATATCCAGACTTGTGTATTGTACAGTAACTCTGAGTACAACAGATGGAGTAAAATACCACAGAAAGGGAAATTATCTTCATGGTGTTCCATGTTCCAGGTGGCAGTGTAGCATGGCTTTCAGCTCCACACTTCCTCTCTCTACAAGAGAAGCTAAAGGGAATGAATGTTTCTCACAACTTTCATGTGTTTAGTCTGTTGACAATAACCATGGACAGGTGCAAATATCAAGGGGTTTCTGTTAAAATTAGTAAACACCCTAAGACTCCACCCAGACACCTGGGAAAATTAGATATTTTCCCCAGACACCATAACAGGCTATACTTCCCCTCTCACAAGCTCTAAGCCTGCCTATGAACAAGAGGAATGCTACTGAGGGGAAAAGTGAACCCAGAATCAGTTCAGGAAAACAGAGTGTTGATCAACAAATTTTCTACCAATGTTTTTTATATTCGCATCCTCTGGTATCTGTGGCAATTGGCTTTGCCCCCACTCCCACGGGATTGTGAGAATTTCCATTAGACAAATGACCTCTCATAAATATTGTTTCTCACTTTTCCACATCCCATTCAGTTTCTCATTAGATCCAAAAGTTTTTCTCTTCTATGAAAATGGTGTCCAAACTATGACCAGTCATTCACACTCTCCTTTATCAAGCAATTGCTGCCTAGTTATGCCTGTGGCTAACTGTTGGTCCTGAAGAATCTCATAATCCAGATGGTAATTCAGTCTAAAATGCTAGATTGAAGGTGACACCTATGATGCTGCCTCTATCTGCAGCGCCTGGATCTGACCAAGTCAGATTAAAGTTATAGAGATGTGAAGAATGTTCATGATTTCTGCCCTGTTTCCCACCATACTTGAATCATCTGGTTCCTAACTCAGATGGGGAAAATGGCAAGAACATTCCTGCTAACACTCATTTAAGTGTCACTGCCATGTAGAAACAGCACAAACAGGACGGAAGAAACTCTTGTGTAGAGTCCCTGCATCAAAACTGCAGCTACTGAAGTCCAACAAAGTTGAACAGTTAATATATTTACATGGACAGAAGGAGTTGTCATCTGTTAAATGGAGAACGATCCACTGTTCAGAGCACCATGAGAGAACAGCAGAGATCCTTTTTCTGTGAAATTCAAAAAAGGTCACTAAAGATTCTTCGTCTTTGCCAGATAATGTACATTTCCAGGCACAGTACAAACAGATGTGGCTCCACATCAGACTCGAGAAACCTATCCACTCTTCGGAGGCATTTTTCTCTGCCAGTGGCTGCTGTATTTCCCCTTCACTCCCATATCCCTTTGACACAAATTCAGCAGCTAAAGATCAGAGGAAAAGCAGAAGTATTGAAAATATTCAGAACAATGAAAAGCACACTCTCAAACATCAAAGTCCATACCCCACCCCTCTGGGCTATGCTTACCCTTCTGCTGTTGCCACTGCTGGTGTCCCAGCCACAGCTCCCATGCCCCACTTAGGCAGGTGTTGGAACATGTCCTGGCCCCACACAGACATGGTCTCTGGCAGTGGTGGCCTCTAAGCCATGTCCCAGGCTCAGCTGGGTGAGTGCTAGCTGGACCTGGCTATCTCCATGCCGAGAGCACCACAAGCAGTGTGAACAACCATGTGCTGGTCTCCAAACCCTATGGATTTCCAAAGCAGTGTAAGGGTGCTTTGTGTTTCTGGTTCCTTGGCCAGACTAAGGAAGGCCCTTTACCTTCCCTTACACATCTCCATTCACCCCCACCCGCCCACCCACCATTGTGCCTCCCTCCCTGGCCTATAACCCAGGTACGTACTTGCAGAGTCAGTGCCCAAGCCCGGGTGAACCCCCCACATCTCACCCCTCTCACCTCTTTCACTTCTCCCTCCCACACATTAGTTGACAACCAAATCCTAAGGCTTAACAATCTGAATAAAATAATCTGAGTTTGTAGTAATAGTGGTGAATCAGGTAAACTAACACAAGTTTCCCCCTCAATTCTGTCTTTCCATGACATTTCTCATCTCTCAGCTGCCTCGTCTCTTCCACTCTCCCTTCCCCTGCACCAAAGAGAAGGATGCCCTCTGCACCACCACTGCAGACCCTGCCCACCCCTGCAGACTCTCCTGGCACCAGCTTGAGGACGAGTGGCCAAGCACCACTGAAGCAAACAGCCTTTTCAACATTAATTTCTCAGTCCAGCCAAAAGAGCCCTGGGGTGCTCAGCTAGCACCGTGCAGGGTGGGGCTGCCACAGGCCAGGGCTGCTGCTTGGCCTTGCTCCTGTCTGCACTGCCCTGGGTGCAGCAGGTCTTTGTCCCACCATGGCCATCTGAGGGATGTGCCTGGGTCTGTGAACGTGTGATTGGGGCGAGCACAGGCACAGCCTGAATGGACATTTGGGCTGGGCAGCCAAAATCACCCCTTCTGCAGATCAGTGGCTATGGAAGCACTGGGCTCTTTGCAGGAGAGCTCATCTTTGCAAACTCTGCAGGCCGAAATTCAAATGCTGCCCCTACGTACAGTTGTGAAAGCTCTCTCTTGTTTCCTGTTTACTACAAGAGACTGAACGATTGCTATTTGGGTCAAAATTCAATCCCAGTGTTTCAACAATTGACCATAATGACCTGAAGGTGTTTTGGATTTGTTTTTTGCTGTAGCAAGACAGATGGACAGAGAATAGTGATTTTTCCTTGAGGTTCTCACAGGAAAAATCAAATTTTTTTAAAGACACCATACAGAATGATTACTTCTTTCGCATTTTATTGCTCCACTCTGCAACAACAAAATCCATGAAACTAGCCAAACCACATATCTAGTCATACAAAGGCAATCAAAAGCACATTGCAAGTAATATATGATTCACCATAGTGTAATATAATTTATAATACAATTTTAATAATCCTAGGAAAAATGGAATTCCACTGCCTATGAGATTTTCTTGACCTGTGTGTAACAACTATTGGATTAGTTTTCATCCAGCATTGTTTCTATGAGGCTGAAACAAAACAATATTAAGTTAGTTCCAGGAGGAAGCAGGACTTAGAGTATGTGTAAACTGAGTACAATAAACCAAATAAAAGTGAATTTAGAACAAAAATAATATTAAAAGAATAAGAAGGCCTGACCGTAAGTCAGTGAGTTAGTAATTTTTGTAAATTCAAATGTCTGTTATAGCCCAGGAAAATTAAAATCTAAAAGTGGTGGAAAGTGTTCATTTTTTTGCCATCTGGCAAGTCTGGGGTCCAAAGACAATCCTAGACTTTATTAAAGTCAGTTGTCTGGCTGGATCATCTTCCAGGTACAACAGAAAAGCCTGGGCAAAACCCAGCAGAAATGAATCAAACCAGTTACGGATCCATAAATAAATATTAATTCATGAGTTATTGGAGAAATGCTTTAGAAATTAGAATCTCTGAAACGCTTACTGTTTTCTTTGAACCAAGCAGTAAATTGAGACAACTCTTTACTTGACAAGTCAATGCTCCTCATTTCCCATGCTGGAAAAAAAGTCATGAATAGGCACAATTTCGTGGCTATGGGCCCATGACTGCATTTCAGCAATGTCATATACGACCTACTGGTTACAAAGGCCTGTAGAGAACTGGCTTTAAAAGTTCGGAAAGGCATGGCAGAGAACAGTGGCTCCATGAGATGGGCAGACAGCACGAGCGCGTTTGAGTGGATTTGTGTTTAATGTCCAGCTCTATGCACTCTCAGCCCAACTCTGCGCACCATTAGAAATTTTGCTGATGATACCCAACTGCGAGACGCTGTTGGGTCTCTTAAGGGACAAGACACCTTGCAGGGGGATCTACATTAGAAGGAGTTTCTTTACCAAGAGGTGGTTAAACACTGAAACAGACTTTCTAGAGCGGTGGTCAATGCCCCAAGCCTGTCAGTGTTTAAGAGGCATTTGGACGATGTCCTTATAACAGGCTTTAACTTGGTCAGTGCTGAATTGGTCAGTCAGCTGGACTAAATGATTGTTATAGGTCCCTTCCAACAGCACTATTCTATTCTATTCTATTCTATTCTATTCTATTCTATTCTATTCTATTCTATTCTATTCTATTCTATTCTATTCTATTCTATTCTAATTTACTCTTTTCTATTCTATTCTGTTCTATACAGTCTGGTGAACTGGTGGGATGGATGCTCAGGGAAGCTGCCATGTGCTCTACCAGCAGTGTGCAGTTCCTCAGCTGGGACATTTTCTGGATGAAGTGATTAAGTATTTAAACACGAAGGTGCTGCAAATCTTTCACTCTCTCCTTGCCAACCCAGCTTCTGCCACTCAACCCTCCTGTCATCGTGCAATCACTCTGGGGGACAAGTGCTGGTGCAAACTGTGGGACAGTCTGTCACGGCAATCAGCTGAAAGCCAGGCCCTCAGTGTAAAGGCGAAAACCTGAAACACAGACACTCTCCAACTGGAGAGACGGGGAAAAGGAATAGCAAAACGCAAGACCTCCAGGGAAAGTTGAAACGTAGCCGACCTTTGTTGAAGATGGATCAATAGTCCCTATAACCTCCAAAAACATCTCAATGTGTTTCTTCAAGCTACAGCTGGATCCAGCAAAGTTGTCAGCATCTGCATGAGTGATGCAGCTGGACCAAGGCCCATGTGCAGAGGCTTGTGGGTGCCAAGACGGGACGAGCCAGTGGGGTAGGTGGGGTGACATTTGCGGCTGGCTGGCATGAAGGCGCCATTTCATTCCTTGCGCCAAGGCCTGTGCCAACCTTGCTGCAAGGCTACCTGGAAAATTATGTTTTGAAGTGAGAACAGAGCCTGCTTAATCCTCGTTAATGCAAAGCCTCTGTTAAAAATGATGTGCACATTTTTAAGAGTTTGTTTCAAGCTGGCTAAACCATGAAAAGGGGACATTCTTTATTACCACTTCTCTTGAAGTGAATGAATTTCCATTCCCCCTGAAGAGAACCTTAGGGAGTGAGGAAGAATCACTCCCTAAGAGCTAATGGGGAAGGCGTCGCCTATATAACACCACCAAAAATATTCAGTTACTCTTTCCCCACAAAGCCACTGAGTAATTTAAAAAAAATAAAACATCAGAACACAGGGCAGTTTGCTTCTCTGTAATTTAGAAGCATAAAAGGGAACTGATGCTGTAATTACAGGCTGAAAACCCAAAAGCCTCATTTTTTAAAGTTGTTTCAGTGGATTTTTTTTTTAATTGGTGTTAGCTCCTCCAAAGCAGGGACAAAACCTCCAGTCAAGGGCTTTGTTAAAATTTGAATCGACCAAGGAAAGGTGCTGGAGGGGGTCCTGGCAGACCAGAAGAGCTTAGTGTGCCACAAGGCAGAGATCCAAGCTGAGACTAGGATTTGCTGCAGGCAGAGGTAAGTGAACAAGAGGAGATTTGCCATGTTGGTGGTATTTTCCATCATACAGATAAGTATTCTCACTTCACAGATTAGACACTTGAGGCACAGAAATAATAAGATTGTTAAAATCTGCTGCTGAAGAGACAAAAATAAAGCTATGCTAACATGCCTTCTGTGTTTTTCTTAAACCTACTAATCCTTTGAGTTCTGATGTAGTTGCTGTACATACAGTGTAGTTAATTATATATGTGTAGTATAGTTATATATGTGTGCATATATAGTATAGTTACTTATTCTCAAAATCAGCTAATTTAAGCTCAAATGCTGCAGGACCATCACAGCCATGTGAGAGATCAGTTGCTACATCTTCAAACAAATGAAATGAAACCTAGAGGGGAAGACACGTTTGCAGTGAACATTTTCAAGGAAGCAAAGAGAGACAACATAACTTCAAGAATATTGTGCTTTTCCAGTGAAGTTCGTTATTCTGATGTAAGAGAAAGCCACGTCCAGTACCTCCGTGTCCTTGCTCAGTCATTCAAGCTAATGGTGTTGGTCATTGTCTGCTGGAAGGTCAAAAGAGATGATCTCCTCCCTCGCCTCAGGAACACACCGTCTCTTGCATATTCCAGAACACTTTGGTAGGCAAGGCTTCCGACTTTCTCATTTCCTTTCCTGTTTTGTTTTGCACAGATTTTAAGCTCTTGGCTTCCAAGCTCTCTTTTTATAGACCTTTTGCCTTTGTTTATTGCCATTTAGATTTTAGTCATTTTTGTTAAGATGCTTCAGGCGTGGATGCCCATAAATTAAAATGTATTATTATTATAATAAAGTTGCGCCACTGCTGAAAGCCAGACTGGCCAACATAGACCTCTAAATAGAGGGCTAAGTGAGAAGCTGGATGGTATTGACCTCTACAACATGCAACACATCAGAAAGTATCTAATCTGGGAGGTGGAAAATATGGAAAGGAGATTTACAAAGGGGTGTTCATATAAGCTTCTGGTGGCCTTAAAAGTTAATCTTTGAAAACTGAGATGATCATGAAAAACCTTAAAACTTTCATAGGAAACTGAGATGAATTATATGCTTATAAAACTGTGGTTGTTCTAAACTGTTGGGATTAAATGCTAAAACAGGCAACATACTTTGACTCTCATCTCAAATGAGCCAACCAACTTGAGAGAGCAGTGACTGTGCACTACCACAATTACAGGGAGAAGTTGCTTATTGCAGCAGCCATCTATGAAATGAAGAGTTCAATGATCAAATAAAACAGCCTGCTCTTTTTTTCAAGCTTCTCTTTGAATATTCAAATTCAAAGTTTTCACTTCGGTGCTTTGAAAAAAGACAACAAAGAAATATCCCAGGTGGTAGTGCTTGTCACTTCACTGCTGTGTTTAACCCAGCTCACACACAAACATTCAAAGACTTACCAGTTCTTTTTGTAAGTGTGAAAACACTAGGTAAGATCCATCCTGTGCAACCAGGAACCCTGGAAATTGTGTTATAATTTTAGAACCTAAAAAAGCAATTCTTAAGTGCCTAAGTTGCCCATGAAGTAAAGGAAATGCCTCAGAAGGCTTTCAGAAAAAAATTCTTCTTTCTAATGCAGATGCAGGGAAGTTCTCCATCCAAGGAATCTTCAATAACTTGCTTCTCTCCATTTATTGTACAGGGAATATTGTATTGAATATCCCCTAAAATGTATTAGATTCCAAAATTTAGCCACTAGTTAGTTGCCTAAGTTGGGTGAGCTGGATTCAACTCATGAATGTTTTTGTTTCTATGTACTATTTTACTCTGAAGTGCCTCCCATGTGAAGACCTAAGGGTGTTTCCATATATAAGGATGCACCACACTCCTGTGAAGGAAGCAAATATTTCCATAAGAAAACTGACCCACAGAAAAGGAACAAAATTCCTTAGGTTAGATATGCAATGCGTACTTACGAACTCAAGTACAACCTTGTCCTTGATTTTCAGGACTGCAAAGGAATAAAGTCCAAACCTGTGGTCAAATGCTGTCTGCAAAACACCACAAATAATCTCCCAAGCTCACAGCAAATTTAGTGAAAAAATACCTCCTAGAGCCTAAATTCTACAACCCACAATCTCTCATGTTCATGTGTTTTTTAATTTATAGTTTATTAGTCTTGTTCATGTTCTTCTACCTTAAGTAAAAATCCATGAACTACCAGTAATTTAGGCTGTCTGATTGCCCTTAGGTCTGAAATGTTTTCTTACCATTTCTTGGCTGGTTTGATTTCTTAGCCTTTTCCAATTGAAAAATTACGGGTCCTGGTTTTGGTTTGGTTTGGTCTTGTTTGTGAAGTATCTGATGATCTAACAAACAGAAAACCTTAAAAAAATATTCCCTTGGAAAGAAGTTCGACAAGTCACGTCTGATTTGCCATAGGTTTTCCCCTTGATATATATAACATTTATTTTAGCCAATAGCAAACAATGCAGCAGATATTAGAGGCTGATCTAAAACCGTATGATAATAACATTTGAATTCCTGTTGTCATTACTTTAATTGAAAGTCGTACTTTAAGTTTTGCTAACCAGGAAACAGGCAGCACTCCATACTTCTTTAAAAGCCATAGTTGCTAAATTTCTGCATGAGGTCCCCCTTCCATTTTTAGCGGTGAAAAGGTACACTGGGCTTTGTGCATACATGGATGCCTTGCACTGCTATCCAGAGAGTATGACAGTAAACATCCCTTTCTGCTGAGATGGGAAAAGCTGGAGCATCAGCAGTCCTTCACTTCATGTTTTAAATATAAAAACAACTGTGTAGTGTTATTAAAAAAGATATCAAAACCAGATGAAAAATAGCAATAGCTTCTTCAAGAGAAATGAGCATCATGGCTGATTTTACTGCTCCTCATTCTGTTAAGTACAGCTCTCAGCTTCTGTCAGAACCTGGCCATAGGTCCAACTCAAAAGGTCTGTCCTTCTGGTTACTATAAACACTGATGCAAGACGGGTCAGCTTGCTGTCTCGCTCCTTCCCTCACTGCAAAGGGATCTGAAATGTGCAGTAGATTTTGCACTTGAACAACTTCTCCCCTCTGGACCGCTATTTCTGAGTGGGTCCTACTAGAAGCTGGAAGCCTTAAATCTCTCTGGTCCTGACTCTGATCTGGTTAAATGCGCATAAAATTCATCAGGGTTCAACTTTTTGTAAATATTTTGGGGCAAGATAATTTGGGCCACATTAACTGCATCATCTGCCATGGTATTTTCCCCGTCTACTGAACTACAATTCAGTCATTCATACGTGTTAATTAATAATCCTTCAAGAGCCAAAGCATTAGTACATCATTTATTCCTTGCTGCCAGGAAAATTATACAAGGGACTTTGTATTCATTGCTCTGCTGCCAGTAGAACTGTACTCAAAAAACAGAAAATCAGAGAAAGACAGACTGCCCGTTCTGTAAAAGCATTGAAGGCATACATCAGACTTTGCTTATCATATCCTTGAACAAAAACACACAGCCTTGATGGTCAAATGGGAGACTTCAACAAACGAATCTCATATAAACTCCCAACTCATTTGGAAAAAAAAGTTCTTCCCAGGGCACTTTTCTTTCTTATCTGATATTGGAGCTTTATAACTGCTCTGTTTCTTTAACCACAAGCCTCGGTAATGAGGGCTACACAGCAATGGCTACATCACAGCCTTGAGATAATGTCTCCAGCTGTGATTTAAGGAGGGCAAATACATCCCTCCTGCAAAGATAAACAAAGTGAAACTTTCCCAGCAGTTTCTGTTCCAGTCTGGTGGAGAGGACATAATTCAGTGCCTATGACACTGCTCCTCTGCTGCAACCACTTCTCTGACGCAGCAGCTGAGCTGAGCACGCAGCGTCTAGGGTGGTCAGAAGACTTGCCTTCATGCACAGTCCCTGGAGCTAACATTTAGGTTAGTTCCTTTAATTGTTCTTATGTAAACATTCTCCAATAGTGGTTGGCTGTTTTCTTACATCAGTCTAAAGGACCTATTTGTTTTTTGTACATCTCTTCTACCCATGTGTCACTGCAAAATTAATCAAATGGAAAACTTGCATAAACATTTATTAAAATGTTCACTTTCATTCAGGAAAGCTATCTATTTATCAAAGTAATCTGTTTTCTCATGTGGAATGATCTTATCTGTCCACATGAGGAACCCTAAGAGATAATGAAATATAATTAATATAGAGGTTTATGAATTCATTATATAAAATTCTTGCCTGTCAATGAAGAAGAATAGCTCATCCCCATCTCAAGATGTGTATTTCTGTCTCCCCTGTCTCCAGATAAGGCACAAAGATAGTATTTGTTTTGAGAAGGTTTTACATCTATGTCCAAGTGACGACTTGAATATATAAATATAAGGGTCATTCCTCAAGAAAACAGTTTCTCCTACAAGATTGTGTAGTATTTGGAAAGCACCCAAGCAAGATCTTCATAAAACTGTCTGGTTTTCTCGTGGTTTTGTCCTCAAACAAAACAGATGTGCTCAGGTTTTGCTGCCCTCCTCCAGTGCAGGCGCAAGTAGTGTGGTAGAGAAAAAAAAGTCTGGTAACCAAGCCTTTGATATAGAAAAACCACACGGAGCTGAGTCATAAACTGTGGACACAAGACAACTAATTATGGGTTGTGTTAGGCATGGGGAACAGGTTAACTGCTACATAATTACAATTGAGATCGCTGTAGACACAGTCAAGGAAACCCAGTTAATAGAAAGAAGTAAATGAAAATGCATTGGTATCTGTGAAGGAAAACAAGTCCTGTCTGTTTTCTTTAGCTTCTTCAGTGATTTCAGATGTTCTCAATGCTTTATTGCTGCTTAAACCTTATACTTATGAAGCCTAAACAGAGGTTTATATTTCACATTCTGCTATTTTTCATGAGAATGGCAGGGAAGGAGTTAGCAAAGATTTCTTTAATAAGTGCCCTGTGCTGCCAGTTGAGTGAAACTCCAGAGATGGGTGACACAATACAAACTGGAAATCTGTGAAATGGAAACTCCTGTGAAACAGATCATCAAGTGGTGAAAAGGAGATGGGTGGTCATGTCAAAAGTGTCGGTGGTCAAAGGGCTGTGGGGAAAGGAGGGGCACTGGGACAGGGATGTGTTGGAGGATGCTGTGGGCAGCAGCGCCTGTGGCTGCCCTGGGCCTTGCTGCCCTGGCGGCCCTGCCAGAGCCAGGACACAGCTGTCTGCTCCGAGGCCACCACTTGTGGAGAAAAACCTTTTCTGACAACATCAAAGGAGTGAGGAAAGTGAGGTGAGCATCCAGACGGGCTGCATCCCTGAGGTTTCCCTGAAGGCCTGACTCAGACCAGTTTGAAGGCTTCCCCATTTCCTCCTAGCTTGGTGGAAACTTTTATCCTGGTTCCTTGAACTTGTCCTCCAAAAGTACACACCATTTCTGAGTATACACCTATAAATAGCCTCCTTCTGCAGCGACACCTCACCGTCAGAGGCTGTTTCCTGTTGACACCRGCTAAATGTGGCATTAAGTCTGAGGCTGAGGGGTCTCTACCTGAGTGATTAGGCAGGCAGCCAAGTGGACATCCAGTTTGCTTGACCTTTCTGTGGTGTCACAACTTGCACAGTGGAGTTGCAGGCAAACGTTGTGGCTCTTTGGGTTTCTCTGTTTGCCACAATGATTACACTTTTGGTGCCACTGTGGGGATGCCGTGGGTAAGCCCGGGTGGTGCAGTGCATGAAAGCAGCACAGGGTATCCCTCTGCCACACCAGGCATTTCCTTCCAACTCTGTGGCTGGGAATGCACTCTTGTGCAAGAGACCCGGGTGTGATCCCAGTCTTTCAGGCACTTGTCCTGGTTTTTGATCTGCAGCTGTAAAGGCACGGGTCTCCWCTTCAGATAATCAAGGAGGATGTCACAATGTCCTTGAGCTTTTCCATAAACATGTCTGGCAGTTTCTGGGTCCTATATGTACRGAAGAAGGTTTTTCTGTTTAAAGTACATTGAGAGCAATGTATTTACAAAAGTTAATAATGTGGGAAATGTCTAATGCGTATAAATCCATTTAGCATCTCACAAGCCTCCATAATTTTTATTATTGAAAACAGCTTTGTCATCTGCAGACTTTAATTATCTGGCTGCCTGCTTCCTCCTGCAGGTCATCCATGCTTGAGATACCCCCAGTCCCAGAAACAATCCCTGGCTTTATACTACGATTCATTTCTTTTCTGAGCCAAGGAACAGACTTCCGCTGCGGAACCATTTCCAAGTCTTTGCCAAGGGTTTGCTTCTTGCCCTATGGTTACTTATACTCCAACCATTTGTACCGTGGATATTTGGAGCGTCTATTAAAAAATTATGAGGGGCCTTTTTTAAAACTAATGTAAATGGCACTTTCCAGATCACCTTTTCTGCAACTTGCCTTCAGACTGCACAATTCCAGTCACTGACAAATTGCTGTTTCTCCCCTCACCAAACGCATGATTTAGAAGGACAGAAGCACTTCTGGTTCCCCTCCACACAAAGAAACATCACGTTTCAAGACCTCAAGCCTGAGTTATGAGCTTGTAGAGTTTTGCAGCCACTGCATATTAGAAATAACAACTAATTATACAACTGCAAATTGAAACATAATTACTAAGGAAGAGTATTTAAATGTCACCATAGTTTATTTTGAGAGATGAGCCTGTCTTGAAAATAAGGGATTTCCCAGAGGAGACATAAAGATTCTCGGGTTATTTTTTGATCTAAAGGCAATTTCTAGACTTTTCTTTTTATCACCTCCTTTGAAAGGAATCATGACTCAGAGAGGCACAGGGTTAAGGGTAGAATAGACATTAACGGCTCTTGTCACTGTAACAAGACACTGGAAACCTATGAATTTTTTTGCTGTTTCTCCCGGCAGTAGTGTGATAGGATTTAAAGCAAATTTGGGCCCTGATGGATGACAAYTGCTGCTCCAAGAGAAAAAATAGAGACGATTTCAAAAAGCCTTTATATATCATCAAGGAAGGACCACATACATCAGGGTTCAGGGGTCCATTTCCAAGTATTGTGACTAAAAGAAAAAAAAGGTAAAAAATGGTAAAAAAAAAAAAGAAAACAAGAAAGCCAGCACTGTAGGGTACCTGGGAGATGTTAGATCCCAGGCTACTTCCTGTACATGAAAGTGAAGGCAAAAACTTAGCTTCGGTGATGTCTGTAGTCATTTCTATAGCTGAAGTACATGCTTTTGCATGCATCTATCTGATATTAGCTGGGTAAGTTATTCAAGTTTTTGTGAAAGGCAGGTGATCACTCCCAGCTGCGTGCTGTGCCCCTAACTTCACTGCTCTTCTGGGAAAAGATCTTAAAATGACACTCAACTATAAACACACGGTTTTTATTTAATTAGTTTAGGGACTTGAGGTAGTTTATAGACTATTCCATGTCTTGGTTGAACTAGTACATATTATAACACTAAAGTCAACTGACTTAGATATCCATCCTTAAACACCCACCAAAACTSAACTGAGTACTTGTCACTCCTAGATTTATGCCACAGACCAGCTCTCCCAAGGCAGCTCACAGAAATTAAGCTGGTAGTTTCATATATGCTTCACAAATCCTCTTACACATGCTGCTCAAGTTTAGTAAGAATACCTCTGACACTGTCTAAGCATTGTCCTTCCCTCTCTCCCCCTTTCCTTTTTTTTTAACTTTCGAGTTTCTCTCCTTTTACAGTCTTATTTTGGTTGCAGGCACCCATTTCCTTCATGTTCAATTTTGGTATGGGCCACTTTCCCAGAACTAAAATGATGGCATGAGTAAGGAAAATGGTATGCAGAGTATGAGCACTGGTAAGGAGTAGATGCTCTCCATTACTACAAGTSAAGCCTTTATTATCACCATGTCAAGCCAATTCAGAGCTACCATTAAGGCAGTTTTATTTTGGCATAGGAGGAAATAATCAGTCAGTTCTTAAAACGAGTTTCAACTCTAGAGACTAACACCAGGGAGTAAAAAATTGCCTCTTCTTTGGGCCAGACACATGGAAAGACCATTCATCTGGTTAATATAGTTCTCTCACAGAGCATTGTTTAACCACTAGGCCTCCTCCAAAACATCTGGAAATTTGAAGGATTGGCTTCAGCAGGGTTTTTGGCCTCAACACCAATGTGCCCTTTTTACTTGCATGGAGCTAAATCATATCATATTCATCTCTGTTGCCTTGATGAGTTTATCATCATATCTCCATAGCCACAGCAGCAGAAGCAGCCACCCATATTTCATACCACTGGATGGAGAAGAGAGAACCTGGTGTGTATAAAAAGCGCCATKGGTTCTGCATCCCGCAAGCATCTTCCTCTGGTGTTTTGTTTTCTCTGTGGCAGGTTTTTATTTTTCTTCCCATTAACCATGTCATCAGGTCCAAGATATGCTTAATGGCCATTTCTGTAAAGTACAATAGTGGCAAATGTTGAAATTATATCAATGAAACTAAACTGTGCAATTTCTAAGGAAGCTTAAAACTGTGTGCATGCAAGTGCTTAGGAGCTGAACTGCTTTTTCCTCCCATCACACAGCAATATGTATTGTGTTGAAATTCGAAAACAAGGAGTAAGCATGCATTAAAAAAAAAGAGAGAACCTAATTCTTTTTCCAGGCACATTTGCTTATTTACTAAAACAAATGGATAAAACTATCATCAGGAAAACACTGTTAAACGACCATCGCCCGAAGTGTATTCTTACCACTGGATCATTATTCCCTTTCTTTCCATTCCTTAAAAGTTCATTCAGTTCTAACTTCTACAGTAATGTTTATCTAGGGTACCTAATTATATAGTGCAACCTGCATCTGGAGTACTGGTTCAAGGTTATTATAGTTCTCCACAGACATAACAAAAATATTATTTTAAACTTATCCATTGAGGAAAAATGGCTGCATTTTACCACTGATAGAAACACATGAATGTAAAATAAAATCTTTGGTATTTAAGAAACATAACAGTGTTGTCTATTCAGATTAATTTTCTCCATGACACTTGCTGTCACAGAAGTATCTCCTTTTTGTTTCTGCTGCAGACATAAGATCTGTCAAATTTAAACTAAATAAATTAGACGTATAAAATGACGGATTATAGTGATAGGCAAATAAGAAAGGTGAATTTTATGAATGCTTGTCAGTACATGTTCCTTGCTGGGTATATTTGATAAGATTAATGAAATATGAATAATGGAGTAGGAATAATARTAATTTGATAGTTTCTCAGTACTCAATATCTGAAAAAGAAGCTTCTATTTGATCTATATCATACTGATTATATATATGCAGAGCACCATTACTTTTACTACAAAGAAGAAAACTTTCTTTGGCAGCAGTAGAAGGAAAGTGGGTAGATAAAACAAACTCTTTAATTCATATGTCCTTACTCATAGGTTTCCCGTCAAGCATGGTTTCTTCTTTATTTAGAATCAATACTAAGTAAGGAAAGGATAAATATATAAATCACAAAACTCTTTCTGTGGGTGTATTGGTAGCCAAAGTAAATTGTCTGAGGTTTGGAGAGACCATGGGCTTGTGCTGTATTTGCTCTAAAATTCAGAAGTGATGAAGAAATATTTTGTTTCAATCCCTAGAATGAGGGCCACRAGCCCTGCCGGGAGCGCTGGCTGTGTTTACAACATGCAGCATTCCTGATGGATCCCTCGCTGCTCACTCCCATAGTATTCATGGCCTCTGTGGAAAGGGTGAGGTCTCACACACGGCCAAAAATGGGAAGTCACGAGCCTTTGGCTGGAGCCCAGTTACAGTTTCTGCCCTGCCAAGCATGTGCAAGGCAAGAACACTATAGGACCTTCTCCTAAGGGATTTATAGTGTGGAAGCCTGATCTGGCTAACTCAGGTAGCTATTTAAGTCCAAAGGTAAAAATAGTCCCTTTAAAGTCAGCAATGACTTTAGATAAAGATTGTGGTTAATTCTTTTACCGACAGCAGACTGAATTAACTGTACTCATACCACCCCCATTCCCCYCAAAATATTTCACTGTTACCAGGCAAGTCACTTCTATTTTGTCCATGTCAGTGCCCTTATTTGAAATGGATGCAGTAAAATGCCCAGGTGATGATGTGATAGAGTTGTGAAAGTTCACATTTTTGGCTTATCCTAAGAACTCCAGAAAAAGTTATGCAAGAAGTGCAGAAACTCTAATTTTTTAAATAATGCTTCTGGTTAGTTGCTCAGGTAATGCAGTCCTCAGATAATGAAGTCAGTTGGGAGAAATCACAAGTTTATTAAAGGTATGATTTAATGTTACTTGAAAGCTCCTGGGGATTTATATGTGTGCCGATATTTTTTATTCCTCTTAATGATCAGAAAGAGCCTTCACTTTTATCTGGGTAAAAATAATATCAATATTAAAATAAGTTTGAGAACATGGGAATTGATACTTCTAGATATTTGAAGTAAAGTAAGTTTAAAAAATAGGAAAGTATGAAATACATGTGTATGGCATAGGTACTTCTATGCAGTAGGCTTTACTAAAGCTGTGAGATTCTTAAATCCATGACCATTTATGCCCTTCCTTTAAAATCAGGCATGTTCACTCAACCATTCAGGTAGATAAGCCTGGTCAAATCACTACAGAAAATCCTTCACCTTTCATAAAAGGTTTTAACCCATGAGAGGTTAAACATCACTTCAAAATATCTGAGTGCAGCCATCTAACTGAGTCTGAATGTTGCTCAGTAAAAATTGTCAGAAATGGATCAATATCCTAAAGAATTATTGCTTGCATTATGTTACTGTACAGTTTGATCAAACCTCTTCCTTCCTTCCTTCCTTCCTTCCTTCCTTCCTTCCTTCCTTCCTTCCTTCCTTCCTTTGCCCATTCTGAAAATCACAGAAGAAAATTATCTGAGCACTCAGGATGACCATGAGGCTTTATTGGCTCAGCTCGAAAGGAAATGAAATTACTTAAAGGAATTTTCAAATTTTGCATAAAATTAGCTAGATGCCAACCCACATGTTTAGATGTGGGACAGATGAAAATTACTGTCACAGGAGATGTGGAAGGTCAAATGACAAGACAATGAACTCCTTGTGCTTGGGTCCAACAATGACAAAAACAGGAAGGAAGTGGTAACATAAAGGGGCTATCTGAGATTACAGGCTGCCAGTACTGGTGCAGTGTTTTTGTTTCACATCTATCCATAACTAAAAACATAGCTGAACTTGTCATGAGGTTAAACCTTATGCATGTACAAGAGGTTCAAATAAATGTATTGAACTGGGATCATTGGGTTTCACAGGGCCTAACACTGAATTCACAGAATAATTTCTTTAGGAGAAAAGTGTAAGAATGGAGATGACATGAAAGCAGTGTTGGGKTAGCTGGGACAGACGTGTGAGTGGCACAGATCTTGAGTGACAAATGCTCAAGCATTTGATCGCAAGATGCTGGAAGAAGGTTGCAAAAAATCTCTGCTGAGATTTCCTATGGAACAAACACAAGAAAAAAAATCATCATTCAAGAGTGGAAAGTTTGGAAGACAGTGACATTTCCAATCTTGTTCTCATYGTTTATTTCAACATCTAGAAATATACCAAGAAGAGTATTTGCTCTCTACACTACAGCCCACAGTATCCAGAACAGGGCAAATAAAAAGTATGATGATGTTTTAGGTCTGAAATAATAGTAATAGTGGTCTCTTGTCTTTAAGACCCCACCTGAACAGTATAGGACTTAAAAGCCCTATGGGTCATAGGGACAAAAAAAGAAAGAGAAAAGTAGAAAGAGTTGCAGAAGCAGGCAGATTGGCAGGCAAAGGGAAGGTGGGGCCATGGTTCTCTTCAAGCCTGGGACAGAGTATTTATCTTTCTTGGAGCTGAGGAAGTGCCTTATTAGAAATGCCAGGAAAGGAAGGAGATTTTACAGCCCAGACACAGAGTATGGCTAGTAGACACGGGCCAGACTGGAGCAGGTAGGATGCAGAAGCTAGCAACAAATTTGTCAGTGCAAGTGGATACATGAAAGAAAACATTTCAGGCTGTTAGTCAAAAGAAGGTGGGAGAATTTCAACCCTGCCAAATAAATCATAGGAGACCTTGTGGTGAGATCATTATTTACCTAGAGGGTGGGGTAGGAGCTCAACCAAGCAGGGTTCAGCCTGGGGCTTCATCCACAGAAAGATCGCCACAAAGCCAAGTGGGGAAAGCAAACAGCAGCCGAACTGAGGCCAGAGAGGTCCAAATTTGATAAAATTGCTTAAATCTAGAGATATCCCACATTTTTCCAGACTTTCAACAATGCTGTTACAGAGACAATTGTGAGAACTGGCAAACTGCTGCTACRAGATGAAGCTCTTGCTGAGCCCAAGTTCAAGGGAAATACCAATTAAAAGGTTTTAAAATCCTTCCACTCAGTACAAAAATCAGGGAAAGCTGGAGCAATCAATATAATGCAGTACAGTATCAAGAGCTCCTCTTAGTCTGAGTGAAAGTTCTACAATTCATACACTGAATTAGCCATCAGTATTTTTTTCATCACAAGGAAAATGATTTTTCACATGAGATTTTCATATGAGATAAATGTTCACATGACAGCAAAATACTCCCAAGTACACTAGGAAGGCTAAACAGAATTGCTTATTGTCTGAGATCCCTGAACTCTTCCAGGCCTGCCTACCACACCAGCAGAGTGCAATAGATGTGATGCTCCCCTGGGAGTTGCACTTCAGTGTCTATCTGGCTGGTTTTAGAGTGCATTCCCTGTTGTCCTTTTCACACCTACAGTCAAAAGCTCCTGAGGACCATCACTGAATTCCTCTGAGAACAAAGCTAAAAAAAAAAGAGGAAAGGGATGAAACACCTGCCTTTTTTTCCCGTGTTTTTCTATTTCCAATAATATCAAAATATGCGAGAATCATTTGTTCCGAATAAGAAGTAATGTAAACTATGAATTTTGTTCTCCTTCAAGCTAGGGGACATAGGATTATTGTGGAAAATTTTTCCCAGTTCTTTGTTTTTTCTTGAGTTCCACTAGCAAAAAATAAAAACATCTCGGAATTTGTTTTTTCAATTTCAAATGATTGAGAAGTTTTCACTCAGAAAACACAAGACAAGCCATAAAGCATGTGGGTGCACTGGCAACCTGTTTGGGTTTTAATGCACATCATGCATATTTTTACCGGGGAGAAAGAAGTTCCTGTGTTTTTTTTGCGATATACCATTGCTTTAGTGGAAGTCAAATGTGAAGTGAAACCATCRTGTTAACCGAGAGGATACCAAGATGATAGTGTTCTTCGGTTGTTCCCGGCACTAATACCCACTTGAAAGCAGTAAGGAGACCTTATTTCCTTTTGGGGGGTTTATTTTAGCATTTGAAATATGGTAGATAGCATAATTGGATTTTAAATATCTGATCCAAATTTATTTCAGGAGACTGAGTCAAAACAAATACAAATTCAAGTTTGTCTAGTGCATCTAAAAACTGGCAGCACACGCATTTCAGGACCTCACCAATTACAGCACTTCACTTATTTCTGAAATAGTTGGCTGCATATTATTTCTATCTCAAACCTGGTCCCACACTTTCAGGCTTAGTTGCGGATTCATAAGTGTTTGTTCTATTATTCAATCATATTATAAAAGGAACCACATTTTCCAATAGCTACTTCATGTTCCCTATTTCATTTTTAATTGCGGCGTTTCTTCAAACATCAGTTATCCCACAGGATTTCGGGTTTGGACCACTTTTGCAAGCCACTAAAAATGATGAATTCTTGAAGTTTGCAATCTGAGCTCTCTTTAAGCCCACATACCAAATTCTTATCCAAAACCATGTCAAAGAAGCCAAAACCAACCATACCACTTCCTAGGTCTAAGTTGCATAACAAATAGGTCTGAACCCTCCCATAAAAACACATACGCCCCCTGGCCTACTGCATTTTTAACAAACAGAGAGTTATCTCAATATCCATGGTGCAATGATATTGTCTTGCCCCATGTAAACATGAGCCTTCTGTCCATTGTATCTGGTTTTTACTCTTGCATTTTAAATCCTCTGATTTCCTGTGATCTGGTGACATTGTTTGTCACTCAAATACAGGAAAAAAGATTTTGTGACAACTGACAGGGTAGTTTTCATCAGCTAAATCATCTTTTAATCTTTATTTTAATTTTTGAGTGTCCAAAACTGTCCAGATGCTGCTGGTTCTTCTTCTCCCATACCCATCTGCGCTCTTAAGGATGCTTTTCTGCCCTGTGTTGCAACTGCTAAGACATCCCATGCTCTCTCAGAGAAGTGTATGGGTCTTTCAATGTGTTCCTAAAGAATTCACAGAAAAATTTCAGGCCAATAATACAGCTTTCTGAGGAAAAAGACAGATCATTATTGCAAAGTCCACAAATGTGAAGAGAGCAATCAATCATCATCTTCTGGTGGAATGACAAAAAAAAAAAGCTGGTGAGGATGAGGTTGCTGCCATATGACTTATGGTGGCTGGGATCCAAGCAATYACCACATTCCAAGCAGGTCAAAAAGGACAGGCACGTCAGCTACATCTCCTATCACCATTCTGTTTGTAACTTCTTGTTGCACCACCAAAAATATCAAAATATACCAAAATACCAAATTCTTCTTCTATTATATGTTGAAAAACACTTTGAGTGGAATTAGTTCTTTTACTTAAGTTCTCCTGAAAGGTTTTTGTTCAAAGTAATGAGTTTGTCACTGGGTTGCGTTTGAAAATTGACTTCAGCCTAAGATGCAAAGCCAGTCTCATGTGCTGCAGGAGATGCAGCAGACAGAGATATGAGATAAGGAGCTGCAGCCGCTTCCAGGTGTCACCAACCACTGCTGGTCAAGGGTCCCATAGCCCTTTGAGCAGCATGTGGGGCATGTAAGGAGCAGTGAGGTGGTGGCAGTGCTGCCCACCTTCAGTGTCTTTGAGCCTACTGTGCAGCACATTTCTGGCTACAGGTTCCTGCTGTTATTCCTTCTGTGACATGCATGCAGCCCAGGTTTTGGTGGCATCCCCTGCATCCTGGCTGGAGACCACTTGTGAATACTTGAAGAAGAAAAACTGGGGAGATTTGMTGAAGCTCTGATAGCCATCTAACCTGGTCTCCATATGGCAAAGCAAAAGCGGGCTCAGTTTTTGCTGAGCAAACTGAGTTTGCAGTTCATGTTTCCATACAGCACTTGAAACCCTTAGTCCACATCTCCACCACTTTCCTACATCATAGTTACAGGCTGCTTAAATTCCCCTTCTGTCACACAGTTGCTCACAAAGCTTATCTCCCTACAATACAGATCATGCCTGCTTCTTTTAGGATGAGAATCCTCAGATCTTTCTGGAAGGTCAGTCAGAGCGAGATGAGACTGTGTATTTTGCTTTCACATCCAGGAAGAAGCCAGATGCATTTCTTCCTACACTGTAATGAAGAACAGGGTATCTTTGCTAATGGCAAGGCCTGGGCTAGATTCTTCTTTCTCCTGTCCAAAGATATCCCTTTTGGGATCTGTTATCCACAAAGAGCAGGTGAATAAAGGTGTCTGTAAGCATGAGTGAAACATCTCAGAATATTAAAAAAAATCTATATCCCTTAGTCTAAGAAGCAAGCAGATCCATTTGCATGTCCTGCTCCCTCAGCCAGGAATCTGCAGAGTCCCTTGGCTTGGGAGGGTCACGGGAAAAGTTTGTAAATGGAAAATGTACAAAAAGCAAGAAAACGGCTGAGTATAGAGAAACACGGTTAAGGGTGGACCTACACTCTGCTTCAGCAGTTAGTTCATAAGCCTTTAATATATAGCTCCTTTCAAACCTTAGCAGCCTTCACAATCTT
The DNA here is from genome assembly GCA_018881555.1 of Amblyornis subalaris. Taxonomy (NCBI): domain Eukaryota; kingdom Metazoa; phylum Chordata; class Aves; order Passeriformes; family Ptilonorhynchidae; genus Amblyornis; species Amblyornis subalaris. Next base: position 7,743,204 of record JACAXG010000017.1, read on the forward strand.
CAGTGTATTTATGATTCCACATCAGAGAAGTATTACAGCAACCTTCTTTTGGGTGGCCAAAATGTTGATAATTGTTACAGGTTTGCATCTGGCAGAAAAGGTCATATTTGCCTTGACATGAGCATAAAAATTGCTTCTGAACAGAATTGCTCCTGGAGAGTCCAGGTACACAGCTGGAATATACTGAATGCTGTGTTTCGCCATGCTACAAGAGTCAGTTATGCTTTCTCAAGGAGGAGTGCTGGTATAAATTCTGCCAACTCTTTTGGCTGCCTTCCCTACTCAATTCATCTGGTCTGGCACGAGTGGTGAGATCTCAGCTAGGGCTTAAGCTCATCAGAGTGGTCTATCACTCATCATTCATGTCCAAAATGACAGTAATGTAGGAACTGAAAGTCATCAGTGAATTGGATGCACCAAAGTCAATTTTCCTTCCTAATCTTTCATGCCAGTGTYTTCATACAAAAGCAAAGCCAGAAACAATGGGATCTAAGTTAATTGGGGAATACAAATTATATAGATCCCAGTTAATCTCCTCTCCTAAAAGAAAGACTGGAACTGCAGACCGTTATCACAGGTGCTTTCCTAAGATTTCCTTATGTTTACAGATAGTCCCAGTAATACTACGTGAGCTTCCAAACAGAGGTACAATGCCACACACTATAATAGACAGTGTAAACTAGTGCTCAGTAAGACTGTTCTACCATGGAGTGCACCAGGCACAGTATTGCCTGCTGGGCAAGGGAGGGGATTGTCCTGCTCTGCTCTGCACTGGGGTGGCCTCACCTCAAGTGCTGGGGGCAGTTTTGGGCAGCACAATATAAAAAAGACATTAAACTATTAGGGAGCATTTAGAGAAGCATCACAAGGATGATGAAGAGTCTGGAGGGGAAGCCTTATCGGGGCAGCTGGGGTCTGTTCAGCTTGGAGGAGACTGAGGGGAAACTTCATTGTGATCTTCAACATCATCACCAGGGGAAGCAGAAGGTCAAGTACCAATGTCTTCACTCTAATGACCAGTGACAGGACCCAAGGGAATGGCATGAAGTTCTATCAGGGGAGGTTTATGWTGGTTTTTAGGAAAAGGTTTTTCACCCAGAGGGTGGTTGAGCACTGGAACWCCTCAGGGAAGTGGTCACAAGATTAAGCCTGCCAGACTTCAAGAAGTGAATTCTCGGGGTGTTCTGTGCAGGGCCAGGAGCTGAACACAATGATCCTAATTGGTCCCTTCCAACTTAGCATATTCTATGATTCTTTGCTTATTCACTTTTAAATTATCCACAATGCAAAGTTTCTAATGAGTTCTACATATACATCTGTATCTGGTTGAGATTGTAGGAAAYGAAAGCAGTAAAGTGAATTCCAAATAGAGCCATTCTGCATGCAGCTACACAGAAACACATTAAATTAAGATTACAGCCAGTATCTGTAATTTTGATGCTTCTTAGCATCTAATAGGCTGTCTTGCAGCTAGCCTTCATTATATGAAAGAATGGGGGGAGTGTTGTTTGCAATTTTCAAGGTTCTTTGAAAAGCGAAGAAAATCCTCTCCTCAATGCCTCTATGTGGAATTATATTGACAGCATGGAGGGATCATTGACAGGGCTGAAATTTCTACCCAGAGAAACTAAGACCAGACAGTCACCTTCTGGGTGGGCCAGCTTACTAAGGAAGCATGAGACACAGCCTAAAAGTGAACTTCACAGATACTTTTTTGATGGAGACAGAGCAAGTCTCAGCAACTGGGTATAATTTCAAGTCCTCATAGTCACAGATCATGTGTACCAATTTACAAGGCTCTCCTTTCTTGTTTTTGTTTTCTCCCTTGACACATTCGTGACCTTTCTTGCTTTATTCCCTCTAATCCTTTCTTATTGCAAAGCTTCTCTTTCCTGTCTGTCTGCATAGGAAGTCCCATACTCAAATATTATTCAGCATAACGCTAAACTTGCTGTTCCCATCCACACTCTCCCTTGTTTCTGCTTTTTCTTCCAATTTCATTATTCTTTTCTTCCATGTACATGATCCTGGCTCCACACCCAGCCTGTCCAAATCAGTTCTGTACCCAGTGAGTCTGCTTCCACCCACTTTTTTCATCACTTAGGGTCCTTGTTTCAATCTTTACTTTCCTCCAACCAGACCTCACTAACTGCCATTCCTAATCCTCTCCTTAAGACTGCTCAGTCATCTCTCCCTAAGTCTTTCTTCATCCAGACTGTCTTCTTATCTGTTCTGCTTTCTTCTGTGACTGCCTCTTCATTCCTACAGTGTCTAATGGTGACCTATGTCCTTGCACTCATCCTTCTTTATGGCTTTTCAGGTGGGCGGCAGAAGTTTCTTCATCTCTGTCTTTGTTCTGTCCTGATCTTGCCAGTCTTACAGTTTTTCATATAGCCCCTGTTCTTCCTTACTGGTTTTAGATTATGGTCTCCTTGTCCAAAAAGAGCGTCCTTTTATTTTCTTTTTGACAAAACCCACCAACTCCCATGCTTTTCCAGCTTAGGCTCTTGGTCCTCTCTGGACATGTATCTAAAATCTTGGTCTTTTCTTGCCTGGACTGAAATGAGATGGTTTTTTGCTCTCTGTTGGCCTGGCAGTGGACACAGGAGGCACCAGTCACAAGCCATCTTGCTGCAACATTTAAAAGCATCTGCAAGGAAATCCTGGGTTGGTAAGAATGCAGAAGGCATAAATTTCTCTGTGGAGATAATGCAGTTGGCCTGCAAAAGGTAGCAAACACTCAGGACAGACAGAAATTTTGAGGAATTTATCTGCCAAACTCTACCGTATTACTAAAGAATAGGGTTTAAAACCCAGCCAAATATGGGCAAATGCTTATGTGTCTGGCATTGGGAGGCCTCCAGCCTGCCAACCTCCAAGTCAAAGCATGGAGTAGCTAACATTTCCAAAAAAGAATTCTTACAACSAATTCATTAACATTGGCAAAACAATGACTTTTTTCATAATCTTGTTTCTGGGAAATAGCATAACCATTTTTGCTGAAACTTTCCAAAAAAAATCTAAACATAGGCAGACACCCAGCATAAAAATTCACAAAGTTATAAATAACCGGAATAGGAATTTATAATYAAAAGCATTGAACAAATTTGCAGTATTGGGTAGTCTAGTATCAATAACAACCATTTTTATTACTGAAGCCCCAAAAATGCTGCTCAGGGACCACAACTGCACTGTGTAAAATGTGTGCAAACATGGAACAGGGATATGTCTGCAATATTGTGTTCCCAAAGAGTTTATAACCCAAATTTTAGGCAACAGAACACAAATAGATCCAGACACTTGGGGAGTGCAAGGAAACAATAAGAAAATACTATGCAGTGTGACTGGCAAATCATCCCAAGGTACCATCAGTCTATGTATTATCCCACTTTTCATAGGRAAATGGAAAAATAAGAGCTTTTAAGGAAAGTGAGCCTTGATCAGAAGACAATGAGGTAGTTTTGCAGATACTTACGGAGGCATGGGGTCAGGATAGGGAAAAGCATGGAGGAATTTAAGTGAAAGTAATCAGTCATGCTGTGGACCTCTGGGCCGATAGCAGTGAGATCCAGCAGTGAGAAAGGGCCAGTAAGCAGAGGGACAGTGGACTGGAAAACAAGCCAGAGTGTAGGATGGCACCCAAGGAGTCACCCTAATTATTGGGATTTCCATATGTGAGCATCCCTGTGAGTAGAGGAGACTGTATGACTTAAGGACCATTATTTCCCTTTCCTTTCACCTTCTTGTGGGGGAACTGTCTGCTTCACTTTTGTGTGCATTGGAAGGATGATTGTTTTCTGAAGACTCTATTTCTTTGTCCCCTAAGAGAGATTGGTTGGAGGTAAAATAAAGGCCGTCTATAGCTCTAATTAAAGTGGAGTTTTGTGAGACAGAAGTGACCTTATCAGCTTGGCTTCGAAGCCTGAAACTCTCCACCGTCCTAAGCGATACTGTTCAGTGGGGCCGGCGCGGAGCCCGGGGGCTCTGGGCGCTCAGCTCGGCCGTTCAGCGCCGTTGCCCGGAGTCGAGGCGCCCGATGTTTGCCCGGCGGAGAGCCGGAGTCGGGTCAGGCTGCCGCCTTCGGCACCGGCGGGAGCAGCCCGGACACCGGCAGGCAGCGGCGGGGCAGCCGAGGGGAGCGCGCGGGGATCCCGCGGGACGGGACGGCGGCTGGGGCGGGCGCGCGCGGCGCGAGCGCCATCTGCTGGGCGGGGRCGGCGCGAGGGGGCCCCGCGCTGCCGGCGGCGCCCAGTACCGTGCCGACCCTGCCGGCCACCGCCCCGTGACGTGACTGTTGCCGCCCAGCACCGTCCTGCCACATGCCACTGTCGCCGCCCGCCGCCCGCCATTGCCCACCACCACCGCACACCGTGTGCCCATCGCTGCCTGGCCGCCTCCCCGCAGCGTGCGCCCGCCGCCGGCCCCTGCCACGGGCTGCCGTTGCCCCCTGCCTCCCGCAGCGTGCGTGAGCAGCAGATGTACCCCCACCCGGCCGCGGGGGAGGCTGGCCGTGACCGGCGTGGACTGTGGGGGACAGGGCAGCAGGCATCTCTCTCCCTGCGCACAAAGCATGGGAATTGGCACATTATCCAGAGAGGCAACGGYGGTGGAGATCTTACCCCGAGCATGATGTCAGCACAGCCATCTCCAGAATCCCAGCTCCAGTCCCTGAGAGGTGCTGAGACAAGGAGGTGCTGAGAGAAGGGGGCCATGAGCCTTCCCTGCTGTGAGCCACCCTGATCCCTCTGCCCATGCCCTCAGGCTGAGCTCAGTGTCATCTTCACACCCACTGGTGTGCCAGCGGCTTATGCTACTCRGCTCTTGGCTCTTGTTATCTCTTGCAGGTAGCTTCAAGTTGATTCCAGAGCTTTGCCTGCAAACCTGCAGCATCTTTAGCTCCAGTAATTTAGACTTGAACGAGACGTTCATAATGAACATTGCAGTGTGCCTCTCCCTGCAGAAAACATCCCCTGTTCTCTGATGGGTCTGTCGGCTTTGGCATTAAAATGAGTTCTTCCAAACGCCTAAGCCTCCTTTCCAGAAGAAGTGAGAACTCACCTTCCCAAAACAGTCCTTCAGCAATCCTTGAACATGCATCCTGCTAGCCCCACCAAGCTGTCTCTCTGGGGCATAAATATTCCCTCCTGCAGTAACTAGCATCTGAGACCCGAGTGGCTGGCCAAGGTGAGAGTGGATCATTGGAGGGGATGGAGCAAAATGAGACGATCTCAGCTGTTTTTTCGCATTGGAAAACTGTTGAAGAAATAATACTACCATTCCATTGCCAGTGGTCTAGTGTGACCTGTTTTGCTGCAATTGCTTGTCTTTGGCTCACACTTTCAGCACTTTCTACCACATATTCATAAAGTTTCAGGGTAAGAGGATTCAGATAATTTTGTGAGGGATTTTGCCATTATTTTCACATTGAGCTCACTGAGAAAAAGTTGCCCTCCAAGACGGATCAAGAGGTGAAGAATCTATAACTTCCCTTGGCAATTTGATCCAAGGACTAACTGCCCTCTCAGTTAAATTTTAATTACTAATTTCTAGTTTGCATTTCTCTGGCTTTATCGGCAGTTCTGCCTTCCCCCCCCCCCCCCCTCTCTTTTTACTAGTTGGTAGAAACTCATTCTCATATTTTCTCAGTTGTTTGGGGTTTTTTATTAGCTAAACTGGCTAAGACTATGACAGTTATCACTGTAAGTAATATCTCTAGGGCTTTAGCAATATTTATTCTTTCTAGTATCTCCTCCAATTCTTCAGTAACCACTCTGAAATGTGAAGTGTTGATTTGTACAAGTATACTCCAGTTTCAGTCCATTCAGGAAAACCATGGACAGAGGAAAATCCCAACACCCATGACTCCTGTGTTGACATATCTAGATATATCTATGACCATAAAGGCTCTTTTATTAAGGATTCACACTGAAAGCTTATACTTCTCTCTTCTGCTTTCCAGCGCTCTTGCTGCTTTTTCTGCAAACGATTACCTACATTTCTTCTTGACACACTGCTTTCACTTGATTTTAATAAAAGTCGATTGATTTGAAAAGGCATGGCTTAAGAAATGATCATTTTTTCGTTCTATAAACATTACTTTTTACCACAAGACAGACCCCATTTGATGGTAATTCCCAGTGACAGCTACTTTATGAGCTTTGTGGTGGTAATACATGGAGTCAATATGTGCACATTTCAGGTAGATGTGAGCATATTTTCTGTCCTCATTGTCAGAGGCTGTGGGCTGAGGCACAGCAGTGGTCTAACAATTTACAGCATGATGGGCTTTCATGAGTAACTGTGTGCATGCCCTTAGACCATAACACACATGAGATAAAGCATTTCAACTTAAACCTCAGTAGAAGATGTGCACATCACTTTGCATGTACTTCTAAAGCACTGGGAACTCATCTAGCAATTCCTTAATCCGTGAGAAGTCACTTGTTTATCTGAGTCCTGAGTTAGCGATGACGTGTCAGAAGTTCTTCCATTAGCACATCTCCAGGACTGTATTTTGTCTGGAACCACTAAAGTGAAATAACCAAATAGGACAAGAGTTTTTAAAAAATATAGAAAAAATGTATTTAAGAAGAGGTTGAAAAATTTGCAAAATATCTACATTGCATTCCAAAAGAAGTTAATTGCTTACATCTGTCTCTTTGGACATTTTTTTGTCAGCTCTGCTCATAATTTGTTATCTCGGCAGAGGCAATATCTGTGTTGTGGTCAGAGATCTCCCTCTTCAGATCTATGCTATCCACAAAGGTTGCTTCTGCTTTTCCTGCCAGTTTTCTCTAATTATTTACACATAACATTTGTGGAAAAGTTTAACTATTTTCAACAGGGATATATAAAAGTGCCTTATGCCAGCAGAGGAGATTCACTTTATTGGAATAATGGTGCATACTCCTGGGAATTGCACTCTTTGACTAGGTTGGTTTCAGATTAAATTAAAGCTGCACCAAAAAAAAGAAAATTTGCAAGTGCTAAAATATCCCACTGAGATTTTAAAGACTCTTACCAATGATTAACTGCTTTCCTAAAACCACTTAACTGCTCATTTCTGAGACCTTACCCTTCAGATCCTTCTCCATACAGAAGACAAGTACCCAGACCTCCACTTGCAATCCTCTCTTTTTATTAATGTTCCTTCAAGCACCTTTTGGAGAATATATGAATGGTGGCTTCAGACCATTTGTAATGATTTTGCTCTTCATCAGAGTCCTCGGATGCATTCTTCCACAATACTTTGAGATAAAAGTGTGTTGCAAATCACTTGTAAATAAAACAAGACAGCAGAGGTGAAACTGAGAGCTTAAGGCAAAGGATAGATGCTGGTGCTCACCTTGGTGGGACGTTCCTTCCCAGTAATAGAAATTAAAGCTGGCACATACAAGCTTGCCTTTTTCTGTTTTCTTCTGCTTTTTGCTTTGTTTTAAATAACAAAGTAGCCATTATTGCTACAGCGAACACAATAAGGGGTTAGGGTTGGCAGAGTATAAACATTGTTACTCAGTTTGCCCCTTTCCAGCTTCAGTAATGAGTTTAAAACTGTTTCCTGCATACCGACTGGSTCCTCTCAGTCATATCCCTACCTTCAGTGGATCTGCATGCCTAGAAATATGAAAGTGGGAGACCTTTCAAATAGATGTAAAAAGATTGAAACCAAAAGGTCACTCTTCTCTTTCAAAACACGTCCTTCTGAAATCTTACATGGAAGGCATTATCCAAATGATAAGCAGGGTAAATTAGCCTTGACTTTGTCCTTGGAGAGAACCAGATCAATTATTTCTTGTTATGAATAGAATGTTTTCTTACATTTGTCCAGCAGCTTGGCAGTTTTGCCAGCTTTGCTACATTCAGCCCAAGGCTATGGGCATAGGTGAGGGCAGGGGCAGCAATGCACTGCTTGATTCTGTTGAGTGCACTCTGACCTCCTAACGAGGTACAAGGAGAATCTCTACAGCTACTTGTAAGGCAAATTTTTAAGATAAAACCCTATTCTACTTAGGAAAGTAAAAAAACTGCCACTAATCTCTGGGAAACTGTGTCTTCTCGATATTGGTGCAATCAACTAATTCAAATTTCTTCATTGCTGAGAACGTTTTAATATTGTCCTGTGGGGAGAAGGATATTTCTGCTTTACGTCCCGGTTGCTCTTTTCCTTAAGAAATAATTTATGTGTCTCCTTCTTCTATTCCCCTTTCTTCCCTTTTGTGTGTGTGTGTTGAGTAGTCTACCAAGTTTATTGTGAATGGCTATAAATAGTACTGTTCAAGGAACCTTTCTAATTGTCTTAATCCTGGTGCCCGGGACTCCCTRTATGCGCACAGCACATACATTGATGCAAAGAGTTTAGTCCAGATTGGATGTATTGCATCTTTCAACACTTTTTGATAAAAAAGACCACAAGCTATTGTGGACCACGCCTGGAGCTAACAGAGATGGGGAGGCTTTGGATAGTAACTCCTACCAGGGTGAGGGAGTGATCTGGGAGGAAGGAGGCATCCTGATGCTGAATGCTCTGCATTTTTGACTACTTGGAAGCATTAAGCAACCTGACAGCTTGTCCATAATTAAAGGATTTACTAAGATAGCTCAGTGATAGAGTGACTGCAATGCTGAGATGCAGCAGCACTTTTTCTTTCTGCTATCATTTATATTAACTCCCAGAGGAAAATCAGTTGTGCTAATTAGGACTTGTAAGTCTAAATGTCAATATGTAACTGCAAGGTACAGAGGAAAAATCTCTTCAGGAGTGATTTCTTTCCCGTACAGAAGAACAGACAGCAAAACATTTATGTAAAAGGTTAGTCCGAAGCCAGTGGAAAGGCAGGAAACAACCATTTTTAAAATATATTTGGTAATATTTATCAGTTTCAAAACGAATTTTGGACATTGCCTCTTCTTGAATAAACACTTGTTATTTGTTCATTTTAAAACATCCTGCAGTACATCTGAGTCTCTCTTGTTCCTATCAATAGAAAAGTGAAAGAGGAAGGTTAAAGACATTTAGACTAATTCTAATGCTAAAGGTCAGACATTCAAAAACACAGATATTTGCTGGTTTTTATCTCCCTGAACTCTTACCTTTCCATGCAACCGAGATATAAAATAAATTACTTAAGAATAGTAAGATAAAAATAACATCTACTAAACTGCATTTTCATTAAGTGGTTGGTTAGATATTGATGTTTAAACAACTGTGGAAAGCAAATCAATAATGAATGCAGCAGTTTGGAGGAAAGTCTTTAAAAACAGCATTTCTTTTAATGTCCATAGCAAAGGAAAAAAAATCAGTGATATTACTACCTGTCCAAAATAGCCAACCTATAGCTAATTTCTTTCCTTTGATTAAATATGATCTTGAACAAGTTATTTTTACTTTATTTGATATGACATAGCTTTAAATCAGTATTTATGGAGTGTGACAGCCAAGCATTGGAGGTACTGATTAAAACCAGCAGCAACAAAAGCCCAGGAAACAGGGTGAACTATAAAATGCACAGACCTCCCCCCCCCAAAGCTGTACAGTATTATCCTACAGATCTGAAAAATAACTGAGACCTGCACATTATTTGCAACATTTTAATGTAAAGACTCATGCAAAKAGAGCAAATGTTCATTTAGTGTTATGAAAATTGGGATATAGATTTCTTGAAACATGCCTGACATCCATGAGTCTGTTCCTCATGCCCATCCTTCACTGCCCACTGAATCCAGGCTCTCACCTGTGTTGGTCTCAGCCATTAATTTTCTCCAGTCAAGCATACAAAACCTGCTGACCCCAGTTTGGATAGGCTTTAATTCAAGATGGATTTAACACAGGAAAGAACCTGGTAATATAGTTCTACAGACTGGGAAAATCCTAGAGTGTCTCAATGGAAAACACCTTTGAACACTCAAGGAATGCAAAGCCAGCCAGATTATAGTAATATATATGTTGTACTTTGTTGTCCATCCTAATCTGGGTTAACCTAGATTCTCAAAACTAGATATCTGTCATACAAGCAAGAGCTAAGTTATTACTCGCTCTTATCTTCCACCTGAAAATTATGCATTGTGAAACACTGCAGGAAAGACTGTGTTGAGGATTTGATTCTAAAGAAAAATACAGATTTGAAGTCTGTATTTATTTGTAGCTGTGACCTAACAAATCTATAATCTGCCAGATAGAAGTTTGTAATAACAATTTGGGCCATAGCAGAGTGGTAATTTCCAGTTGGAATGATTTAGTAACAAATATTTTCTTGGCAAAATCAAAGCATTTTATGGTAAAAATAACAACTTGATGAAAAAATAGAATTGTTTTTCTACTGAACAAAAATGAAAATGAAATATTTGGTTTCAGGTTTGCTTGGATAAAATTGTTTTGTTAACCAACAGCATGTTCCAGCATCTATGCCCAGGACTCACAGCTGCCGACGTGCAGGCAGCAGTTCTGGTCATGGCTGCCAGAACTCTGTCCCAGAGCAGAAGGGAGGTGTTTAATTCCACAGAGGAAGCACAGTGCTGGACATGGTGTTCCCATTGTTGTTCCTGTTGTCTAGCTTGTGGTCTCTCCACCTCCTTCCTCCTCTATCCCATGCTGTCAATCCTATTCTGAGATTTTGGGCTCTTCCCAGCCAAAGTGCCCAGGCAACGCCCTTGGGTTTCTGAATTCCTCTCAGTGAATGGGGCTTTCCTTGCCAGTTTGCATCCAAATCCCCTGATCTTTCCACCCTGTTTACTTACCCCAGGTTTTAACCTAACATTTTTTCTCTTGCTCAATTTCCTGCTTGCACTTCTCCTCTTTCCTTGCCTGGTGCTCTATTCAGTGCCTTCTGGGCATAGTTATTTCCTCATTCTATTGACTAATCCTGCAGCCATCTTTGTGCCATTGGGAAGCTACATCCCTTGAATGCATGCCCCTTCTTCCAGGTCGTTGCTACGCAATGGAGGCATTCTAGCTGGCAATACTAATCCCAGGTAACTGAAGCAGGGATTCAGTCTGTCAGAACTTACAGGACAGAAGACTCCTAAAGAGAGAGCCGACAACAGCAGAAAGGAAAAGACTGGAGAACTAAAACATCTCTTGAAAACACAGAGGAGGAAAAGATGGAAAAACAGTAGTGAGAGAATAATAAGTTTCAAACTGACTTTGAAACCATGGCATGAAAATCTAAAATAAAAAAAATAATACAGGTTCAACCTTCCAACTTCAAAAATGACATGACATTTTCTACTGTGGGGCCAGCTGGTCTTTGAGATGTACACCTCTTTAATCAGCTTGAGAGTTCCCATCTTGAGAATACATTAGAGATTTCTGAAGGTCTTTCTGGGCTCACATAAAGTCACTGTTGCCAAAATAATATCTCATATACACAACTACTGTCAGCACAAGAATTTTCAGCCTGCAGCAAATGTGTAAAATTTAATCTAGTTTAACCCTCTGCACTGAGGCTGACCTAATTCCATGCTACGCATTTGTGGTGGGTTAAAATGCACACACAGCTGCTGTGATGAGGATGACATGGAGTACATCACCCCATGATATGCCATTTCCACGGATGTACTTGCTGTGTTTCAGAGAGTCTACAGGCACCTTGTCCAGGCCTTCTAGACTCAATGGGAATTTTTTCCTTGGTGTGAATGGTCCTCAGGATCAGTCCTGCAATGACAAAAGAGGCCACTTTCTGTCTAATTATCCCTTGCCAAAATACTTAATATCTTCTTTTTGCAAATGTGAAATCACTAGGATGGGAGAGTGCTTCCAGTGCTAAGGTGATTGATATCACTAAACGACTTCTGCACACTTGTGCTCTGCAAGCACTGTGCTGTCAATACAGGTCAATAACAGACTTATCACAAAATAAATAAATGCTATGTGCCTGTGGTAAGCTGCATCTCCAATCTAAGTAGAGCAAGTAATTACAGAGGAAAACAATTTCTCCTTCAGATGGTTCTTAAGACGAAGGATAAGTCAACTCTGGTATTGCTGATTTAGCAGGAATCTGGTGGATCTCAGCAGAGGAGAAATTATCCCCCCTGCCTCTGGCTTGGTGGTAGAATTTTAACAAGGAGTTCCTAAGAGACTCCTCAAAGCACATCATTGGATGTAATTCATTAGCTCAGCTGCACCTGAGGTCTTGGATTTTCTGGACAGGGTGTGCTTCTGCAAAGTGACTATAAAAAATAGAGACCAGGCTCAAGCGTGAATCTCCAGAGGAAGTCCAGATGGCTATTGTAAAAATGCAATCAAAAAAGGCCTCTGGCCTTGATTATCTGTAGACTGATTTTAATAAGAATTATCAGAGCATTTTCTCTCCCAAACTGTGAGAGGATTTTTCAGTACTAAAATAACAATCTGTCACTCAATTAAAATTTGTTTATGCCAGAAATCACAGGGAACTCAGATGGTGAAGGATAGAAAGTGTCACTGACAACCCAATTTGTCAGTTTTATTCTTTCAGTTTGGTTTATCCTCTTATCTTTTCTCTAACATCTTCTAAAATATCTGACTAAATATTACAGTAGTTGTGGGAAGGATAGAGGAAGAATAAATTTAACTAGATTTGAGGAAGTCAGGGCCTGAGCAATTGACACTTCAGTCACAGTTGGCCAAAGATACAGTTTCAAAAATCTTAGCAGGTGAGAAGTGATGCTACACAGGGAGGTGGTACATTGTCTTTGTTGCAATATTACAGTGTCTGAACACTTCCTCATGAACACAGAGGTAAAGTTTGGAGAATATCAAGTAACGAGTGTTGGCATAACTTTTGAGAAAAGGTTGCTCAAGAGATTATTTTCTAATGTTCGTGCACACGGTGGCCAGCAAGGAACTCTCTTAACCAAAAGAAAAGGATTAAAAATTAATGTCTTACCTTTCACAATGTATAATTAAACTGTGACACTCATTTTTACGAAATATTGAGTTTAGCAGCATTAAAAGAAAGATTATATCTTATAAGGATAATACTAAATCGAATGGGGTGGAAAAAAATTCAGGTAATACACAACCTCCCTGCTGCAGGCATAGACATTTCCTAATTAATAATAAGACAGATTTTCCTCTTGGTAGATTATGATGTAAGTATTCACCACTGGGATTCCTGATGGCCTCTTCCTCTGCCAAGAACAAACTCCCTGAGACAATGACCACACTAGCAAACCACCAGTGCATGCCCAGGTCCTCAGTACTTGAAATGGTTTCACCCAAAGGGCCCATCAAAATTACTGTGACTTTAAGACAAGAACACCGTCTCAAGCATGACCAGAAAATTATCTCCAGTTCTTGTACAGCCTGTTTTGTCTGAAAGACTGACATTTTATACTAAAAAGGGCAAAACTAGATGGGTAACCACTGGTAGGGTTTGGGATAAACAGTGCAAGGGATCTTGCTTGTATAAGGGGACTAGCACAGAGAGAGACAGAGTACTCAGATCTCTGAAATGTTAATTGACACACACGCACATAGACAAATTGTTCTTTAGCTTCTTCCACTGCCACCCATAAGAAATTTAAGGTCATCAGAAAAGGCAATATTCTGCTCCAGATTGTCATAAAACATTTTTTCTATGGGAACAAAAATTAAAGCAATTATCTGTGAAATTTTATATATAGAAARAATTGTGCAAAGGTGGACTCCAACAAAGAATGGCACAAGGAGGAGAGAACAGTCACAATACATAAAATTATGCTTTTGTTAAAAGCATCTTCTTCTGAAAATCAAAATRGCTGAACAAAACATAATTTACTCAGGCATAAAAAAATGAAGCCAATTTTAAAACGGAAAATTCCAGTGAAATATTTCCTTCAGCTCTGTGCACAGTTATGCTCCCAAGTAGGGGGACTAGTAATGAAGACTACAAACAAAAGAACATGCTGAACAGGAGGCATTGAGTCAGTCTGTGAGACCTGGTCTCATTTGTAACTGTCAATCCATTGACTTTTCACATGAATACAACTCCTCCCCAATGCCCAGGATCCTAACGTGCCTCTAATTTACTTGGACTCCAGTTTCGTAATTCGCCTATGATAACAGCATTATAATAAATACCAGAGATTGTAGTTCTAGCACAAAGCTCACTGTGGAGCTGCCCGGGAGATGAAATTGTGACAAGTAGCACAGGGAGCTTCATTGCAAGATGAGACACTCCATGTGAGAGTAAAAGCAAGACCAGCAGCTACAGTTGCAAGGAGGACATTCAGTGGGCCGCAACACATTATATTTGAGGGTGTTAAATGGGTTGCTAAGTGGGCTAAGTGGGTCCCATTCAGCATGGCAAAGGYGGAAGAATGAAGCAGCTGTGTACCAGAGACTGCTTTTCTCTGAAGCCTCCAGCACTGCCCATGAGAAAGGTGGGGGGCAGGGAGTGAAGGCTTGCTGCAGTGTCCAGTGCCATCCAGTGCCAAGTCCAGGGGAAACACGTCTGCTTCTTCAGGTTTTGGGTCACATTCACCAGCTCCATGCAGATGTCTCAGATGCTCCATTGAAGATCCCTGAACCCTGATGTTCAGGCACCCAGACGGAGCCCTGAGCTCCACTGACTGAAATAGCAGCTCAGAGACCTAAATTTAGATGCAAATGTCATTGTCTAGAGATGAAATCGGAACTTGTAATGTGTTATCTGTGGCTGAGTGTTAACTGCTCTGTGATTAAAGGATATATGCTGGTAACATAGTAAGTCCTTGCACAGGATCTCAAATGTCCTCACATTTTTGTGAAGAGAAACTGTAAATATTTGGTCTCTAAATGAAGGTCTGGAAAAAGAAATGACAGTGCCGCTAAATATATCCTTTGAATCTTATCCTGTGAATCTCAGAAGACCTGAGTCGGCAGTGTTTTCTCAGTCAGAATTTCTTCTGCTGTTCATGGGATGATGGACTGTGGCTGCGAGTACCATTGTGGGCAGAGTGGGAAGGAGAGGTGAGCTCTTCCCATAGGCATGGAGCAAACCCAGTGAGCACAACACTCCATTTGTGCAATGATCTGGGCCTCCATGCCCGCTTTGGTCAAGGGGAATCTGCTCTCACCTTCCCATGCTGCAGAGACAAATTTTTTTCTGCATTCTCTTCACCATTTACTGGAGCACAAGGAATTGGATTATGTTAACCTCTGTGCTCATACAAGGGAGGAGGAAAGACTCTCGCTTCCTTCTTCCTGGCTGCACAGGTCCAATGACATCCTCTCCCCGGGGTGCTGTCCTGGCTTGATTAATCTCTGAAAAAGCACGGCTAGATCTGACTCAAAGCTTTTACTACTTAAAACGGTATTTTTTTAAAGGGTTAATAAGCAGTTTGAAAATCCCATATCAAAGACATAAGGCAATACATGTGGAATAATGCAGAATGTTTCATTTTCAGATGGATTTGCTCCGTTCTATTTAAATTCTGTGACCTTCAGGGAATCAAGTTAGTTCTAGCTTTTAGCTTATAGATTTTGTGTTTGGTATTCAAGGTTAACTTCTTGCTTGATTAGACACAGGCAAATGCTCGCAGCTGCAGTACCACAGTGGAAATGTAGCCCTATACTGTATTTAGTCAGAAATGTCAAGAACCTAGTAGTTATTTATAAAGAACTCATTTTATCTTCCATTAGCAGCATTAAGGTAAATTTGGTGCTGTTTTGTTTTCATGTTGCAAAACATAAAAATGTCATGAAGTGGAACATATGAGACGATTTGAAGATGACTGTCCTTATTTATACAGGGAGTACCATTCTGTTGTTAATTCATTATCACTATCATCACAGAAACAGCAAATGAAAGTTCAAGCAATTTGGAAAAATATTTGCCTGCTAAAGGAGTCATGCACACCATCCTGGTAATGAATGCTAAAAATTCCAGAAGGTTGAACAAAGTAAAATTCATATTATGTGGCACAAAAGAACAAAAGAAAATAAACCAAATACACAGGRCCAAGTCAGGTTCAGAAAAAAATAGCAGTGTTGTGTTTGCCCCTGATTAGTTGCTTAAGATGCACTGCTGCTGGCAGAAGCTGGTCTGTCCAGACAGCTGCCTGTGCCAGCTGATCATCTGCACATGGTCTTTTAATACCTCTGAATCATTCAGCCTGTAGGGACATGGTGCATGTCCTTTGGCCACATAATAGCTGCCACAGTCTGTGAGACACCTTTTGCAAATGGGGTGTTGGACACAAGTCTGCACCTCCTAAGACTATGAGGTGCTCCAGCTGGGACCTGCTGTACCTGAAGCTGGCTGCTCCCAGGGGCTGCCAAAGCTGAGGGCAATCTCAGGTCCGGCTTACAAAAGTATACGCTCAACGCTGTTTCCATGCTGCTTCAGGTCTCATTTGCCTTGGCAGCAGGCTGTGACCAGGGTCTCTCTTCTAGCAGTGGGCCATTGCTGTGTCTGCTGATGGGCAGTGACACGAAGCCAGGCCAGAAGAGATAGGTGAAGGTGTCAGGCCAGRCACTGAGTGCCACTCACGGGCAGGTAGGGCAGCCCTTGAAGAGGCTCTAGTATTGCCCTAGTAATAGGTACCATTAGCTTGCCCCAGAGACATTTCCCAAGGCCTTGCCTATGAATTGGCCTTCATCGCACAGTCATGGTCAGCATTTCCACGGAAATATCACTGTTATGCAGCTGTTTTGTGCTTCCAGCTCCAGTGTGAGCATCAGCTTCATCAGACCTTTGCTTTACAATGTTTGGTTCACAAACATTACTGGCTTTATATTTGAGTGAAGAGAGACAAATTTAGTTTGCAGTTAAAGTAAACACCTTTGAAATGACCTTGGCTAGTACATGGATGTTATACATTAGTTTGAAATGAGCTTGACAGAAGAATACACATTGGCTGCTTCTTTTGATGCACAGTTCAAGTGCAGACTTGAGAGCTTGTTGACTGGGAACATTTAGATATGGATCAGGGAAAGAATGTTCTCTGTCACATGGCTTCCTCCTCCACCTTTTCTTTACTTCCTTTAATATGATTTCCAGGTATTTCCCCAAGACATTGGCAATAGTAGTTGCTACTATTGGTGAAGAAACACTATTTAGGGTCTTGACAAGTCATTCTAAACATATATTCAAAAGATTTTTTGATGCTACAGGAACGTGACTATTTTTCTTCACTTATTAAATCAGGATCAACCAGCTTTTTTTTATTTTTAGGAGTTGATAGTGCAAGCTAGAATAAAGAAATATAATTTAATGCTCTGAATATACGCCTTTGTATTTGAAGAGATCTGATCTTTCAGCATCGCTACTAAGATATACAGTGTGCTGAAATTTCAGCAAGATAGATAAAGAGTGCTCTTTGTAGAGGAAGGTCCTAAAATTGTCATCAGAATTACAACAGCCCTCACAGGTGTCTATATGGGAATGCAAGGGATCTTCAGACTCACTCTTTTCTCAAGGAAGATAAGGAAGGAAAGCATCATCTAGAACTCCGCTGTGGCATGGCTGTCCAGAAAATATCTGTAGCTCAAAATTGTCTTCAAGCATCAGGGGGACCAAATAATATGCTTTTGATACCAGATCTGGGACTGTCCTGTGCCCATTGGAGGTGGTCATCAGTGGGGTTGGGTAGGCCGTGGGCTCTCAGATGTGAAGTACATGGCTCTCCTAAGACTTGTTCTACCACTGTCTGCAGACATGCCTGGTGTAACTGTTCCCTTCTCTTTGCATTACTTCGTACAACAATGTCCTTCCCATCTCTAAAGATAGGAGTACCTCTCAGCTGTGGTGATTGAGGGATTTCTCCCCATTCTGGAGACTGAAGGTCTGCTAGATCTGACTAGCTCTGGCTTGCAAGAGCCCAAGGAGCAGAGGCTGTTCCAGAGCAGGTAGTAGTGCAAATGTAACTTGGTTATGTTGAACCCTGGAAAAGGTTAAGTACAGGTGACTTAGTGTTGCTTCTGGGCTACTGTAACCAGCATTGGCCTCCTCACAATGCCCAGGAAAGGTGCAACCTGCCTGTGTTGTATCACTGTGCTCTTTTTGGTGATGGGGGCAGTTTGTGCTCTGCTGAAAGCAGCACTGTCACCCCAAGTGTGAGTTCAACCAACACCTCTTACAGCACCCTTCACTTCCTGGTACAAAGAGGTTAAACCCTCCTTATGTCCAGCTGCATATGGCGTATGCAAATGGCAGTATGGTCATCCCAGCTCAGCTGACAGCATGAACAGGGTCCTGACTGGGAGAGAGTACTTGGACAAACTCCTCTGGGCTCGGCTGGACCTCATGGCACTACAAAACAGTTCTGCTGCCAAATTGCAGCAGGAATTAGTCATCTAGAGCACCATGAAGATCCAGAGGAAGAAATACACCAAACCCCCATGTGATGTGGAGGCTCCTCCCACCGGGCTGTATTCACCATTCCCTGTGGAAGCACCATGTCCCCATCATGGAGGATTGGATTCTCCTCCGGGCAGCTGTCATGTGCGAAGAACAACCACCTTCCTCCTGCCTGCCCATGACTCCCTTCTGAAAGCAGCACCATACACAGTAGTTTGCAAACAAATAAATCAAATCATTCTTTCATTGTAATTTGTGACAATTGTGTTGAATGTGACAGTATTGCAGGTAGAGCAAACCATCAGCTTCCTTTCTTAGAGTTGTCTTAAAAGATGGACTGGTGCTTTTAACCAGCGTCAGCAGAATCCACACAAGCTCATGCTACCATTCAAAACTGAGGGACACTCAAAATACGAACATGTGTTTTCGTGATCTTGAAGAAGAAATAAAGTGAAGTAAACTGATGACTAGGAGTAAAAAAGCTCAAAGTGATACAGTATAGACGAGGAAGCCCAGGCACAACAGGATTAAATGCTTGGGATTCTGAAAAGCCTAAAGAAGGAGCAAGATTTGGGGCTAAAAGCTGGCAAAAAAGGAACACAAGAAGAGACACTATGCTGTGTCATTTAATCCTTTTGGGAAAAGAAGCAGGGTTCTAGTATCAACAGAAAAAAATTTGCTAATGAGAATATTTCATGGCATTGCCTAATCCATGGACCAAAACTTTTTGGAACACTGGCTTGCGGTTGGTGGTCTATCATGTGCATTTCCTGGATGGCCCAATCTACTGATTTTGTGCCTGGGAGCTAAACTGCATCTTGTTTAAAACATGACACGCGGCTCTTAGATCCAAGTGATTACTGGCTGATTCATATAAATGTTAATATGAATACAGAGGTGAGGGCTTTCCTTTTCCCCACAGAAGACTGCAAAATAAATCATAGATGCTAATGTTGATGTCTTGGAAATGAAAGCTAAAGTAAACTGTCAATGAGACTTACGTAAATGGCTCTAATAATTTTGTTTTGAAGAGAACTCAAACTCTTAGCATCAGCCAGCTGGCATGTTCAAAGTCTGTAAATACTAAAAGTTTTCTTTGGCAAGAATGCCAAAATATTACTGGTATCTCTGGCATGTAATTCAAATAAAAATGAAGTCAACTGTAAATGTTAACAAACCTTAAATAGTCCTGATATCTACTAAATGGAGAGCTTCATTATGCCAAGCTGACATGACCTCAAATAGTGCTTGAACAGTAGGGACTGTGTTGGGTGATTCCTGGTAGGTGTATGTTTAATGAGGCACATTTTCTTAGATAACTTGGTACCTTTTCTTTGATGTGGCTGACTCTGCAGTGATAACCGCTCCCCTCTGGCCCTTTCTTCAGCAAGCCCCAGGCTGGACTGCTGCATAGCCTAGTTAGGTTTTCCTCTGTCTGGTCCTTGATGTTTGAGACATCCTGAGCCTTTGCATAAGACTAAAAAGCACATGCCCTTTGTAGAAGGTCAACCCAGCAGCACRTGTGCTGAATGCTGATGCTGTGGATGCACTGAGGATTTCTAGATGTGCGGTGGCTCTTGATGGACATGTCCAGCCTGTTGTGTGAGCACTTTGTGCAACTGCTTAATGCACAGGTAGAGGCCTAGACATTCAGCAAAGAATTTCCACACAATTGGAAATCCTGTAGAAATAAAGCAGTTGCCAAATTACGTGCAGTGAAGATTTGAGGAAGACGATTCTGGAAGAGGCTGGCTATCCAGCTGTCTCTTGCAGCCAAGTAAGAGTGTCCTGCTTGTTATCTTTGCTTGTATTGATTAAGCCTGGTGTGTTTGCAAAGATGGCYGTTTGCCCACTAATGCAAAGGTCATTTCTCTAGCCTGAGGTTAAGAAAAAGCTACCAAACACTGCTTAGTGGTTGCTTCCCAAAGATCCCAGGCAGTGGGAAGGAAAAACAGAAAATCTGATGGCTGCTGGCAGCCTGGGCTGTGATGTGTATTCCTTAATCAGCCCCAAGTCTGTCTGAACTGCACGAACAAGGGTTTGAGTCCATACTAAGGCCCTGTGTGTTCACAGGTTCCTCATCCTTCTCCTCCCCTCAGCCCTCCAGAAGGGCAAAAGTGAGAAAACTTGTGGGTTAAGATAGAGACAATTCAATTTGGTAAAGCCAAAGCCATGTGCACAAGCAAAGCAAAACAAGGAAGTGATTCACCACTTCCCATGGACAAGCAGGTGTTCAGCCATCCTCATGAAAGCCGGGATCCATCAGGTATAATGGTGACTTGGGAAGACAAAACACCGCCACTCCGAACATCTTCCTCTTGCTCCTTCTTCCCCCAGCTTTAGATGCTGAGCATGATGCCATATGATTTGGAATGTCCGTTGGGTCAGCTGGGATCAGCTGTTTCAGCTGCGTCCCCTCTCAACTCCTTGTGCAGCCTCATCCTTCTCACTGGTGGGGTGGGATGAGAGGCAGAAAAGGCCTTATGCTGTGTAAGCCCTGCTCAGCAATAACAAAAACATCCCTGAATTATCAATACTGTTTTCAGCACAAATCAAAAGCATAGCCTCATACCAGTTACCGTGAAGAAAATTAACCCTATCCCTGCCGAAACGAGCACAGTCTGGAACTGAGAACCATCAAACTAATAAAAGCATGGAGATGCTCCTCTGCTAATTAGCCCAGTGACTGTGGCACTGTGGCTACATCTCTGCAGCAACCTGGCGAATCCCAGCAGAGCTCTCCGTGGCACAGCACTTAGCCTGGGAAGACCAAGACCTGCAGGATTTGTAATTTAATTTTTACAGCCCTGTGGTATGGAATGATGAATCTAACAGAAATTACAATTTTGTATTGTTGAAAAATCAAAAATATAATGCCCATGAAGCAGAAAGAGTACATTGTCAGGCACAATTATTTTTGGATAAAAAGCAATAGAAGTTGGTGTAAGAAGCAGACTTTCATTCCTCCTGTCTTTTCAAGCTTCAGGTTGGCAAAGGGTTAGGTATACATAATGCAATATTCCATGGTTATGCAGAAGGACAACCTGTGCAGTATGGCATCATATTTTTCAAGGCTATCTAATCAAAAAGGCCAAAAGTGTGTCTAGATTACTTTCCTGCAAGTCAGTAATGTGGAAGATAATAAAATATTTATGTTACAKAACAGGAACCCTCTGGTTATGCTTTATTTTTGGAAATGTTAAAAAAAATGCCAGGGCTTCTCTGAAATAAGCATTTACTAACTTAATGGAAAATGCAATGTGGATTTAGCAGAAGCCATGAAAAAAAGCAGCAGACTGAGGTAGCAAGTGGAGTGCTCTGGAGTTCTGTTGCATTGTACTTGCTGTGAGCCCCCGTCACATGGAGGATCATGTGCTTACCACATTTGCCAGGAGGGCAGTTTTTCTCTGTTTCCTCACACAAACGTGTGTCTTGTGTGCTTCTAAGTCTTTTAACTGASATGGAGTGTGTTTCCACGCTGAATTACCAGTGAGTAGTTAATACTCTGCCAGGCAGCAATACAAGAGAGGAAAACAGCTCTGAGCACACTGGTGATGCCCACACTTTCTGAACAGGGTTGGAGGCTGGTTTTGATGAATTATTGCAAATGAGAAGGTGCAGGATCACCTGCTGCTGGTGATGTTGAAGTGCTTGTCTCTCTCATTGTTAACCCTCCGAGTACAAAATAGGTTTTGAAATGTTCTCTGATAACACCACATCATGCTTGGCCTTTTCCAAAATGGTGTAAAAATACCACAGAAGGATAAACACAATGTTCCTGTCATACTGCCTAGATATTTCATTGCCTCATTGCTACATACCAATGTTATACTACACCATGCCATTACCTGCCTCCTGACAGGGTATTATCCTAGGTGAGGGTTCAGGCATCCTGCCGATAAATTTGATAAGTGAACAGATGCAGAAAAAAAGAAAAAAAAAGAAGAAGGAAGGACCATTTAGTGGAGAAAAAGTTGGCAGAGAGCCTGAACCTCAAAATTGCAACTCTGTTGGTGATCAGGTCAGGGAGAATGGACTCACAAACACAGGCCTGTGTCATTTTACTGGTCTTATTTATTCAATTAACAGTACTGAAATCAAAACAGCCTAATTATTTGTTACAAAAAGGCTATGTGAGACTCAGTGTTTTTTAGCACTGGCAGGATTTTTTCCACCCCTACTTTAGCAGTTGTTTGTCTGCGGGCTGCTTGTGCCAGCCTGTGACCAGCCAAACTGGCAGTGGCCAATGGGAAACCCAGATTTTGCATCTTCTCTGGCCGAGTCTGTCATGCTGGGTACTGATAGACAGGCTGTGCAGAGCTGCTTTTAGAGGTAAAATTGGATAATGATGAATAGACAGGGATTGTTGGTGACTGCTCAAGATTTACATTAGGTTTTTTCCCCATTCATCTGTGGAAGTCTGTTCTCCAAAGTTGCTGGAGACCATGTGGTTCCTTCCACAGCTCCTGTGTTAGAATTCAAAGTATGGGAAAGATGAGTGATTGGGACAAAAGGTTTTTATGGGGCCTTACATAGTTTGTGCTTACTGTCATCTGGAGAAGGTGCTGTTGATTTTCTGCTTATTCTTTCAGATCRGTGAGAAGGAAAAATGCCTGCTGTAACCCAGTGTTACACAAGCAACACAATACAAAGCAAACACTGTCTTGGATCAGGACAGTACTAGGTTGTCTGAGTCCATGAGGAGCTGTAAGCCGAGTTATTAATATCTGTAAAATATTATAAGAGATAAAACTCAGAAAATTCGCTGCCCCTGGCTGTTGGCAGATGGAGGGTGTGTGGCAGTACGGGAGCAGAGACAGGACAAGGATAAGCCATCAACTGCTTCACTGCTGGAAGCCATCACTCTACATACCCTCACTTCTGTGCAGCCACTGCTGTGGCAGTGTCCCATGCAAATGTTTCAAAGGCTGGTGAAACAAAAAACCCCAAGTATTTGACCAGCACAGAGGTACAGGGAGGAATGGGAAATTCTTATTAACATATAAGGATGCCATAAATCATGCAACTACTGAAAAGTTGGGGGGCAAGCTGTGGAAGTGGTTAGTAGCATCTGAAGTAGGAGGATATTTAGCTGCTAGATTCTGCTTTCCATACAGTACAAAGGCTGCTAGGCATCTACGTGGCCATGGATATGTTGTTTTCTGATAAGGATATCAGTATTTGAAGAAAGATTAAGGAAACGTATGATGGCAAGATCCTACTTTACATCTACTACTACAGTTCTGGGCAGCTAAGGAGAGAAGAGAGAGCCCCACTCTCCAAATACATAGTGCATCACACGGAGGAAACATATACTTAATAGGTAGCTAAGAGACAGCTTGAAAATTCCCAAGCAGCCAACTGTGCTTCTAAAATTTCCAAACAATGCAAAATCAGAACAGCCTAGGCATGCTCTGCCCTTTGCCCAGCTTTCTGCCCATCGCCAATACTTTCGATTCAAGACCATTCACCTCCCAGTTCAGCCAGGCTGTCTGTGTTCTTGTATCAGCACTGTGCCAGTGTATGGCTTCAGCTTTACACAATTAAAAGTTTAAGAGGCTTGTGATACAGAAGGCAAGTTCCTAAATCAAATAAAAATATTCTCCATTTGCTTCAGACTGTACAATAATTTGTTCCAAATTTCATGCTCTCCATTGGTCCAATTTACACAAACTCACAGTAATTAGCTGCAGAGCTTCTTTTAAATTTACAAAAGCAATCATTCTCTGTGATAGCTTGATGCTATGCCCAACTCCCTCTGAATAGATTTTAATGACACAGTAACCATGGTTACAGTATATAAAATATGCAGCCATGAAATGGGGAAATGTAACAGTGTAATATAATTTTCTCGGGAAAATAAAGGGGTTTGGCATATTTGCATTAATTAGGACATCACATTAAGTATTTTAAGTTTGCATTCTTTATGAAAATAAAAGTCATAACAGACAAAGTGATTTTTGAATTCTCTTCAGTGGCATACGGTACCATTGGGAAAGCATTTCCCCCCATAAAATGGGACATTTTAGTTGGACATCTATGACTGTCATTTTGGTAAATTGAAGTTACAGCGTGTTGGAAACAAGCCGAGAGATGCACTGCAACTGGAGCAGCCGTATGTCGCAGAGCTCAGGCTTTTAATCTGAGTGGCCACTGGGAGGAAGCAGCTAAACCCCTCATCTGCACAACTCAGCAGGTAACAGGGGAAATCTGTGGAGCACAGCAAACCAATACTGCTGCATTGTGTTTTCAGGCCTTTTGCTTTCCTGATGCCATTTGTTATTACATCTCCTTAACTGGTGTGAAACAATCTATTGCATGCAAATCAAGCCTGCTGTTAAATGATACTGTGAATATCTTGTGAAAGCTGCAGCCCCCTCCATCAAAGTTTCATACATCACATGACTCTCCTGCACGAGGCTTGAGGATCCTGAGATCTCTCTTCTCCTGACAATATGCCTCTCTACAGCAGACTTGATTGTACTGGTGGGCTGGAACAGGATCTACAGTATTTTATCCCTCCAACTTACACATTTAACATCTCTGCTTTGGTGGTTTGTTAGGAAAAGGGGGAAGGATGGCCATCTCAGGGCAAAGKGAGAGGCAAAACGCCGCCCTGCTCTAACTTTTGCTCTAGCTGTATTTCTTATTACCATATACATGAACAATGGAACAGGTTGGGTGCATCCTCCATCTCTACTTTGGAGCTGTAGAGAAAATTTGAACCAACTTAGCTGGTTAGTAGTGACTGAAACTCAAAAGCTTACTTCCAAAGTAGATGCTACCTGTTGCTCTGCTCTCTCCAGGAGATAACTTCAGAGTGGTCCTGACAAGTCCATCTGCTTAGTTGTATTTGCAGCAGTGATGCTATAGCGAGTGGCAAATAGCCTTGAAGTGACAGTTTTCTAGCAATACAAAGGCAGTTACTTTATTTTCTCTTGAAGCATTCATCAAATGACATTAGACAATGAATGTATTTATATAATCTGGTCTCCTCATGACAAACTGATGTGTAAGAGAAAATATTAAATTAATTGAAAAACATTGATTATGAACAGGTCATTTAGCTCTAGCCTCAAGCAAACGACCTCCTTATCAGCTAGGCATGAAAAGATACTTCGACTTCATCTGTAACTCTTGTTCTCCCAGCTGCAGCCTAGTGAAGGAATCACAAAAGAAGGAAGATTAACCTTAGAAAATACAAAAGGATGAAAGGTTGCTGAAAACCCTTCAGTTCCATTTAGGTCAGGCTGGCATTCAGCAACTACTTCTGTCCAATTAGGGAACTGGAGCGGATCCGCTTTTTGTGCCCATATCTTGTGCAACCTTGTTGCAGAAACAGAAGTGGATGATAACATTTTAATTTCAGTTTCAAAATACAGATATAATAAGATTCCATTTAGGGAAATGAGACTAGGTTTCTTTTTTTGTTAGCGTGCTATCCTTTTTTGTTTGTCTTTGATTACTTTTTTTTCCCACCATCCAGAGAAGATCACATTTGGAATCTTGATTTTGCTTAGCTAGATCTTGTCTTCTTTAATACAATTCTCTGATCAGGTCTTTCAAATGCAGTCAAAGGTCACATAGAAAATGCAGTTAAGATTGACATGTTTATGTTCTTTATAATCTTGGACTCAATTTCTGACATATATTTTGCTGGTGCAGAAGGGACAAAAAGACCTTTCTGAATCTTCTGCATGTTGAAATGATTTACGAAATAGAGTCATAGGATGGTTTGGGTTAGAAGGAACCTTAAAGGTCATCTACTTCCAACATCCTTGACATGGGCAGGTGTACCTTCCAGTAGACCAGGTTACTCAGAGCCCCATCCAACCTGGTCTTGAACATTTCCAGGGATAGGACATCCACCACTTCTCCGGACAACTTGTTCCAGTGTCTCCCCAACCTCACAGGAAAGAATTTCTTCTTTATTTCCAAACTAAAACTACCCTCTTTCAGTTTAAAGCCAATCCCCCCTGTTCTATCACTACATGCCTTTTTACAAAGTCCCGCTCCAGCTTTCTTATAGTCCCTTTAGATACTGGAAGGTGCTGTAAGGTCTCCCAGAACCTTCTCTTCTCCAGGCTGAACAGTCCCAATTCTATCAGCCTGCCTTCACAGGAGAGGTGTTCCAGCCCTCTGATCATCCTTGTAGCCTTCCTCTGGATTTATTCCAACAGGTACAAGTCCTTCTTATGCTGCAGTTGGATGAGTACTCCAGGTAGGCACTCACCAGAGTGGCATAGAGGGTCAGAATCCCTTCCCTCACCCTGCTGGTCACGCTGGTTTTGATGCAGCCCAGGACACTGTTGGCTTTCTGGGCTGCAAGTGCACATCATGATGAGCTTCTCATTCACCAACACACCCAAGTCCTTCTCTTCAGGGCTGCTGTCAATCCATTCTCTTACCAGCCTGCATCTGTGCTTGGGATTGCCCTGACCCAGATGCAGGACCTTGTACTTGGACTTGTTGAACTTCATGAGGCTCACCCAGGCCCACTTCTCAAGCCTGTCCAGCTCCCTCTGGATTTCTCCTCACAGCACAGGGCCATCTCCCTAAGATATTTGCAGAGCACTTGTCACTATGGGGACAAAATTAAACATCAGAAATGGAAAAACTATTTTCTACTCTACTACTCTATTGTATGCTTCCAAAGAAAAAGAAGGACTAAGTAGAGCAGCAGCTCCAAACTTCAGTCTACGTTTGAGTTCATTTCTAGCAGAAAGCACTAAGGACAACCATCTTCCTTCCTCCCTTTCTTTTAAAGAATGTCACATCACCAAAGAAATCAAAGGACATATTTGAGAAAGTAATGACTATGTCCTGGTCTACCTAGTGTCATTCTGATAAAAAGCATGGTAAAATCCTAGTCTTCACTGAATCAATGCAAAAATTAGCATTGATTTAAATATTTTTCTTTACACGTGAAACGGAGTTTCAACACTCTCTTCAACACTTAGACTTGAAGTAAGTACTTCATGACTACTGGCCATCCAGACAGAACTATCAGTCAGGACTAGAACTCATGATGGTCAGGATTTCATGGCCCTTCTGTAGCCTCAGTGAAAGACTGATGTTGGTTCCTGCTCTGACAACATGACTCTGCCCACCTGTCCTGGTTCAGCTGTGCATCTCACAGAGTGATGGCAAAGGCACTTCCCACCCCTCTATTATCCAGACACACAGTGCTGACATGCCTGCTCACTGAACAATGTGTCCTCAAACCATTCTGATGTTCTCAATAATTCAAACCTACTAAGAATAGATGTCATTTTAAAGAGTAATTACACACTACTACTGTCCTTTGAAACTGAATAAGTATATCAAATGATAGCAAAAAAGGGCAAAGATATAGAACTGTGGCCCCCTTCTTAGTTTTTACTGCTAAGTTTTTGAGCTATACATTTCCACATGCACTGGCTCCTGCACTCAACAGCAACTCATGGTATCATATGGTATTGTGGTTCTCCTCCAGTCCCACTTCCATGCAAAAATGTCAGCCAGTAACATCTTGGAAGTTGGCTGTTTAAAGACTAATACACATTATTTGATATTATTAATGTACGATACTTGTGTTTTGTGGTCAAAACTGGTGCTGACCTCATCCACGAACATCTCCTAATTAAGGGCTGCCACACAGGAATTGACCCACGGCATTACTGAAAAGACTCTTAGAGATGAGCTGATGCAGTAAACACCACATCCAGATCTGCAGTGGTGTTTAAATTCTCCCTCCTCCTCAGCCCACATTGAACTGTATTTATGCTTTTTTTTTTTAAATAACTCTGCTGGTAGATCCTTTTCAGTTGCTTGGAATGAAGAAAGTCCTTGCTTAAAATTGCTGCATTGCAACATCGCTACTCCCAGCTATTAAACATCCCACGGCACGAAACACCGAGTCCACACAGGCCTACCTTAGCAAGTGTTCCAGTCAAGCACAACGTGAGTCATCTTCTGAGCTTCAGCTGGCTGACTTGTGAGGAATTTGCAGGTGTGTGTGTTTGTTTGGATTACAAGGAGACTATTTCAAGTGGAGACAGAATGTTTCATTCCTGCTCCTCCGTCTCATACACACATTATATTTGTCACTCCTGTCAACAAACATTTGTAAACTAAAAATAATGTGTTAAATATATGCACTATATTACAGTGCTCTAGAAGCCATTTCTGCTTACAACTTGAATTTCAATTCTTGGCTGTCTTCCTCCTTTGGGAGAGTGTGCCACTGTGCCATTGGAAAGAAAGACCTATGCATCTCCCCCCACCCATTCTCAGTTCACTCACCCTTACTTTCAAAGTTAATATTCAGAGAAGAGCAACATCTTCTGAAAGTCTAAGTATTTTGTAGACAGCCTTGGGAAAACTGGCTTGAACCATTTTTTGGGGCAAAATTGTGAGACCTCATTTTCCACCATTGGAAGTTACATGCAAGCAAATAACAGCCTAACCAGGACCCTGTCAGGTTAACTAAACATGGTCATCCTTCCCAGCACAGGCTTTCTGTTTGTTATGTGTCAATTTCGCTGGATAGCTCAGACTCTTCTGAAATAATTGTCTCATTAGGTATACAGGATACAATTTGTAAACTGCATTCTGTCATCTCAAGAATAAATTATCCCCTAACAGCTACTGAACAGTGAGAACATAGTCTGGCACATCCATTTTGTATGATTTTTAGAACAAGCAATATCTGTATGTAATCACTGCCATTCAGGTAGTAAGGTCAAGGTCAAATCCTTTGCATTGCCCGATCTCTTCCAAAGGCTGTGCAAAAGAGGCGCAGTCATTATCCAGGATCACCTAACAATGCATCCAAATATTTTTATGAATTCAACCCAAAAAAAAAGATTAAACAAGCACAGAATGCAAAGACCATAAATTAAATAATCTCAGATGATTGTTATTATAGACAGCTGTCTTCAGTAGAGGCACCAAGAGTTTCACTTGTGAAATTGTCTGACCTCAGTTTAACTGTACTTTAAGCATAAAACAAAGTGCCACAAGCGGAAATAGAATATACAATTATTTTCATTTTTCTTAATTAAAACAAAATTGCATTCAATTTATATTCTGTTTTCTTTTCTGTTACTCTTACAGAGAAAGATAGCCAAAACGATTGGACCTTTTTGTCCTTTATTGCATCTTCCCCTCTCAAAGAAGATAATTTGACCCTAGGTGGTTTAAATGTTTGATTAATTAGGAATCCCAGATGTATAAACACATAAGATCCTCATTAACAGAACAGAATTAGAATGAAGGAATATAGTGATTATTTTCCTGAAATGGACAGTGCTAGCCAGTGGTTCACAGGCTTTAGCAGGAGTGCTGCATCTTTAATAAACGAGCAGCTGGGGCAATCTCAGGAGTCATACAGTGATGCATCATTTTGCTCTGAGGCACTGGTTCCACCTTTCCAATTTTCTTAATGGTTCTGGTAAGCCATTAAGACCTTGCCCCCCATTCCCACTTGTCAAAAAATGTCACTGAGCTTTGATCGCACACCACAAGATGGCATGGGAAGGTATGTGAGCATACTCTGCTCTTCTCTCATGGTGCCTGAGGTTGCTATACTCTGATTCTGTGACTTGTCACCAGCTCAGTGCGTATGTCAGCACTGGAAGGAAAGGGTTAAAACCAGAAGATTTGGCAAAGAGGATGGAACAGTTTCTCTCAAAGTGACCTTGCAGCTGGGAAAGCTAAGAATGTCAGTGTGGGAAAACTATGTATTATGCCTAGTGTTGTTCTTCCTCTGCCGGTTTTGAGAGGTSGAATTCCTGTGTGGAGATAACTCTCAAAGACATGCTTGAGCTTCCTGCTGAGGGAGAGAGAGAGCCTAAAGGCACAGCCTGTGATAAACTGCGCGCGCACGAAGCCTTTTGGAGCAGGGAGCAGCTGCCCCACCACTCCACTGCGCGCTAGGATGAACTGAGCCTAAGGGAGCTCATCTCCCCGTGAGTCTCTGCTGTCTGACATTGCTAGTGAGGCAGTGAAATAAATCTACTCTTTGCATTTCAGCTGTGGTTGGCTGGTCACCCTGGTTACCTGTACGTGTCGATTCACACAGTCACACCAGCACCACGTGCTCATTAAAATAGTCTCACAATATTGTCACTTGTTTACTCTCTCAAGGAAAAGTAATTTTTATTTGTTGTTTCTTTTTGATTTATGTGCTTTCTTAACACTTTCTTTTTGTTAGGATAGGTCAGTTTGGGATAGCACTACTGGGTTCTTGATTCTAGCTAGACCACTGCTATTGAAGAAAGGGTTTCATTATTTTCTTTTTAAGGCATATAAAATTAAGGCTAATTTTTAAGGCCTTCTAAAACCATACTTAGAAGCTAATATAGTTTCCTGATCCTGCAATCGGATATGCAATGACAAACAAAAAGGCTAGGATGAAGCTCCTGCTACTTTGAGGGGTGTGCGCACTGCAGAGCTGTGGTCAAAGTGTTACAAGGTCTTACAAGTGCTGCCAAAAAGAACACTGTGCAGCTGCAGAGATGCTTGTGTGATGCTCTTCATTATAGCCAACACTCCAAAAGCCAAACTCCTGCTGTTGAATCTCTTTGCCATGGAGCTATTAGTGGTAATGATAAGATGAATTTTCCCTTCAGCTAATATCCTTCCATCTTCCTCAGATATTTCTGATCAAGGATGGTATGTAGGAGGAATAACAGGAGAAAGCTCAGGAAATCTTTTTGAACAAAGCACCACTAGAAAAACACTTGCAGAAGATAATTTCTTTCAGCAGAAGATGCATAATCTAGAAATCATGATTTCCAGTGCAGCCTGTGCACATAGTTACACAGAACGAAAATTTTACAAATGAAAGGAATGAAACTCTACTACTGTGGGATTAACGGAAAACTCCAAGGAGACATTAACTCTGCCTGCAAGAGGTGGTAGACACTTAGCATGCTGAAAAGCATTTCTATATTATTTTAAAGAGGCAGCAAAAAATACTGAAAAAATAAGCAAAGGGAATTGAAGATTAACTTTGACATGTAATATTCATAGCTGGAGAAAATAGCAATTATTATTTACGTAGGAAAGAGAGACAATACAGGATTCTTGTGGACATCCAGCGATTTGTCTAATAATGAGAAATAATTTCAATCTTGCTCTAACCATAGACAAAATAATCTCAAGGATTTCTAATACTCAGCTGAAAAATAATGAGCAAACAACAGAATAACCTAACACACTCATACACACACCCTCCTGCATCCTAGTCTCCAAGGACTGAAAAGGTCTTGGTTTGTGATCCAGAACTCCAGCTGTATTTGGACTTGTCCCTGGAGACAGGCTGAGCAGCTTCGGGTCACCCTAGGCAACCCCAGGCTGAGCACTTTAGCCCCCAGTCTCCTCTTAGCCACTGTGGAGCCGGCAGGTTGGAGATCAGTGCTGCAGGGGCAAGGTTCCGCCAAGGAGTCTGGCTCAYGGAGAAGCAGCAGAAAGATGTCTAGAATCTAGATCCCTGGGTCACTGTGTTTTAATGTCCACACCCTTTTTTTTTCTTTTCKTAAGAATTTGGAGTTGAAAACTGATTCTTGGCTGAAGACATTTGCATTATTCCTTTTTTTTTTCTTTTTGTAATATCAGTATTTTCATTTGGAGAAAAATCTACCTGGTGAGCTCTAATTAAATGCAAAAGTTGGTTTATTTGAATGAATAATCAATACAGTAGCAGGAATCTAGGAGTGTTGCAGATGTTCACACCATGAGGCATGTTCAGGAATACAAACTGCTCAGGATGATGTAGTTTCAGGATAGTGCTAATCCTGTGATCAACAGTTCCAACCTTTGTGAAATTTTCATGCTTCTAAAAGTCCTTCATTATTTCCTTGAGGGAGACACGTCAGGTATGTGGCAGAGATGCTAAAAGGTGGTGGTGTTTTGCGTCTGGGTGACTGGGCATGATGCACAGTTCAGCACTCAGACAGGCAAAGAGATGTCAAAGGTGAAAAACCGAGGGATGGATGAACTGCTGTTGGAAAGTTAATTTGTACCTGAAATCATGTTTCCCACTCTTACATGGAAATATTCAGTGACAAGCATGGTTTGGACAGCAGAAGGAGTACAAAATGTGGAGAGATCAGAGAGCTATCAATATTAAATATGTGTCTTCTGTATATCAGCAACTGAAATGTACTGACACTACTCGCAGGGAGGGGATGAATCACCATTTCTATCTTCAGGGTTTTATTAAATGCCGTTTAAGCCCACACTGAAAATTATAGAACAATAGAAATGAAGACTGGCAAAGGCACAGTTCATGGGTAAAGACCCTCCCTGCTGCACCCATGCTTGCCCTTCGGTAAGCTGCCAAGAATGAAGCCCTTCTGAAAATCAAGTCACTTTGTTGGGTGCTTGAAACAAAGCTTTCCTTTCAAATCTTCATTTTATGCCTAAGTCTGTGCTAGATGAGAATACGGCTAAACATCCTTCCTGCGTAAGGACCTTGCAACAACATGTGAGAAGGGTTCAGGCAATTTTTCAATAGATTGGTATCTATACCACAAAACCCACCAAGTTGATCCTTTGATTTGCTTAGAGCTACATGACTATGAAGTAAAATGGCTACTCCATCTGAAACCATTTGTTACTAGAGAAGGCTATATACCCTGAAATGATTAAATATACAGTGTGAGAATGAATAAAGATTAGAGCTTATAAAACTTCTAAAAAAATTCTAATAGAAAATGCATGGTATTTTATAATAAAAATCATAGATGATAGCATTTTATGCCAAATAAAAACCATTTATGTTAAAGCCTGAGACACTGAGGTCTTAGTAAGCCCTTTTGTCATATGTGCTACAAAATTAAATTAAACACTGACTACGTACAACAAACTAAAACAGGCTTATGGCAGCAGCAGGGCTAGAAAAGTTCTCTAAAATTAGTGACATTATGACTGTAAAAAGACAACAATGCAAGGCTATGCTTAAGCCAAAATATCTTTGGGAAAATCACCATGGTAAAGGAAACACTACAAATATAGGATAAGGGATTTCTTATGAAAAGGCAGCTTTAAACGGCACTATCAATTATATTCTTAACAAAACAACAAGTGAAATAACTAACAGTGCAAATTGTATATAATTCTTGAATTTCCCAACATCAATTGATTGGAAACTGCTAGCAGTAAAGGTCAGAACAGGGCAGAATAGTGATTTCTTTAATAAATGGTCGACGAATCAACAGGAACCAGTGGTGATTTGGACTCTATTTCAGTGGGTGTGAAGCTCTTGCAGAAAAAGTGTAAAAAACCCCCTGTGAATAGGTTGAGTTCTTCATGTTAAACTGCAACACGAACAAATGCAAATCCGTAACTAAAGCAGAGAATTAGGGTTTCCAATGGAAAAAACCCCCAACAACTTAGTCCATATGATGTAATAAAATTCAGGATGTAGGAAATTCCTATTCCAGACCATTAAGGTAACTGGAATGTGAAATGGCAAGTCCAGTAATGGGACTTGGTGAAATCTTAAATGTCGTCTGAAAGGTTGCAAATGCAGTATATATCTTCAGAGAAGGAGGAAAACATGATTCAGAGCAACACTAGGCTTTTTAATGTGACTTTTACTGTGCAAAATTTTAGAGCAGATTTTGGAGGAATGCGTAAGAGCAGATAGGCAATCAAAGTAGACCAAATTGCAGCATGGTTTTGTTAAAGATAACTCAAGACAGACTAATATATTTTTTCTTTTCATGTCAAATTGGTGAGCTACCACACAGAGGTATGCAGCAGATATAATCTAGACAGGTTTAAGTTAAATGTTTCTTACAACACTTTATATGAAGTTGGTATTTAAATTGAAGATATCAGGGATTAATGTGAAGTGGATAGAGAGCTGTTTAAGACAAAGAAATTGCCCTAAATCATATTTTAGAAAGAGTTATTAGGATGCGAGCGGTTACTGCCTCAATGATCAGTATTGGGACCTATGCTCTTCGTATATTAGTGGTCATGGAGGCAGAATCAAATTATTTGCTAATGAAATTTAGCACACAAAGAGATGACACACAGTTGTGAGATATTATGAACAGCAAAAAAGTCACCACAAGAAAACCTTTCTACAGAAGACACTGAAATAGTTTGGAATATAGTGTTCCATTCTCACCTATGTTCAAGAAAAACAAAGCAAGATAAAACTAAACTAAATCGGAATAAGAACACAGAAGGCTTTGGAAAATGGAGTTTTCATTTTATAACGAAAAATGAAAATATTAGGGTTCATTACCTTAGGCAAATGAAAGTTTGAAGAGGATTGACAGTTCCTTATATACAGGGGAAAATGTTAAAAAGGGAGAACTGTTTAGGTGAATTAAAAATGCTGATCTAAGATCAAATGCCATAAACCAATCATGAGTATTTATTAGCCTAGAAATTTAGAAGATGACTTTTAAGCATCCCAAGAATTAAATTCAGGAGAAGTTTTCAAAAAAAAAGCAATGAGATCCAGAGTCTGAATTTGTTTTAAGACGGAACCTGGCAAATTAATGGAAATGCTATTTGGCAACCTAAAATGCGTCATTGAAAACTGAAGCCTTTGATATATATTAGTCTTTGGTACTTGGTATTTTGATATCTTCAAGAAACTATGAAGGATGGGTTGCTGGTTGTTTGTATCATATTTACACTGTATATATATGACATACATGCTATTCTCTATTTAGATTTAGATTCCATATTTAAATTTAGATTTAGATTTATTCATATTTAGATTTATTTATGAAGATCATTCTTAGTAGAAGAAAGGAAAATGTTGTTATCCTTGATAAATATAATCCAACTTCTGTGGTGGAATGAAGGAGAAAGGAGATTATTTCATGTTTTTATGAAACTCTGGATGTCGAACAACTTAAGAGAATGTACATGGAAGACAGTGGTTGTTCTAGCGTCATTAAATTCTTAGGTGATTGATTGGTATATCCTGTTCCAATCCTCAATGGTAAAACAAATGTCAGATTTGGAGTCATATCGGTGGTCTGGGAAAATTGAAGTATTGCTCTTTATTTTGTCTACTCTGCAACACAAGGCAGTAGGCAGCTTCTAGTATAACTGAAGAGTTTCATTTAATATTTGCCTTCCAGGGACACTGATGAGTTCTTGGAATTCTTCCATTTTTCCTATGGTCCATTATAGTGGAACTCTAACTTATATAGACTTAAAGTTTGTATTAAGATGCTGGGATGAATTCTTATACTTCAGGGTATAGCCTGATGCAGATTAGGAATTTTACAAATTAATGGCTGTTGCATGGTTTCCACAACTGGACAAAACAGAACTGAGTGTCCCATGYGGGTCTTTAATTATTATTTATTATTATTTATTTATTACAATTTTTGTTTCTTTGTCCCACACTTCTGCAACTCGTCAGATGTTCAGTCAGTAGTAAGGGGACCGGGTAGGTGAGTTCATCATCTTTGTTGCCCTCTGCTGCACGCACTCCAGGAGCTCCGTGTCCTTCCTGTACAGGGGAGCCCAGAACTGTACACAGCTCTCCAGATGTGCCTCATCAGGGCTGAGTAGAGAGCCAGGATCACCTGGCCTGACTGGCTGGCAATGCTCTTCCTGATGCATCCCAGGACGCCATTGGCTTTATTGGCCACAAGGACACACTGCTGGCTCATAGACAGCTTGTTGTCCACCAGGACCCCGAGGTCCTTCTCTGCAGAGCTGCTTTCCAGCAGATCAGTCTCTGGCTGTACTGGTGCCTGGGGTTATTCCTCCCCAGGGGCAGGACTCTGCAGTTGCCTTTGYTGGGTTTCAGACAGTTCTTCTCTGTCCATCTTTCCAGCCTGTCCAAGTATCTCYGAAGGGCTCACAGCCCTCTGGGATATCGGCCACCCCTCCCAGGTTTGCGTCATCAGCGAACTTGCTGAGGGGGCATCTGCCCCTTCATCCAAGTCATTGGTAAATAAGTTAAACAATACTAGGCCCAGTAGATACTACTACTACAAATAATTGTGATTAAAAGGAGATGGAGATAGGGAGAGAAAACCCAAGAAATACAAGTGGTGCACAATATAGTTGCTCATCCCTCTGCCCACCTGATGCCCGGCCTGTCCCCCAGCAGCAATTAGCCCCTTCCAGGTGACTCCCCCCAGCTTATATACTGGGCATGATGTTCTGTGATAYGGAATATCCCTTTGGTGGCCAGTTCAGGTCAGCAGTTCCAGCCATGTTCCCTCCCAGCTTCTGGTGCRGCTCCTCACAGGCAGAGCATGAGACACTGAAAAGTCCTTGACTTAGGGTAAGCACAGCTTAGCAACAACCAAAACATCAGTGTGTTATCAACATTATTCTCATACTGTATCCAAAACACAGCACCATACCAGCTACTATGAAAAAATGGTATCTGTCCCAGCTGGGACCAGGACAGCTTGCCACACTAGGCACTTTCCATTCTGTATTTTCAGATGGACTCCAGTTGTTCTTTGTCTCCAAACCTGCAATCATCAATGCTCTTAGCATGAAACCCACAGCCATATGCCAGATGGGTGTGGTGAGATGGGCACCACTTAGGCTAGTTGCATGCCAAGTCAT
The DNA here is from genome assembly GCA_018881555.1 of Amblyornis subalaris. NCBI lineage: Eukaryota > Metazoa > Chordata > Aves > Passeriformes > Ptilonorhynchidae > Amblyornis > Amblyornis subalaris. The sequence continues at coordinate 7,779,998 of JACAXG010000017.1, forward strand.
TTCACAGCTTTAATTACTACTGTAGGCTATATCCATGCAGATACTTGCTGATATGATTAGTGAGAGAAACAACAGTAGAAAGGTTAACAAAACTGGTCATGGAATTGTTACCATGCTCATGGAATTGTTATTGAGGTGGACAATTGAGAGGACAGATGTCCCAGTCCTACTTATCTTAGAAATTGTTAATATGTGTTGGCAGTATTTCAGGACCAACCAGCTGGACAAAATTCAGTATCTTTGCCCTCCTGTAATATTTTAGACTCCTAAATATTTGTTCCAGTAAATGAATGATTGGATTTTACAAACACCTATTTTATAGAATAGGTCAYCTTCTACCCACAGCAGAAGGAGGTGAACTTCTGTTTCCCTAGGAGCCCATGCAGATTTTTGCTGGAAAATTCAGGAGCATGGAGTTTCTCTCAATCTTACATTCCTTTTATCAGCAGGAGGTCATATGCTCTGCCAATTCCATATTCATGTAAATTCAAAACCTAAAGGGGGAGATTTACAGAGAATTCTGTGAAAGCAACTTTGCAATACTTGCCTGGTTCTGCATTTTATTAGCTTCTGCGGGAAATGGGCCAATCCAGCTCATACTTACTGCAGTATTAAACTAAATAATGGACTTAATAACATAGCAAAATATATTCAGAGCCCTATGATGCAAAATATATTAGATTATTTCAAAGACAGGACAATCCGAGTCTCTGGAGAACACCAAATGTAATTAAAATTATTTCTACTCCAAAAATTCACTCCTCATTACAAATGTTGCCATGGAGTATTCCCAATGTAATTTTTATTCAGAGTTAGAGACTGAGATATTAGCCCTCCTGAAAACTGTGTTATCTTGAATAAAATAGTGTATGCCTTGCCTTGAGTGAAAGACAAATGGAAAGTAGATGCTAGATTGTGTCAGATGAATTTCAGTATTCACATTTATATGGTCTTGGCAGGAAAATGTAGTATTTGCTGATGCTGAGATGAAAGACAATCTCATGTGTCTTCAGAGTGCAATTATATGGTATTTAAGAAAGTTATTAAACATATGTGGAAAACACTGTGTAGGATACAAAGGAATATAGACATAAAAAGTGATATCCACTAAATAAAATCCTCAGGTTACTCACCTAACTCAGAATACTTTATTATGTGGAATCAGAGCCAGCAGCAGCAGGTCATTTTATTTGACTTATCTTTCATTGATTTACATTTTATTTTCTTGATTTAAATGTTCAGAGAAAATGAGAATGAGTTAAAGACATTCATAAGGACTGTGAATATAAAACATGCTTTTCATTGTTATAACAAAAGAGAGAGTTTGCTGAGGAAGAAATGTGCTTGTACCTTTTACTTGGACAGGATATTTAGATGGCAGTAGGTAGAAGCACCACTTGAAAATATAGCTTTACAAACACTTAGTTTTGCTCCTCAGCAAATAATACATTGAAAAGTATTCCTCTGGGTGACAGGAACAAGACCATGATTTCTCTAAAAAGAGACTAGAAAAGGAGATATTGATACAGCAGGGAAGAGCTACAAGGCAATAATTACAAAACAGTTGATACAACTATAATTGAAATAGTTAAAAATACTTTGCCTGTGGGAACTTTGAATAAGCTTGAGATAGACAGATGGCTGTCTCTAAAACACAAAACAAAAAAGCCAACTCTGTCATTTCTAGATAAGGCCAACAGGCTTAGATTTTTGATGCACAGCTGAAAGAGTGAACTATATCCAAATGTACTAAAAATACTTCATATTGATGCAGAGTGATGTCACAGAGCTCCTCGATGGCAACTCACTGAGGGACTGGCAACAATCCAGCAGCAAATGTAAATACAGACATTAGCAAAAAGATTTGGCAGAGGTCAAACRGGATTTCTATTTTCCTGTTCCCTAGCCAGTCTTGTCCTGTCAACCACCTGCTCTCAAATTCTGCATTTCCTGACCATTGTCATTTCCCTGCTAAGTAATGAGTAAGCACTGCCTGCACCTACCTGTGTAATTTTTCAATGAAATTCACAGAATTGCTACCCCCTTTCCACCTCTCCCTCATTCTCCAGGTAGCAAGAGGAAAAGACACTCCATCACCCCTACTGGCAAATGACTCTCACAGATGCTGCAGCCCAGTAAGCACTTTGTGGTTCTACACTCCCAGTATTTCCATCCTCTCCTCCTTTTCAGAGGAAGAGTGTGAATGTGAAAGAACAGCAAATGAGAGCCCTCCACTGTGATTAGAATAAGCTGCCTTCACTAACAAGCAGCGTCCTTCCTATCAAAAGGATGRAAGTAAATGTCTAAGCTCATTCAGGTTCTTGTAGAGAGCCAAATATCCTCTTGCAGGAGGATCAAAGCCTATGTTACTTCATGTTTTATTATAGCCTTCTAATAGCTGCCACCAGACATATAAATCAGATAATCTACAAAGCGAAGATAGCCCAGCAGTTCCAGTTCTGTGTGGTGGAAAATACTCATCTAGCAAAAAAAAGATGCAGTTGGTGTTACCCTGCTGTGAAGGGCATTAATCAGGCACCCCCGGCCAGCGGGGGAATGACAGACCCTTTCTTCTGGCTGCCCTGACTCTGTGTGCTTATTATCAAACTCCTTCTGTCATGCAATTGCTGTGACCATCTTACATCAGTAGTTCTACGCATTTAGAAGCAGCGCTGTAAAAACCTGGATTTGCCTTCAATCAAGACACCCAACGATTCAGAAAAAAGAACATCAGTGCATATGCACCATTTCTCCAAAGTCTGAGAAATTCTTGAATTCCTGAATATTTGAAAAATAGATACTTCCAATACATAACATTAATCTTTCCACAGGGAAAAAGATCCATTCTCTTTATGCATTAAGCTGGAATGCAGGAAAGAGGCTTCAAGCCCTTTTGTTCATGATAAATGTGAAATGGTATTGGGGCTGTTAGAGAATCTGCTGCTTCATGCATTGCTGCTTTTATGGCAAGTGGTGGTCAGAGGTGAGCTTGCAAATGTGGCATGTGAAACACTGAAAGATCTGCTTGTAGAAGAGCATCTAGACCTTGCTGCAGAGAGCTCATACTGCCTGAACAAGATTTGACATTAGAGAAGAGTATAGTCATTGCCATCCAGACCAAGCTGATGACAGCAGAACTAAGGCAGCAAGTGATTCACAGCTCACACTGTTCAAGCTGTAGGAGCAGTACATACATGSCTTACAGCATAGCCAAGAGAACATCACAATACTGCAGACACAACCCCCAGGCTCTGGGAAAAACCGAGGCAMAGCAGGAACCAGAGTGCTGCCAGCATCTCAGAAAATCTTCTTTATATGATTTCACATTCTTGTGAAGGAAGTTTGATGGGAACACTGCAAAAAACCAGGACTGATATGCTTGGATGACACACATCAGTTAATGTTTGGCATTTGGACAGAAGCAACCTCAAATGGAATGACAAATGGAATGACAACACCATGTCAGTGTTTCTGTTGTGTCATCAGGCAGACAAGAAATCTATTTAATTAACATTGGATAGAGATTATTTACTTCCCATAACATAGAACTGTTTACTTGCAATATTTAAGACTTGCCCAGTTTATGTGTAGTTTGTTACCTGAAGATGAAATTCCTGAGAGCGGTTGTCTGCATGTAGATGTGCCTATAGGTAGGATGTGTGTGCCTGCTGAATTCTCTGCTGGAAAAGCACACAGGTCCAGAACTACCACAATAAATATGCAAATATGTAATGAGAACTGTGCCTCTTTACCATGAGTTGTTAACGCAGTGCAGAGCCCAGTTATTTATCATGAGAGTTGCAGATGAAGGAAACTCTGCTGAAGAGATTTATTCACAGAGGTAAAATTTAGCATAATCTGATCCCACGTGACAGAAGTTTCTTCAACAATTGTTTACAGCAAGAGATGATCAATCAAAAACTTGTGACATGTTTTAGGAGAAATTGAGTCTTGTGAATGACAAAATATGATCTGCAATGACAACAAAGTCATAGAGCACCACATGAGGCCTCTGTGACCAACAAGTTTCAGGTCTGTAGAGCTAGCAAGGCTAGGAGGGGTATTTGGGAAACTCTATGGTACAAAAACATATTTCAGATTGAATGGGTAACACCAAGATATAATGGTGTTAATGGCAAAGGACTCCAGATGCTGATGCTTCACCTTAACACCCCCACAATCACCAGACAGAACCCAGGAATTTGAGGGACAGTGGAATGGTGAGTGTAACATCAGGAAAAGGAGTAGGAACTGGAAAATTTCTATATAACAATTTAAACTGTATATCATCATCATCATCATCATCATCATCATCATCATTACTATTAATACTATTATCACCATTATCACTATTGACAATTCCTTTCTGTGTAAAATATTAATTTTTTTAGTAGTCCTTCTTTCTTTTTCTGCAATACTCAAATATGGGCAAATAGTGATTCTATTCAGGTTTCTATTGTAAAAACATAAATTCCTGACTTTACATAAAAGGTGYGTTTCCTCTTTGTCCATTGACAAGATTTTAAATTTAACTAATTGCACAGCTTTTTGGGACAATTGTTTGAATGCTGCTCAGAAATGGTGTCCATGTTTTTCATTAAATTGTCCAAAATCCGGTATWGCTTGGATTTTATTTTATTTTATTTTATTCTATTTTATTTTTTGTATTTCTTTAGTTTTATTTAATTTACTCAGAAGCAATACAGAACAAGCAGTAGAGGCATCGATCATCTTATCCTGCACCAACTCAGCATTACAGAAGCTGAACTTTGCCAGATAACACTTCAGATGGAGATAGTCATCTTTTCTTAGGAATATAATTTTTCCAGCAGGACAAGAATCTAATCTTGACGTTACAAACAAATAGTTTGCGGGTATCAAAGTTTAAAACTGCCAGAAAAATGACAGGCATACTGTTTTCCAGGCTTATTTCTTGCGTGTTGTTAAAGAAACTTTGTCCTTATCTCTGCTTGAGGTCTAGATCAGAACCACTTCAGAGAATTTCATGTCCACCCTGGGCAGACCCAAGAAACAGTGAAATCCTGGATCATAAGCAGCACAACACTTACCTTATTACATTTTTTCTTACTGCAGCTCTGATTCCTGATGCCTCAGATTACAAAGTCAGAGCTCTGCTTACTTAAGCCCTTTGAGATAATAGTAAGGCCACTATATTTGATGCAAGAACACTTAATAAAACCAAGAGAGAGTATATCGCTCTTGAAAGACTCATGTACATAAAAATAGAGGAACTACCCCTCAAGCCATAGATGCAAACAGCRTACAGATTATTTTCTTCTGTGAACAACGGAGGCATTCAAATGAGCAGAGATATAAAATGCCTAATGGTCAGTCAGATAACTTCAATTTACAAGCATAAATTTAGATCTTCACTGATATAAAAAGCCTATCAGAAACTGAACACAGGACAGATGTTTCACCCATCTTTATTTTCACTAGGTGTCTGAAAGCTAACTGTTGACAGTACTGGCATTGCTAGTGCAATTATTTGAAAGAGAGTCCTTATCACATCTGATTCCACAGAAGTTAAGTGGCTTTGTGGGAACAAGAYGGCCTAACAACCCTAAACACCTTAATTTAAGATTGCAAATGGATTTTCCCCAAATGCAGTTGTGCAGTGTAAGTAACTCACTATCTTGTTATTTCATTAAATTGATACACAAAATACGTACAATTGCCTCATGCTAAACCTCAACTCATTTTCAGAAGAAAAACCTGGCAGTGGAGCATRTATTGGATGCTCCAGTTTGAATTAATATGAAGTAATTACTTACAGAGTTCCTAAGAAGACAACAGTGACCAATATGCCCCCCTTATAGCCTGACTTAGAGGGTTCATCAAGGCACAGGTGACATGACAGGCCCAGGAGCTGATGCACCACTTCACTGCTGCTCTACTCTCCTCTGGGTGGGAAATGACCAGAAATGGCTCTAAGGTCACAAGCTGCACCTGCTACTATAGCTCATTTTTCTTTCTGCTGTTTTCAGTCAGGAAGAAAATCTCAGAGAATCAACATCTGACCAAGGATCACAATTCACCATCTTAGGATTTGAATTTCTTKTTAAGGAAGAAAAGCAAGATGCAAGGGCACCACTGGAAGCTTACCTTCAGGAAACCAGAGAACCCAAAAATGTCAATAGAATTTTGAAACAAATTCTTTGCAGGAAAGAAAGAAGGTCTTCACTGGAGACTTTCTATAAAGCCTTTTATGGCATAATGGTAAGAAGCATGTTAAGACGTGGCTTGCCGAAGATTCAGCCCTCAGTCAGCAATAGATTCCTTGCTTCTGACATGGGGTGAACTCACCATGGGGCAGAAGGTCACCTCAAGGCAGTATTGACAGCTCTTTTGGAGGCCTTATTAAAGGCATGGCTTGTGCAACAAAAGGGTAGATTTAATTTTGTGGAAGATACCATATATTTCCTTATTGGTGAAATTTGCAGCACTTTTCTCCCACCATATTGCTGTGTACTGATATGCCTTTCTGATACAGTGTTATCAGATACATCTGATACCGTGTCATCAGATAAGAAAAGAGATTTGTAAAACAGGTACACCGGCAAGCATCACCCATGTTGTGGTAGGAATCTTTCATCTACATTTTGCAGCTAATAGGTATTCAGCTCTAAAGGCTTTTTAGTGTCGTTCTGGAATAGGCAGAGGTGAAATACAGAATAAAGGACTTAAAACATATTACAAAGACTTAAGAATTCACTTGGAGTACAAACCTCAGCAGAAACAGAGGAGCAGTTCAGAGCACAAAGTAAAAATGAAGCAGTCTTATAAGAGAAACTGAAGGAGGCAGATGGCAATTAGGTGTCAGTAAGTGTCAGTAAGTTGTCATTAAAAGTGGATGGTTTCCAGACCCAACTAAAAGAAAACTCTTTGAAAACATCCTTTGGAGCAGCAGAGAGAAAAAAGAAACATTAAACCCCTTACAAGGCTGTTGTTTATTACAAAATATTTTCTTTTCACTTTTATTTGGGAAAAGAGTCAAAAAGATATATGTGGAATCTGTAGTTCTGTCACATAACTCAGATTTCTGCTGCTATAGGATTGCAAAACAGATGTGTTCAAACTAGTAGAAAAAAGGCAATAAAGTGGAAAAATAAAAGCATAACTAAAAGATTGTTCTTTGCTTTCTTCCTACGTGTTAAAAATAATGAAGTCATTACAACTGACATTCCTAAAAATAACCTGCAGAAGCAATCTTAGGAGAAAACATAGATTTCTCACCTGTCAGACACGAAGTTGAAGACTCCTTTTGCCTGTTATCCTGGACAAATAATGCTATGAAAGCTATTAGGCTCAGAGCATGGTTGCTTATTGCCCACAAAAATCACACCAGTAACACCAGCTCAAGCTACTTTTCCTTCAGATGTGTGAGTTGAACCAAGAGCACCCACATGGCTGACTGCAGTTTGTTCCTGGTCTACACATCAGTGCTCAGAGTGTGTTCATCAGGGCTGAGGTGGGTCAGAACCACGTCCCTGTGCACCATGACCTCCAGCAGGTCTTGCTGGGGCCCCACACCGAACACACGCTGAGGATGCGCGTGGCCCCCAGCTCCTCTGTGGTGCGTGCCGGAAGCAGCGCAGGCTGACAATACTGAAGGCTACCAGCACCTTCTGAAGGCTACCAGCACCTTTCACATGGGGTTGAGGAGAAGAGAATTGTGTCATTCCTAGCTCTCTGGTATTCCTGGCAGGCATTTCTGTGCAGCTGGGACAACAAATGGTAAGTACAGAACTGCTGGGCGTAGCCTCTGCCCTAGGGCCCAAGAGGACAGTCACACAGCTTCTGCTGTGCTCAGTAGGAAGCTGGACTGTGATGGAAAAGTCCACCACAAGGATGGAGATGTCAGAGATGTCACTGAAAGAAYCTCAAAGGGCACCAGACACTTGTGTTTAGACAGCTGAATTGATGCTGGAACTTCTACACAGCAGAGTCACAAACACCACTTGCATTTCTGGGCTTACTGCGTGTTTCAGAGCTTCTCCATTGCAATGTGTCAGAGAAGGGCACTCAGGGACACCTTCACCCAGTTTGGTACAGCTGCATAACGTCTGCAAGGGCACTTAAGTAATGTACTCAGCCTGTGATGCTGCTTGGCACTGTTGGCTTCCATAATTCCCTTCCCCAAGGCTTTTCAGCAGCTCACACAAAGCCACTTGCCAAGATGGGCACAAAATAACTTACAACTTATTTTGTGTTTATCTTTGGGATGGCAAAATCCAACTTTACAATGGAATGGAGTTTTCCAGTTATTGTAAAATGCTGGGCTAAGAAACCAAAATGTCAGCRGATTGTGGGAGGTTTTGCAGTCATGGAAAGAAGAACACAGAAGAATTTCACGTTCTCTCACTAACAACACTGAAGGAACCTCGTCCCCCTGTCCCCAAATAGACCCTGTTCACCTCCACATAATTCTGGGGACAAAGAGAGACAGCAGGCATCTTTGGCCACAGAGAAGCTTGAAAAGGGGCCAGAGAGCTGGAGTTACAGCTCAGAAGGGGCTCAGTGCTTTTTGCTTCTGCTGCTTGGTGACAATGGGGAAAGGTAGACTTCCTCCCCCAGAAACCAACACCTCTCACATCCCAATTCCTGCTTGGACAGCAGCAGTGCCTAAGCTGGTCACATTGTGCTGTTCCCCAAGCCAGTCTTTTCTCCTGCTAGAACAGGAAAATAAGTATCACAGGGCATTATTTGGGTCATTTACTTCCCCCCAGCAGTCTGTGATCTATCCTTGGCACTAACAGCAAGACCCATSTACAGCCAATTTAGCCAGTGTGAACAGAGATTTCTTTTCTCCTGAGCTGTGGGTCAACTGAACCGTGCTGGATATTGCACTTAGATCTTCCTCTTGCTTCTCTCCCCACCTCATCTAAAACAGTTCCATTCACTTTCCTGGGATGGTGCTTTGTGGGTGTGAGAAGGTAGGAATTGAGGACTCGGCACTCCCAAAGCTTGTCTTCATTTGCAATCRTTAGTTTAACTTAATACACATGAATGACTTCATTTGTGCTTAGCTTAGCTTTAGGGAGCACTGGCATTCAGGAAGCACCACYCCAGCTACAGGAGTGATTTGATTAGCAGTGCTGAGTGATTAGATTAGCAGAGTGGCTGGACAGACTGTTAATTACTTATTGTCATTCCAGCTGATGTATCCTCACTGCACCAGCAGCTCAAGCTATGCATCTGCATAGACAAAACCTGTCCATGCTTGTACTTGGGGGTTTGTAACTCACAACCTTGCCTGCAGTCAGTGCTTCTGGTCCCTTAGCTTACATGTCAGAGGTCCGTACCAGCTGCAAGCTCCATTGTTAGCCTGTACTGGGATCATTGCAWGATGCTGAAAATGTCAGCGAGAGAAACTATTGGTTCTTTCTCATCACTTCAGCAGAGACCTATTTCAGATTCCCTGGATAATGCTGTTTCTGGAGTGATGTTTCTTGGCATGCAACAGTGCCTCATGCAGAAATACTATAGTTTTGTAATGCCGTTGCAAATAGCAGTAGTTTTCACCGTCTCTTAAGCTCTCCTGTGTTCTAATTCTAGCAAAAAAAGCTTCCTAGAAAATAACCCTAGTTTTAAGTCTGGGGCTCCAGAGAAGTCTGTGCTCACATGCTATTTGTGACCATTTCTGTCCAAGGACAAACGAAAATAAAGCGAGTAGGCGGAGAAAGTAAGATTTCTCTCTGTGAACCTAGTCCCCTATGAGTTACATGTTTAAGGTCATTGGTCACCTGGGCTGCTGAAGACAAGCAGCTTCAATAAATGCTGCTTTTCCACCCTTTGGTGACTTCTAGGAAATGCAGCTTCACTGAGTGCTTGATGCTTTGATAGATAAAGTTCAATGAGATGAATCCTACCCCTCCTGCTCTCTGCCAAGAGGAAGCAGACCTATGCTGCTGCTCCTCTGCCAAGAAATAGCAGATGTTATGTTTGCCCATATGGAGCAGTGCTCTGAATTCTTGTGCGTGGAATTCCCTTTCTATTAAAAAGCAAAACAAAATAGCCTGTTCAGAAACAATTAAAAGACTTTTAGGAATGTGGAAGAGGCGTTTTTTCCAGGATGCCAGAGAGAATTTAATGTTCTGTTGRATCTTTATAAATTCCCTGTCCTTCTGGGTAGTAAAAGCATGTAAAGTACAAAGGGAAACATAAAGTAATGCTGTACAAATGATCTCAAAATATAAAACTGATAAGGAAAASTAGCATAAAAAAGGGGATAGGGCCGTGATGCTTTGCATACCTCCCAGCAGTTGATTTTTGCACRGTAAAAGCATAAAATCCTGCAATGGACCTACACCTCCTCTGCACCAGGAATTTCATTATATGAGGTGTGAGGCAATGAAAAACYGGGGCCATAATATCCCACTGAGCTTCTGAGTCATCTTATTGCACTGAAGTAAGAGCACTTTAGAAAATACAAGCCATCTGTGATGTTAAATGCAATTATCTGATTTGCCTTAATAAATGCTCACAAATCACTGCCAACCACTTCAATTTTTCAACATTGTTCTGAGTCATTCATAAGCAGGTAAAGGTCATCATGCTAAGATATTATCAACTCTGATCATTATCAAGTTATTATATTCTGCAATAACACAACTGTTTCCCTCCAAACCCAGCACATAAAAGAACTTTAAAGGAGACAAGTAATTTTTTTTAGCTCTGTCCTGGTTTCAGCTTAAACCATGACAGCTCTGTCATTCAGAGGATCACACTAGGTATATTACATTGAAGTCAACACAGTATTGGTTATTACTTATAGATTATTCCTACTGGCATCAAGGTAAGTGACAAACATCACCGTTGTTAAAGGTCAGATCCCAAGCTCTGTATTTCAGATTCCTCATGACTGGAGCTTCTGTACATCGGGAATCATCCAGATATGTCCCTTTCCCATTTGCACAATAGTTTTGCCCAAGCGTGAAAGGGGCACTGTGATTGTACAAATTATATGTTCTGATTGTAAGTGCACTATGCTCAGGATGGGGCAGCCCTATTTGGCATACACAGATCATGTTCTAGGCAGGCTCTGTACAGATGCACAAGTCCCACACTGCACAGGTTCATGTATTTCTTGCCAGGGAGACCTAGAAGAGCTAYGATAATGCTACCTTAAGCTTTGTTTCTCAGAAGTTATTTACATCTGTAACAAAAGTTACAAATATGAATTTAAAATCTCTTTTGCATACGTGTAAAAATTTGCAGCTGCCCACCAGGAAAAGCTGCATATGTGTTACCCAAATCTGAGCACCCTAAGGTTTCACAGCACACATATCAGTGCACACACTAGTCAATGTCTAATGTGTGAGTGTAGCAGAGGTGGTTTGAATACTCAACCAGTAAAAAACAGTATAGCAGCTCCACTGCAGACCTGGTCCAGGTTGCTCAAAACAGCAGAGAAGAAAATTGCTATAACCAGCAGCAGACACTGCTCAAGCATGCAGAGATGGTGTTAGGAATGCCAAATCCCAGCTAGGAATGTATCTGCATAAAGCGCAACAAGAAGAGCTCTACATCTATGACAATAGGAAGACTGAACAAAAATATGGGCTTGATGCTGCATGGRGCATGGGCCCTAGTGACAAAGTATATCAAAAAAGCCAAGGTATTCAATGCCTTCTTCACTTCATTTTYACTTGTAAGACCAGCCTTCAGGCACCCAAGAGCAGTGAGAAAGTCTGGAGCAAGGAAGATAAACCCTTGGGTGGATGAGGATTAGGTTAGGGAACATTTAAACACAATGGATATATATAAGCCCACAGGACTTGATGGGTTGCATCCGACAAGTGCTGAGGGAGTTGGCAATTGAGACACCATTGCAAGGTGAGTCTCAATTATCTTTGAAAGCTCATGGCAATTTTGGAAGATTCCTGATGATCGGAACAGAGTAAATCKAACTCCTTCCTCCAAGAAGGGCAAGGAAAATCTGAACAACTACAGGTCTGTTGGCCTCGCCTTGATCCCTGTGAAGGTGATAGAGCAACTAATCCAGGAAACCATTTCCCATATTGAGGATAGGAATGCCACTGGAGTGGAATCCAACGTCCAAAATGCATATGCATAGGGGAAATCAAGCCTGACTTGACAGCCTCGTATGATGAAATGTCTGGCTTTCAATTCTGTGTCCAATAACACTGTCTTAGAAAATTGATAAAGTACAGGCTAAGTAAGTAGTTGGTGAGGTGGATCAAAACTGTCTGATACGCTGAGCTCAAAGGATTGTGATCAGCAGCACAAAGTTCATTTGGAATCCAGACATTAGTGGTCTACGCCAGGGGCTGATACTGGGGCCAATACATTTCTGTCACTAATGAACTGGGATGATGGAACAGTGTGCRCCTTCACCAAGYGGGTTGATAACCTCARACTGGGAGGAGTGGCTGATACACAGGATGGTTATGCTGCCATTCAGAGGAGCCTGGACATGCTGGAGYGTGTCCATTGAGGGCCATGAAGATGATTAAGGTGTTGGAGTATCTCTTCTTCAAGGAGAGGCTGAGAGAGATGGGCCTGTTCAACTTAGAAGAAAAGTCACATCTCATCAATGTGAATAAATACCCGATGGTGGGGAGTAAAGAAGATGGAGACAGATTCTTCTTAGCAGCAGTGGAAAAAAACAAGGAAATGGCCACAAACTGAAATAGAGAAAATTCCATTTAGATGGAGAAGGAAACTGAGGAGTAATCAAACACTAGAGCAAKTTGCCCAGAAAGGCTCTGGGGAATCCACCCTTGGCAATATTCAAACCTGAATAGACATGACCCTGGGCAACCTGCTCTAGTTGCCCCTGCTCCGAGCACAGGTTTAGACTAGATGATCCYTAGAGCTGCCTTCTAGCCCCAGTGGCTCTGTAATTCAGTGCTTGCAGGTTACTGACAGCACTGAATTGTTTCAGTCCACATCAAGTTGCAGTTAAGCAAACAACAGCATTAGTCAGAATTGTTTAAACAAGTTACCCAGCTGTTTGCCAACTGGTCACATGGACCTGCTATAGTAAGTAGACTGCTTTTCTAGTTCTGTTTAAATACACATCCTCTATTAGGTATGGTTCTTCCATTTTTTATGAGGAATGCTGACGTGGTAGGGCTCAGTGATTCACACTCTCCAACCATGAGCAAGGAGGGCACTCACTGTGTTACTTTCCTCTGCAGGAAAGGGACACAAACATTTTTCAGGAAAGCACAAATCTCATYCACTGCTCACAGATCTCTAACTCAGGCTACTGCTGAAACAGATTCTGCAACAGTGACAGTACCCTAACTTGTTCCCACCTCATACYACCCAATTCCTTGTGCTACCACACTGTTTGGGCAGTCACCAGTGAATGAGAGCAGGTAGCTGCTGGGCGTACCACTCAACAGGCTTTGTGCCAGGTTACAATTCAGAAGAAAGGAAGGCTGTTTGAGGTTAATGACAGCAGTAGCCAGCAGGAAGGTAATCCACCACTTTAGATGGCAGTGCTAGTCCAGGGCAGCTAAAAGTGTTCATAAGATCACAGGATGATTCAGGGTGGAAGGAACCTCAAGAGGTCTGTAGCCCATTCTCCTGCTCCAAGCAGAATCAGGTGTGAGATCCAAGCAGGTTGCTTAGGGCTTCATGCAGCAGGGGCTTGGAAATCACCAAGCATGGTGGCTGCAAAACTTCTCTGAGCATCAACCTGCTCCAATCCATGTCCACCTGGTGAAAAGSGTTGTCCTTATACACATCCTGAACCTCTCTTTTTTCAGTCTATGCCTGGTTTCTCCCAACCTCCCCCCATACACGAGTGGAAAAGCCTGACTCAAAAAACTGTCATCCAAGGTAGTCACAGCTGTGGTCTCTGCCTGCAGCCCTGCTGCTGATTTTGGACTGTACTGCTGGGCAAGTTGTCACAACCTTGCTTTGGGAGGAAAATATGTGGCATGTTTCCACATTTGTATAAAAATTATCTATAGTGCACCACAAAGCAATGAGTGAAATAACCCATCAAATCATTTGATTATGACAAAAGTCAGTACCATTCTTTGTGCACAAGACATAGGTGTTACTGGAAAGTGGAATTAACCCCACACTTGTCACAGGAGTGACATTTGTATACAGTGCTGTCTGCCTCAGACATGTACAGATCATGTTAAGCCACCCACTTCCCTTCCCTGATCTATCAAATGAAGTAAAACATAAAAAAATTCTATTAATCTTTTGGGTGTTTTAACACTTACATTCCATTTTTCTCTGAAAATTGAGAGCAGAGGACATGGTTCATCAAGAATGTTTTTTTTTAAATTTAAAAAAATAAATAAATTCTTGAAAAAACAAAATTAGAGGAAATACCATAAAGTGYAACAGTAATGATAAAATACACCTTGCAGACATCTTGTGATTTTTTCTGAGTCTCCTACAAATCGATTATCATGCAAAATATTTTTGACAGTTAGGAAATGTAGGTGTATAAGATAAACAATACTCAAAGTATATTTCAGCAACAGTATAAACAAAAAATATTAATTATGTAAATAGACTACTACAGTAGTAAAACCTGAATTTCATTGCCTTAGTAACACTGCTAAAATCATATTACATATATTTTAAACATGTTTATCTATTTTTGGGCAGACTACAACCTCCTTGCCTAATAGCTCTTCTGAAATAATTCTCAGACCCCAGAAAACTGCTTCTGAATATTAGTGCTTACACTTTGACACATACCATACCTTAGTTCATTTTGTGGTAGTAAGGCTGGATTCACACTAGCATAAGAATCTGTTTCCATGGATCAGAGCACGGGACTTACACCGAAACTTTCTCCCCTTTTCTCAGCATATGCTTAGATGAGTTAGAAAGCTCTTTTCTATTAAAAAAGAAAAAAAAAAGCAGCAGAAATGCACCCAGAATTTTCTCCCTGTGCCTTTCAGATATTTGCATGAGACTCAGCAGGTTTCATAGGAAATGCTACTTTCTCGAGAAAAAAGGAGAATGCAGAGAAACTCCACATCCTCCTCTTCTCACTCCAGATCTGGCACCCAGTATTCCCAGGCTGTTTTTCTAGCCGTGTGGCTGACTCTGACAAAGACAGGGGAATTGGAAGAGAATTAATTCTCTACTCACCACTTCCACACCTGAATTTCCACCTACCTCCTACACTGTAGTGTCCATAAAATTTCTGCTGAAACTTCCTTGGTTTTAATTACCAAAAAAATGCAGCTCATGGCCCAGGGAGTGTGCTGAGAGTCTGCCTGAACCATCACGCAGCCCTTCCCTTTTCCTCTTCCAGCCCTTGGTACTGGGAGAGGTACTGAATTGGAAAGCCCCACTTCTCCTTCCCCATCAGTATCAAATCTGTACAGTCCTACACATGTTCCTCCCACACCTTTTCCCAATCTAAATGTACTTATCATCAGTTACCTTTGAAATACCCACCCATTTCCACATATTCTTTCCCAGGAATATATATGCAAGGCAATGTAAGAGTCCAGATACTGAAATATTAGGCAGATGGTGTGATCCTGCTTCTGTCATACTTGAGTTTGACAACAAACTTTGAACGGTTTTAATCTCACCATCACAGTTTAGGCCCACTCAGCTAAGCAAATCACAGCCAAAAATGTGCAGACATGGCTGTGCTGTTGTTCACTGCCAGAGACATGTGGTGCCYGACTTGAGGTCAACGACTTTCAGATATTTCTTCAACTGTCCCTGAAAACTGCCCCTGTGCATGTGTTTGGACACCCAAAATAATTAACCATCTTRGGTCACAGTGATATGGCAGAAGTACCTTGCTAACAAGACCATCAGACGAAGATTGAGTGAGCATTTCACTGTTTTTACAGAAAAGACTTCGGAGCACAAGGGATTGCTTAAAGCTTAATGACTGTTGAATTTCTGTGAGGTGAAAGGGGAATAAAAAGAGAAAAATGATGACAGATCATAGTGTAGTGAAGAATACAAGTCCAACATCTTGTTTAGATTGCATAACTCTTGTAGTAGAGCAATGCTGTTGATGGACATTCATCAACTGTACTTTTATCTGATGTTAGCTGGCAGCAGTCCTATTCAGAAATAATTCAAATGGCTAAGGAGCTTCTGGTCAGTATTGCCTTTTCATCTGGTGACCTAGAGCAAAGTACACAGCAAACTGACTTTGGCTGTGACAAACTAAGTGTGTTTGAAGGCAGTCTGCTACACTTGTAAGAGAAAGTTTACAAGAAACCTGTCTGAAGAGAGGGAAGGTAAAATGAGAAGCAAGAAAGCAAGGCAGAGAAAGCAAGAGACAGATCTTTCTAAGCAGAGAAAGACAGTCTTTTTCTACTCTATAATTTAGCAGGGTGTTTTAAGAAAGTTAGCTCACTCTCACCTGATGTTTCTGAAAGCCCTTCTCAAAACAATTTCACTTTACCATAGATTAATTGAATCAATTCACAGCCTCTTGTCTCTAATGAGCAACATACATTAAATTACAATTTGTCTAGTTTTGACCAGAATTTGTTAAGTTTCTGATGGTTTTTTAGATACTGTTAAATATTAGGTTTCACTAGCTATTAGGTATCACACACTATACCTTTTAACATCTGTCATGCCCTATTTACTATCTAGTCACAGCCATAATTTTGCTGTTCTTCAGCAGGAATGAAGTTGTAATCAAAAACTACATGGCTGTTTAAAGGGCTTAGTAAAATTGTACTCACCAGGGATGTCCTCAGGGTCCACAGCWGAAATGTAGTTACCAGTCAGAAATTCAGCATACAAATGGAGATAGGATTCCAGCTCTCCATGTCCATGCCACTTCAACTCTGAGCCTTGATTTATTCCCTCTATGGCTTCCAACTCATTCCAAACAAGAAAGCACTGCTTCACATATGCACTAGCCAGGTAATTACTCTAACATATCTYCAAATATTGTCACAGTCAAACACATGATTAATACTTGAATACATTAGCTTAATACAAAATGTYATCAAAATCACAGAAGCTCATTATGTAGTGAAGGCTGTATGTGTGTATCACACATATTTGAAAACTGTGAAATCTAGAAACATCCTATTTTCTCAAGAGAAAGCATGTGAAGATCAGTCCATTTTCCCAGCATATGGGATCACGTGTGTGACTGTATTGCACTTGGGAGTACCAGCATATCCTCTCTATTTTTATTACTTATAATGCACTGTGAGTATGTCTACCACTTTGCAAACACATGAACGACAAGGCTGCTGCTCCAGGAAGCTTGTATCTTGACTTAYGTATAACACAAAGGCTAATAGTTCAAGTGCTTATGAGAGCAAACAACTCAGGTCTTCAGGGCAAAGTTGGTTAATAGAAGGCTTAAGGAAAGAGTTGAGCCTCAAGGACATTCCTTATAGGCTCCGACTTTCCTTCTTAAAATAAATAATGACGACCCAATTTTTAATTACTTTAGATATTTCAAGGATGTCAAAATTCCTGCGATTTATGAAGACCATATTCACTTGCACATTGCATGTTCTTCAACTCTAATTTGAAGGGGTTTTTTTGCAAAAATAACCTGTCACAAATAACACTTATTAGCCACAATAGCCACCTCTAACAAACAAAAAGTAAACGTGGCAATGTTTTCATGTCCTGTCTGTGTTTGCCCTTGTATATTCAGTCCCTTTGCTGTTGTCCTCTCGATTTTAGTAACGATGCAACTTTGATGAGTAGAGTAACTCACAGACTCTTTCCGGTAGTTAATATTTGCTGATACACTTTAAATGAAAACATGGCTAAATATTTGCTGACACACTTTAAATGAAAACATGGCTACTTTGGAAGTGGGAAAAAGTCTTCAGAACCTTTTGGATATCTCAAAACAAAACTGAAAAGGGTACAAGCCCACACCTGCTTTTCAGACAGTTAATGTTCCAGGACAGATCTCGAGGGTGCCAGGCTGTTTGGTGTATGATTTCTGAGGACCTGAAATAATGGCTCTGTCAGTGTGTCCCTCATCTCCTTCGTTTCCCGGATTTGCAGGACGACCTGTCAGAGTGCGATAGGATGGAGTATGGAGAAAGACTGAGGGCCTCACTCTGGGCTGAGGTGGTGACTGGTAGTTCCCGGTGCTCTGTGTGTGCCTTTCCCTGCGGACAAACTCCTCCGGTCGGCCAGGGAATGCGGCGGGGTGGGACGGGGACAGGACGGGCTGACCCTGGAGCCATTAGGCTGGATGTCTGAGATGACTGAAATCCCGGAGAGAAACATCCCAGAGCTGTGAAATGAAGCTTCTTGAGGCGGGGTGCCCGCGCCTCGTGGGGATCCCCAGCCCTGCCTCCTCTCACAGCCCACGGCCCGTCCCCGTGCTGCTCTCCCTGCCCGGCGGGGACAGCGGAGGCGCTCCGGGGCCCCGCCAGCACCCGCCAGTGCCTGGCCGGGCGCCCGATCCCCGGGACTACGTTTCCCAGGGATCCGCGGCGCGGCCCCGCCCGCTGTCAGCGAGCGCTGCAGGTTGATCGCCGCGGCTGCAGATGAGCGGAGCCCGCGCGGGCGGGGGGGCGGCCGGGGCAGCGCCGCCGGGGCCGGGTCGGCGACCGGCRCACTATGCGAGGCCGGGAGGATGGCGGTGGAAGGTAAGGGTTTCGCGTTCCCTGCCCGCCGCCCCCGGGGTCCCTCCCCTGTCTCCTCCTCCGGGCACTCACCTGCGCCYTGGCGGGGCCGCCCCGGCCCRGCCCGGCCCGGGGGGAGAGCAGTGCCCGCCGGCGGGGCCACTCTGCCGCCCGCTGCCCCGGCCTCGCCCGCGGGGTACCCCCCGTCCCCCTCGGCCCAGCCGCCCGCAGCACCGCGGCTGCCCCGGGCCAGGTGCCGTGGGGCCGGGCCGCGGCTGCCGCCCCCGCCCGCGGCGGGAGAGGCGGCGGGGGCTGCCCGGAGGCTTCGGTCGGCAACTTCCCGGCGGGCCCGGAGGTGCCGCCTCTCCCGGCTCGGGCGGCCGACCTGCGCCGCCTCCCTCCGGAGCGGCCCCGGCGGCCGCGCTGAGACCCGGGCGCTTCCCCCGCCCCGCCGCCGGTCGGTCTCCCGCGGGCGCCGAGACGCCGCGGTCCCTCGCTGCTGTCCAGATCTCTGAAGTGCCCCGAGGCCGCGATGCCCACGAAGCTCCAGCAGACCCCGGCCRTCTCCCGCGTGAGCGCAGAGCTGTGCTCGGCCCCTCCTTCCCTCAGAAGGATGGAGAAGCCAAAGGGCTGAGATGCTCAGCCCCTGCGCAGCCGGGAGCTCTGAGGTGTTCGTGAGGTGCCCGGCTCCTGGGGAAGTACCCCGGTAACTGACGCGATAGCTACCAAGACCTGGAAAGGTGGATGCTTTTCTAGGTCTTTCAGTAAATGCTGGGCTCGTGCAGCTGTCTAAYGTTGGCTGTGTGTTCCCTTTCTATTGGGGCTTTTGGAAAGTTGGAGGAGAGAGGTAGCTAGGTGTATAGGGAAAGGCAAATCTGCTTTTCTGCTGTCTGCTTCCAAAATTCACTCGGTTTTCTAGAGCTTTAGAGTGAGGCAATGACAGTCCTGGRGTTTGTGCCTCATCTTGCTTTATTTGGTGCCATTGGGAAAATTTAAGAAAGCCACAGTGTGTAAACCAGCCCTCTGACCCCTTCTGTTCTTAATTTAGGGTGTGTCAGTAATTTTGGGTGTTCATCTTGAGACTACCATGAGTTTTGCTTCTCGGTTACTGAGATCTACAGTTCCATCAGAAGCACTTGCTTTATTGCTGAAAATCATGGTGAAACTGTCTTTTGCTGAGTACCTAAGTGAACAACACAAATGATAGTCCTGCAAAAACTTAGGCTTCCAGAAGGCAGTGAGGAGCTTAACATTCCTGAAAACCAGCTTCCTATGCACATTGAAATAAAAGTAAACAAGACCACTATGTCTCAAAAGGTGTCTGTCTACATCCCAAGTTGTTCGTCCTAAGCRTAAGCCTCTCCATGAGGCAGACAGATTTCTTATGCACAGGCTGCTTTATTGAATGGCAGTTTTGAAGGCTGGAATGATACAAAGAAGGAAGGTATGGGTCCTGAATAAAAGCATTACTTCTTCGGTGGCAAAAGCATAGTGACAARAACTGGGCATGCGTGCCCGGTAGTGGGTAAGTAACTAAATGAAATGGACTGCCATGCAGCAGATGGTTCATATGCCAGCAGCAACCCCTGTTTCAGTGTGCTCACTAATGTCATCCTCCTTTATTTACTTGAAGTCCTTCTCAGTCTGTTTGCTAGATCTTTTCAGGTCTGTAATAATTCCTGTCATATCTGCAGTGCCCTCCATCTGAGAATCTCTAAAAGCTTGGTAAATATTAATGAAGGAAAGCTCTGCTAAAGCTTTGGGAAGCAGTGCCTTTCCCTTCTCCTGAGATGGGATTTTTTCTTTAACTCCTTCTTCCCATTTCCTTCCCCCAGGATGCATCCTGCTGTGATGTCTCAGAACAGACATTCTTGTCTGTATGTTCTGCATTCCTCCCATTTTGTTTTTTTCTCCCTCAACTTTCTTGTCTTTGCATAATTCCATTGCCCTCACACTAACACAGCAATATTGCTATTTCAGCGCAAGTAGCCATGTGGCCATGACTACTTCCTGTCTATGTAGTGCACACACATTTCAGGCCTTTTATTAGCCATCACTTTCTATTGGAACTATGTTTCCTTGTGTGACTGCGCTTAAAAGACTGCTTTTCTCTTGTTGCATCTTGTGCYGTATTGGAGCCCTGAGTGTGAGGTGTGTTGTGTTCCTGAACTGTGACTTTTGACAGGGAACATGTGGCATTCCGGCTTCTGTTTGGAAAGCTGAGATGTTACTTGTTCCTCATGACTCTGATCACCACAGTGTACAGATCCTGCTTTAGTCAGAAGTAAAGTTGCCATTGAATCTTCTAAATAGATAGTTTTTTAGAAAAATGGCAATTTGCTGAACTCAAAATGTCCTGCACCCAGGAAGAGCAGACAGTTGGGATTTTTTTTTTGTTTTCTGTTTCTTTGGTTGTTTTCTTTGGAAAAATGTTTTTCTGGTTTGCAGCTTGGGATCTTGAGAGCATAACCTCCTGTACATCAGTTCTGGAAGCCTGGAAATAAGGTTTAAGCTGAGATTGTCTGGCTTTCCAGTCTCTGCAGTAGTCAGCTGGGAGCTTGGCTAGGATGGGCTTCCTGGGCTTTCAGAATTTTTTATGGAGTGAAGCAAGGCTTTTGAATGGTTTGGCCAACTGGTTTCTTGTGCAAACTTGCAAGTGGCTGGCTCTGGGATGCAACTGGTGGGGAGTGGAAACGTCCCTAGGGCACAAGGGAGGCATGGATTCTGGAGCATGKGAGTTCCTGACCGGAGCCAACATCCGCTGCCCCACGAGCTCCACCAGGGCTGTTGTTCTATGGAAACTGCCTGTTTGTCAGCTTCAGCCACAAATCCAGAGACTTTCTTCTGTTTTCCCTTTCAGAAATGCTCTCTATGGCTAAGGTGAAAATATTTTGTAGATTATACTTTTTGGAGAATCTTTGAAAAATTTTTTCATTTTATCTAACAAATTGCTGAAATCTTTGAAAAATTTTTTCATTTTATCTAACAAATTGCTGAAATCTTCCTCAAATTTGATTATTTTAAAGCTGTATTAGCATGGTGTGCTGGGGTTTAGCTATGGCAACAAATATCCATCAGTTTACTTAAGGAAAATATCCAAACTTTTTTACTGGGATAGCTGACAGTGATAGACTTGCAAATGTGAGGTGGGAATTTGGAGAATACTACAGTTCCTTGCCAGTTATATATAATACATACTTTAGTGTCCCAAAAAAGATTATGGGAACTGGGTGGTCCTTTGGGCTGTGTAGTGCCAATGCTTCCAGATTGATGAAAGTATTGGTGTGTGTATGAGGAAAGTGAGTTTGCACTCCTTAATATGAGCCCATCTAGATGGGAGCACTGCCAAGGTAAGTCTATTTTTAGAATCAACAGTTTTGACAATGTTCCTTTAAGTAATTTTTTGCCTTCTAGTAAGAATGAAAGAACTAGGTCAGAGCCAGTAGAAAAAGGCTTTTGATCTCTGCAACAGTGTTCTCAAATTTTTTTTTCAGTTTGCTCTTGTGCAGCAGAGGTAAAGGGGAAGTGAGAGAAATGGTGATTTCTTTCCCTCCCAGTGTTTATTGCACAGGAAAGTGAGAGACTGACAGCACCCACCAGATGATGTCTGCATGCAGATGATCCCACATGGTTCTGTTGGATCCCCTGCAGCTCTGACCTGTGGTGTCTTTGAGATTCCTGTGCAAAGAAAAGTGCTAATTATATCATGGAGTTCTTTCATAGTAAGTGTTTAATGAAGTTTGCTCTAACACCTTTCTTGCTGTGTATAGGCTTTGGAAAGTGCCACATACATGTGTTGTGGGTCTCCTCCTGGAAGTTTCTGTAAACTTTCACTCTCCTATGGCTCTTCTGTAGTGGGCTCATGCTGTTGAGACCCTGGATCTTCCTATGGGATAATATTTTTTGCTAAGAAGTGGAGCCTTGCTAATATAAAATGACAATGACTGGCCTTACCCCTTGGTAATCCTTAAGGAGACTAAGACTTGAAGGGCATTCTGAGGGGTGGCATCAAGGTTAACTGCTGCAAGACTGAAGTTATTTGCAGCTTGTAACCAGCTTCTATCAAAGCAATCCTGTGAATTTCAGCAATGTGATGTACCTTGGTTGAACGCCTTCAGTGCCTAGCAACTCCCATAGATATTGAATGCTGCCATGTGTTTCTTCAGAGACTTGAGATATGGTGAGCTCATAGATGTGCTATGCCAACTCTGCCAAGAATGTTAAAGTGAGTTCAGGATCATCCAGAGGACAACTTTGAAGCAGCTTTCAGTGTAGGKACCTATCATGCTGTTCCAGGGTGTGCCCAAAAGTACAACTCTTGACAGGTATTGAGTTATTCAACTTTGTCTTATTCCTACACCCACTTCAAGCTCAGACTGGATATGTCTCCATATCTAAGCTTCCAGGGAACGTGATCCARTAGATGGTGTTTCAGCACACTTACTTGCCTATGGAGCAAAGAAGTAACAAACTCTGTGATTCRAAAATAGCACATGCTTCCATCAGTGTTTTTGTTTTCTTCAGTAATTTCTAACCACTTACCTTGAGGGACTCAGACATGTGGCTCAGAAATGGCTGCCAGTTGGAAGCAGGACTGAGAGACACATCTCATTTCAACTCTCCAGTTGAAATAGTCACATTGGGTCATAGCAGAGGAGATGGATAAGACCAGTGCTGRAGGTGCATTGGACAGTGAGATTTGAACGTCAGCCTTTGGTCTTGTGTTCTGTATGTTACCTTCTGAGTATTTAWTGCAAAAATGCATCAGCAATTGAGGGATTCCAGACTGGACACAGGTCTTCTATCCACATTCATGTGGCAGCCTTATTGGGCTGTAACATCTACAGCCTTATTTTTTGCTCAGCAGCAGCACAGCCTCCCTCCCGCCCCCACAGTRTGCATACCGCAGGGTGGCTGTGTGTGCTCCTCTGTTTTGAACCACTGCTTAGAGTTTTCCAATCTGTGTTGCTACATTTGAAAGGGAGACTGTGAGCTGAAGTTCAGAAGGTGCATTCCATGGTGGATATTGGAGACCCCAAAATGAAGCTGTGGCAACAAAGAATGTCACTGCAGTGGAGTCTCTTTGGGTGTATTCAGACTGAGTGGAGGGTGGATATGACGGAAGTTATGTGATCATTTTCCCCTCCCTGCTTTTACAAATGAACCCATATTAGGCAGGAATCGAGGTACCAAGTATAGATTTGGTGTGACAATGTGTTTCCCTTGGATGAAATTTGGTTGTAGGATAAGAGTGTTTCTGGAAACTCTGAAGTACTTTCAGGTCAACCAATTTAGATACAGTCCTTGAGTGTTTGACCTTACCCTTTGAAATACTTGGAAGACTTAGGAGCTCAAGGAGGACATTGATTAATATAAATTTACTGGTTCGGTACAATTGAATCCCATCATAAGGTTAAAACTTGTCAGGTGGTGGTAATATATGGGCAAAGGGAAGGAATGATGCTTTGAAAGTTTGTGTGCTTTCTCCACCAAGAACGGAATGCAAGTGAGCAAATGGCAAGAGTTAGACCTTGGATRCATTTCCTAGCGTATTACTGGAAAGTACTGACAAAACCTCTAGTGACATTGTTAAGATCTCGTGTTTACTGCTTAAATGGAAATTATAAAATAGAACTGTTCTCGAGAGGTTTTGGAGGTTTTTTTTRTTCTTCTTGATGCCCAAGCATGGCAGGCAACATCCAAGGAGGTTGTGTAGCTTTGTTCCTCTTGTTTATAGCTCAACGTATGAGGCCAGGGCAAGCTGCTTAGAGCCAGTCTCTAGTGCTTCCCAGTATTGCTGTGTCACGAGCGTTATGGCAGGAGAACAGCAGTGACAAGCTCAGAGCAAGGTACTGTAGCTGGGTGGTGTCAAAGYTGCAGGCTAGTGCTGGTTTGTTGAGCTTATAACCATGGAGAGATTTCTGTTCAAAACATCCTCTGTGCAGGCTTGCTGGTGAATGCAGAACTAGTGTGGAGCACTGTAAGTTTTTGTTTTCCCCATTGGTCTCTGAAACTAATAGAACTAGTTTGCAGAGGTAGTAGAGCTGTTAGAGGGCTACTTTTCAGTGCACTGTGTATTGGGTTTCTGGGTCTGTTAGGGATACTATGCCTGGTTCTGGAGCCAACTTTCTCTGCTGTCCTGGCTSAGACAGCTTTACCTTCTTGTGCCTTGTTTGGTCTCTTCACTCTCTGTCCTTTTGTCCAGACTCTGTGATCTCTGATGCAATGCCCCTTTCTGTGAACAAGAGATACTCATAGTTTGGAACTGAGCAATCTTGTTGTGGGTTATTTCTCATGAAAGCTGTTGCCTTTGAATGGATACAGGTATTTACCCTTGCAGATTAACAATTGAACAGCTCAGCCCTCAATTATCTGCTCAAAACATGCAGAGAATGTAGAGGGAGTAGTTCTGGAAGGTGCCAAAGGCAAAGGTGGAGAAAAGGGCTAAAAAAGAGTAATTTTGAAGTCTCGTGAAACTGGCTGGTTGGTGCTGGTCAAAATAGCAAATAAGATTTCAGGAACTATGAGGAGAGTTCAGAACAAGGCAAGGAAGGTCTTTGTTTCTGTATCATTGCATATTGCTCTTATATTGTCAATGCTCCCTGCAGTTTTTGCTTGCCACACTCCAAAAGAACAAGAGGACTGGAAAGAACACAGAAAAGGACAGTCAGCTGGTCAGAGACATGGTGTGTTCTCTGAAGGCCGGTTACAAAAATTATGATTCTTTAGCTTGGAAAAGAGTTGGCCATGGAGAGAATCCTTAGGCCTTGATAAATGGTTTGGAGAAGGTGGAAAAAGGAACTAGGTCACAAGGCAGAACAATGAAGCTGTAGGGTTTTGTGCTCTAAATTAAAAAAAGGAAATAGTTTTTCATATAACACAGACTTTACCAGGTGCGCTTWCAACCTTGGGGTTGATTCCTAACATGACAAGGCAGGATCAATTCATGTACGCCCTGCTCTCACACTGTTTTCTTAAGCAGTGGCATAAAGGGCTAGACTTTTAGTCTGACCCAGCCTGATGACTTTTATGACAAAGTCTAACTCATCTGCTGTGTGTCCAGAACAATTCCGCTCACCACAAGAACTTGATTTGCATTGAATAACTGAAAGGGAAATTTGGCCAGAACAACCCAGAAACAGAGAGGAGATGGGGAATTAGGCACTGAGCTATAAAAATGTTAACAGGCAGGGTCGTGATGCATAAGATATGTAGCTTTCTTTTTTCCAGTATATAGGAACTGATACTGCTCTGTAAGAGGAACTGTCTGCTATGTCAGGTCAATAGGAYTGGGGGGAAGGACGGGCCCCACATTAGGCTGCAACTGTAGAAATGCTATCCTGGAAAATACTCATTCTCCACAGCAGGTAGGATTGGAAACACCTGTACTAACCTTTATAAATGAGGTGAAACATAGTCTGAGAGAGACCTTCAGGAAAGCCTGAAGCAGRTTAGATCTACAGATCTCGCCTGAGTGGCTCTGCCTTGGGTATCTTCTATGTTCACTCACCTTTGGATAGGGTCCTCCTCCTCTCTCCAGAAGTGTCCTGTGGCAAAAGGACTACAAAAAGAGTGAGGGTGTTGCTGTCAATAGCTGCATGTTCTCTGTGCAGCATGAGCTAAACTTGGTATTAAAGAGCAGGTTCATTACTTGAAACAATAAGAATTCACCCTAGTTTGTGTTGCTCCTGGATAAAGCAAGTAGGTGTGCAGGGGACTGAACTTGGGCTGAAGTGAACTCTACATTCAGTTACAGGATTTAATGTGCTTGCTGGGAGTATGTGATTGACAAGAAAAAGGGTGCGAGGAAGACAGTGTGAATTTTAGCCTGTCTTTAGTGCAGCCCTATCCATCTCTATATAATGTGGAACTTTGCTTCAGAACAGCTCCTGTTCTTCAGCTGAACGTTCAGGTCATTATTTCCCTCCATTCCCCCACTCGTTTGCTCTCCTCTGCCCTTTGTGCCTTTGTTTTAAATTTTGTTTTCTTCCCCCAGAGGGGATTTTAGTTGAGTTGATTTGCTTCTCTGCAAATAACCTAGTAAAAGCAAGAAAGAGACTTTTAATAATGCTGTTTGATAGAGAATTGTAATGTATGTCAATAGAAGCTTTCTCTCAGGTTGTCCTCTGCATGCTCTCTGCTCATGGTTTGTTGCTACACAAATCATCTGGGGTACTAGAGCGAGTAGGATACAGTGGTATGAGTAAGCAGTAGGAGGTGAAGAATTTTACTGGGGGAAGCAAAGAAGGCGTTTCCAGACTCTTCAGTTAAATGCACAAGGGAAGGGATAGCCTGGAACAATGATAAACGAGGTACCTTTCAGGCAGTTGAGAGAAAGCCAGGACTAAAAACTGAAGATAACTGCCAGATTACAAACTAGTTATGCTAGTGAGAATGAATAAAGATATTTTCCTTTGCGTTTTGATGACTGTGCATCATTCATGGGACAAGAAATAAAGCCTGGATCCACAGCTGAATTGCAGCCATTTCTGTGCCACGTGTTCAGGAGACACAAGCTTTCATGTATAGGGCAAAGGCAGAGATCTGTAATGCGTGTGTGGGACARTGCACCTCTGATGCCATAATAAAGACTTAACCTGTGTGTGTCTGAACTGTTCTTTGTGTGCTGGATGGGCTCACTAGTGTTTAAAAAAGGGTTTTGATGTAATGCTGGCTGATTATAGAATTGAATAATAGCACTGTTAGGACTTGAGAAGAGGCATTCTTGGAAATATTATTTGTGGTGAAGCATGACTAGCCAATTTCCTAAGCAGTGATTGCAAGACAAGTTTCTTCTAGGAACAGTGGAACTAATGAAGACTTGTTGCATACCCAGGTGTGTTATTTCTCTTTTCTAGCTCTCCATATTCTCTCTGAAATCTTGAAGGTAACAGTGGTACCTAGTCTGGAGTTTGCCTAAGTCAGTTGGTGACTGACAATTGTTATATGTGGTGAATACTTAATTGTCCTTGTGAGAGAGAATTATTTTATGTCTCTTCCTCTCTATCTACCAATTTATTTTCTTTGTTTTTTGTACTTCTTATCTCTTGTAGCACCCTTTTGGTATGCAGCTCTGTGCATCTCACAATCTTGAAAGTCAGAGTTTTCACTTTTCAAGAGAAGCTCTGTTGATGCTTGCACAAGCCTTCTTACTAACTTACTAGTTTGCRAAACAAATGACCAACTATTTTGTACTTTAGTCTGTTGCTTAAATTATTTTCTCATGTGCAGGCAATGCATGTTACTTACTAACCTTTATTACTTTGTTCACTAAGATCCATTTTACTCTAAGTTAATTGCATAGCTCACTTGGTCCCCTTATGTGTCAATATTCTCGCCTTCATTTATACCTGTACAGGATTTGTGGTAGCCTGGCCTTATTTATTCACTGAATAGGTTCATTTTTCARTGAGCCTCTGTTGCTAGCATGAATTCAAGAGCTGCTTGTACCAAGTGTACCTTTATTAAAATGGGATGAGAAAATGCTTCAGRAATAATTTGGCTGTCCAATCACTGTGCGTGCTTTTTATCATGAAATCCTRTTGCTCTTGTAAGGGCTGAACTAACATTACTGAGGCTCCAAGGCCATCTAGCATAGTGATGACATGCAGTCTGTCTCCTGAAGAGCAGGTGCAAAAGAAAGTGTTTATAGCATTTGCTAAAGTCTGTGAGATAAGAGATGGCAAGTGGATATTACTATATGTAAAATATATAGTTTCCAGTAGGAAAATTGCAAAAAATGTGCAAGGAAATTTTTTAGCTGAATAAACTTAAGTACATATGTATCCTGATGGGATGAGGGTCTTGGAAGGCAAACTCAACCCATAAAAGAAAAGGATTTCTTATTCTGGGCTTAGGGTTTCTGTTCTGTAGAGAACTAAGGGGTCTTTTCTCTCTACACTCAAGATTTACATGGCCTTCAACCAAATTATGAGTTTAGTTTATTCCAGATATGAAACTGCTAAGTTACTGGTTATGGTTTCTTGATAGATTCCTAATGCTTTACAAGACTTTATACCATCTTACAGCTGAAGTGTAGTAGATTGTCTCAGAAAACATACTTCTTCTGTGTTTTTCTTTGGCTTTARTTTTGGGTGCTTTTTCATTGTTTCTGGAGAGAGCGAATTACTTGTAGTAGTAATTGGCTTGATACCATGGGATGACTACCCCTTTGTCAAGCTGGAGATGTTCAGGGATAGTTGCATTGGGAATGCCGTTACTTTAAATTTTCATGCTGATAATAATTCTAAAGGGGTAAAAAAGGCAAAAGCCCCACAACTCACAAACTAAAATGAATACTCCTTCTCTGAACACTTTATCCCCTTCTGCCTCTATCCGCTTCCTACACTTGTCTCCCCTTTGCTCTGCCCTTCCTGCCCATCTTGTCCTGGTTCAATGTCCACTTCCATGCTGCTGAGCTGTCACTTCTCTTGCCCTTCAAGATACCACCCAGCTGTTGGGGATGTCCCACAGCTTAAACAAAGTCTTGATTTTAAAATTCATGTCTTGTAAGAAACCTATTGTTTGTTAAATTGATGAATCCAGTAGATGATTAGTAGTCATGATAACAAGAGACTAGAAAGACAAGGAGCTCTCTGGAGAGACCTGCAGGTACAGGTGTGTGTCTCTGTCTGCCAAGCCTTGCTGCCTGTGTCTGTCTGAGCTTTGTACTCAAAGCTACGGGTGCAGCTCATCAGTAGCAGCAGTTTACAGTGCACTCCACAGCTCAGTGCTAGCCTGCTTTTTGGCACAGCCTGTTTGTAATTGCTTAATGCTGCGTTTTGATGCTGACCAACAGAAGCAGATAGCTAGACAATATTACTGCAGTTAAGTACTTTGGGATTTCAGCCTTAGAGGAGGTTTCTGATAAATTCGTGTCATTTCTACTGAAGTAGAAAAGGTCCTGACCGATTTGCTGGGCTTCTGTGCTCTGCATGAATGCTGCTGATTCGGTGCCATTAGACAGACAGGTTTGAGAAACAGAGTGGGCAAAATCTTGAAGTTATTTGCTCAGCAGGTTGCCAGCAGTATTTACTAGGTTGCAACATAAGCAGCAGATTGCATTCATGTGAAACTTTGACTGCATTTTTAGCTGGTCCAAAGTGATGTGTTTGGGAAATTTGCAAATTTACGTTAGGTGGAGAGAGGACTATATAAAGAAGTAATTCTCATAGGCAAAAGCCACACACTTTTTCAAAACTAGAGGCTGATTGATGAGGCAGATGGACCATCCACAGGACTTATAGAAACTGATCACTGTGGAAAAACTTTCTGCCAAACAAAGTAGTCAAAATAATCCTAAATTTTATAGTACACATTAAAGCCATCTTTATTTGCTGGTTTTAATCTTGCTTTTTAGTCTTGTAGAAATGATACTAACTGCTCAGGTCAGACATCTTTGAAATAATCCCATGTTTTCTGTGGATATTCAGAGCTCCTGATGAAGTACAAGCTTCTTGAAATACGAGAAGGACTTTGCAGTGCAGATCCTTCTTGCTCATTTGGTCAGTGTGAGGAGGCATCTCAATCTGAACGAGACTTCAGTGTTCTCAGTGTGAATGTCTCCTGTCTGATCAACCCAGTTAAAGCAGGTTGTGAGTAAAGGCAAGCAAAAAGCCTCAGAAATGCTGTCCGACTACTCTGTACTGAAATGCAGCATCTGAAGTGTATAGAACTCTCATTGAAAATGCTGACTGCAAAATTTGATGTGGTTGGAGGTTTGATTTGCTTTTGATGAAGAAATGGGTGGAGATGGAAAGAACAAGTCCAGTGAGAGCTGCTGTCCAAAGGTCTTTCTCCCTGGAAATACCTGTTAAATCTTCATGACTACTGAGATGACTGAAAAGATATTTGGACCCTTCTTATAAGGTCCCTGCTATGTCCAACCTGAGTTTGTTAATTTCCAAGCTATATGGATGAACTTTTGTCTGTCCTTTTCAACAATGTGGCATTTTGTGGTGGGAGTAGCAGGTGATTGTATGGACTTACTTCTTAGCATTATGCAGCTAAGTCTGTGGAATGAATACATAAAATGGAGCTTGCAAGGTTGCCAGTATTTGACACATGAAAGTTTTCTAAGGATTGTTAGAGGCTGGATCGGTATCTCCTGTGCCTGCTTTTTGTCTSTGAATAGCAAAAGCTAGCATATGACTATGATGCACACAGAACAGGGCACATGAGTAAGAAGATGCTATTTTTACTCGATCACYTTTTAGAATAGAACAATTGTTATTGCATGTAACTCAAGTACTTGCCAAATACGCTTTAATGTAGCCTTAATTGATCTGCTTAAAATTTTAAGCAGCCAGCAGTATTCCCACTGAAACACGTAGTTATGAAATGTTTGACACAGTAGGCAGTGAGTGCACAGAGGTAGTGATTGATCATAGATTTATCTGCTAAGCCTTGAGCCTACAGATGGAGAGACAAAGACTTTCCATCTGCCTATGCAAAACTTTAGATATATCAAGGCTGTGTTTTGAAGAGTGCCTTCAGGCTTTTTTTCCAGACGGGATTCACTGAGTACCCTCTAGGAAAAGACAAAGCT
This sequence comes from Amblyornis subalaris, assembly GCA_018881555.1. Taxonomy (NCBI): domain Eukaryota; kingdom Metazoa; phylum Chordata; class Aves; order Passeriformes; family Ptilonorhynchidae; genus Amblyornis; species Amblyornis subalaris. The sequence goes on from JACAXG010000017.1 coordinate 7,811,111, forward strand.
TGCCCCCAGATGCCAGTACCTTACTGTGGCTCGTGGTGAATTCTGTGTACCATCAAGCGTGCTCAGATGTCAAGCTGTCTCTTGGCTGCTTGCCATCTGGAAGGCAGGCATGCATGGGAGGAAGGTAGCCAGAGGAGCAGAGCATTCATGTTGCCCTGCAGGCTCTCYTTTCGAACTGCATGTGCACCCTGTAAGGATCTGTGTGGCCATGGAACTGGCTCACATGTATCAGCCACCTTCTGCAGGGCAAAAAATTATCTTTCTCTGTATACATGGAATCGACTTGGGTTTGTGTTCCACCAGATGGAAAAAATACACTGTGTATTGCATTCTTTTCCCTAGTTTTTTAGGACAGATGTGGGATAATTTTTCCATTTTGGATGCTTCAGTTACTATTTTTCTCACAGAACTTCTGACTCTCATAACTTGGCAGTCTTTTATTTGAGTTCTGGAAAAGTGGATATTTTCCATTATATTCAGCTCTACCATTAAGTTAGGAGTACAAGAGCACTTAAGTACCTTTGTTTTAAATAATAGTTTGTTTCATAAATGTAATCTTTGGATCTATGTTATTGTGTCAGCTAGCACCATTCATTATGTGCTTGTTGCTGTGCAGTCAGAGCTCTACAGAATGTCCACCCTCTTTCCTCAAAAGGAAGCAGGTTCCCACCACAGAAAGCTTTCAATACAAGTTGAATGACAATTCCTGGGGGAGCATGAAGAGAGACATGGCGTTTATCAACTGAGGTGGGGTTTTCAGCAGGGAAAGGAGAATACAAGTGGTGTGAAACTGTATGAAGGGTTGTATTACTGAGACATGTAGATAATATATGAATATTGAGATTGTATGGAAGAATACTGGAAGGGGTTCTGTTTGAAAATCTAATGATAGTGCTGATATCTAGTGGTATTAGGCTGATACTGTGAGCTGATTTGGAGGGTGTTTGTTGTCTTGATGTACTTTTCAAGTTTGGACTGATGAGGTGGATGTAGTTTGGTAGAATGAAGAGGTGCTGAGGCAGTAGGGATGTTGTCCAAGTAGGGATATTTCCAAGTGGGAAAATAGTCTGAATGCCAAAGGCAGGATGAGCTAGTGTTAGCCAATACCAGGGTAAGGAGAAGTAATGGTCTGGACAATATTTTAGCTGGAAACGACTTTGTCTGTAGGTAGAATTTTTTCCAGACAAATGCCATTAAGTCCTAAAAGAGATTTAAGATGTGTCAACTAATAGGGTTCGAGCACTTGGGCTGTGGTAAAGTTAGTGATTTGTGATTATCTTCTAAGACATGTCTAGACTCAGTTCTACGGGACATTAGCCCTGGGTGCTGTCAGCCCCCCAGGCCCCATTAGGTTTGATAGTTGATCCTGATTTTAGAGCTGACCTTATCTAGCTAAAATTGTATAAGGTGTGGATTTAAGAAGAGAATAAGTTATTATTGACCAAACATTGACCTCTCTCGCTGCTTTTAACAAATCTTGTAAGGCAGCAATTTTGGTTTGTATTGACATTTAAAAGGAGGCAAGAGCTCCACCTCTGTCTGCCACAGAGATGGATCTATGTATTTCTGTGTGGTAACAGGAAAGAACAGATCCATGCAAGCAAATATTCCTTACTTCGTATGCTCTGTGTAGCTAAGGGTTGGAGGTAGCACTAGAAGAAAATAATAGAGCTGGCTACTTGAAGGTGCATCATGACAAAGATTAGCTTTGCCAAATGACTGAGATACTTATTCTCCTTGGGAAATAAATACCCCTAGAAAATAAAAAAGTTATCTCTCCCTCCTTCTTTCCTCCCTTCCGCAAATATTAGCAACTCTGGAAAAGTCTCCCAAGGCAGCCTAGGTTTCTTTAACCACTCACCTGTTTTCAGTTAAAAGATAGTGGGCATCTATGTAATTGCTAGCAATCTCTTCTGTTTTTTCTCTTTTGTACCCTGAAGGAGCCAAGTACAAAGCATTGCTGAAAAAACTATAACATTCATTACTCTTGCATGCATGACAGGCTAAGAGTAAAGCAGCATCTTGCCAAGTGACTTACTTCATTTTTAAGCCATCCAGGTGCTTATAGATTTATAGAATCACTGAAATTGGAAAAGAGCTTTAAGATCAAGTCTTACCCTTAACCCAGCACTGACAAGTCCACCACTAAACCATGTCCCCAAGTGCCACATCTACATGTTTTTTAAATACTTTCAGGGATGCTGACTCCACCACTTTCCTGGGCAGCCTGTTCCCGTGCCTGACAACCCTTTCCATGAAGAAATTTTTCCTAATTATCCAATCTAAACCTCCTCTAGCACAACTTGAAATGTTTCCTCTTGTCCTGTCTTTTATTACATGGGAGAAGAGACCAACCCCCACCTGGCTACAGCCTCCTTTCAGAGTGTTGTAGAGAGTGACAAGGTCTCTCCTGAGCCTCCTTTTCTCCAGGCTAAACAACCCCAGCTCCCTCAGCTGCTCCTCATCGGACTTGTGCTGCAGACCCTTCCCCATCTCTGTTGCCCTTCTCTGGACTTGCTGCAGCCCCTCAATGTCCTTCTTGTATTGAGGGGCCCAAACCTGAACCCGSGATTTGAGGTGTAGCCTCACCAGTACCAAGTACAGGGGGACGATCACTGCCCTGGTCCTGCTGGCCACACTGTTTCTGATACAGGCCAGGATGCCATTGGCCTTCTTGGCCATCTGAGCACACACAGGCTCATGTTCAGTCACKGTTGACCAGCAAGCCCAGTGCTTGTCCAACAGGCAGCTTTCCAGCCATTGTTCCCCAGCCTGTAGCACTGCATGGGGTTGTTGTGACCCAAGTGCTGGACCCAGCAGCTGCCCTTGTTGAACCTCATACCATTGGCCTTGGCCCATTGATCCAGCCTGTCCAGATTCCTCTGTAGAACCCTCCTACCTTCCAGCAGATCAACACTCCCAACCAACTTGGTGTAATCTGCAAACTTTCTGAGAGTACCCTTGATCCCCTTGTCCAGGTTGCTGATAGATATTAAATGGAACTGGCCCTGGAGAACACCACTTGTGACCAGCCACCAGCTGGATATAACTCCATTCACCATCACTCTCTGGGCCTGGCCACCGGTTTTTTACCAAGTGAACAGTACACCAATCCAAGCCATGAAAAGCCAGTTTCTCTAGGAGAATGCTATGGGAGACAGTATCAAAGGCCTTACTAAAGGTAGACAACATCCACAGCCTTTCCCTCATCTGCCAAGTGTGTMACCTGGTCATACAAAGAAGCAGATAAGGTTATAACATCATGCTACCATGTTATTGGAAACCTATATCATTTGCTCCCTCTAATGCATGGTAAATTAGTGCCATAACCCAGAAAGATTTCTGTGTTCATCCCATGCSACACTCTTCCCTAATCTCTATTGTTTGGGGCACTGGGAAGGGAGGAGTTGCAATTCACAGGAAACATGCTCCTGGCAGTGTACTTCCAGGCAGTGTTAAGTCCCACTGTGCTTTGTGATTTCTCTCTGGTGAGCACTGGAACAGGGCTGACAGCCAAAACCTGCCTGTTTCTGAATGTTACTGTAGTCTGTTAGGTTTTCAAAGGTGTCTCTAGGAGTCTTCCTATTCAGCTAGGCAACATGCTTCCAGAAGACAGTTGGAAGGATTTTTATGGATCACATTTGATACCAAATGTCCTTCACTGCTGATCAGCCCTTGCTGGAGTACGGTGTACTGGGGGTACTTTTACAGGTTAATTGAGATACCTCCCATTTTTTGTAAAGGAGGGAATTAATTTGGTTACTAACAGAACAGTTTTCGTTCTCATTGGGCTGTGAAGAAAGTCAGTCTTGGTGGGTCACATCTTTTGCATGGTCTGGAGAACAGGAAAAGAAGTTGTTAGTAGTTGTTTCTTTTTTCAGGTAGGTAAATATGATCTAGACGAGCTACACAATAGTAGGTGGATATAATCTAGGAGAGAGAGAACTTCGTTGGTGTTCTAAGGCACACTGATGTAAATATAAACCACAGAATCATACTTATTTTTAAGTTCCAATAGGAGGTGTTTCTGTTCCTGGCTTGCAGATGTAGGTGTTCTAGTCGTTGCAGAGATCACTTATCTTTTACAAATATATGGATGTTTTTAAAGATCCCAAGGAAAAAAGGTCAACATTTTGGCCTCTGCTTTAATTCTGTACCAAGGAATTGCTGTAACTTAGGCTCAAAGTTTTCAATTAAGACGCTGGGATTTAAGGTGAATAGATTTTCAAAAGGTGCTGTAGTTAAAGAACCCTTTGCTTTCACTGGCAGCTTGAGCCAGTTTCCCGTGAGAGGCTTTCAAGGGCTGATCTGTAGCTGGTAGAAACTGGCAGTTCTGATTCCTTCCCCAGCTCCCCACCCTTTGCTTCTAAGCCAAGCAAGAGTAAAAGGGCAGCTTTTATTTTGGCTGTACATTGTAGTTTAGGTTTCTATTCAATCTCTCAAACATTGCATCGCAGTATCTGAGCACAGTTCTTTTGCGCACAGGGGAAGTTGGGACCATTAATTATGAGGAGCACTGAAAGTAGCACAGTTGTGCAGGAACACAGATGCAAAAGTCAGATAGWCACATGAAGTGGCAGTTGGCTCAGGATCCACACATTTTTAAAATCTCTGCTGTCCATGTGAGTGCTGAAGCTGTGAAAATTTGGGCAGAAAACAAGCTACTGCTGTAGTTCTAAACGGGCATTTCTGTGGTGTGGTTTGCATTTGTTTTATTTTTTTCTCTGGATGCTTTCCTTATTCTGCTGTCATTAGTCCACACCTCATTATATACTCCCAGGGAGAACATCTCTCTTGCTTGTTAGGATGGTGTAGGTGGTAACTTGCAGTGGTACAAAGGACTGAAGGAGAGAGAAGCAGCTGGATAAGTCATTACCCTGTGCAGAGACTGACTTGCTGATTTTTTGTGCACAGCTTACTTATCCCACATTCTTTAGGACCTAGAATGTTGTAGGAATTGAAAATATAATAGAAAACCTTTAACTTGTTTGCCTAGAAAGGAAAAAAAGATATGGTYGAATGAGGAATACTTAGTAAAAGCTCTAAGTTGAGGGTCTTGGATGCTGCAGTGAATCTGGTAGAGCACAGTTCAACACAGTAGCCTGCACTAAATAAATTTATACAGTGCTGCATTCCTCTCATTTTCTTTCTCTTGATACCTCACCTTGAATCTATGTCAGGGTACAGATGGTTCATTTGCTTTGGTCTGACATAGCTCTGGTTACCACATCGCACTTCTCCATAGTTTGTGCTAAATGTTTGAAACATTGGGTTCTTCTTTCCTAAAGCAACATTTCTCGTATTTTTTTCCCAGCTATCCATTGCAATCTGAATCCAAATGGTATTGATCACCCTGTCCCCACAGAAGGTATTAATCTGCAGCTTGAAGGCGACGGCGTTGAATCGCCCGCGGTTAAGAACACTGGTACTCCAAAAGGGCCTGAGTCAAAAGATACACCCAAGAGACAAGTGGAGCCAGAAATATCTAAGGTAGGTAGGATTGCCTTCTTATTTATTTTGGTGAGCCTTTACGAATCCAGGCTTCTTGAAGTCCTGGCTGCTGCTTAAAAAGCATTTATCATCCTGTTAAAGACATATGAAGGTGTATAAATAACAGTCTGCGGAAGTGGGTGTTACTGCCGCGGAGTTGTAACATTCACACATCTTAGATATTGCTCTATTTTCTCTAAATGAAGATAGTTAAAATAATGGAATCTCTCTTTTTCAGGCACTGTGGAGACTTTTTTCCTAAATTACTTGGCTAACAAGCAGAATGGGTGCAAATATGTTTTTCTTGAGGGTTTTTTTGTTTGCTTATTTATTTTTTCTTGGGGCAGGTAAAGGAAGATAAAAGTTCTATGGATATATGAATATGTGGATTTTTATATGGGTGACTGATTTTAATAAACTGTTAACTCATTTTAGGTAAAATGCCAGGCCAGTTCTTCCATTTCTGATATGACAGTGAACAAACATAGTTCAGAGATGAGTTCCTGAAAACGAATGTAGTGTCCTTATTCATAAGCTGCTGCTGCTTCTATGAGTGCAGCAGACATGACTACCAAGTGCAAGTGAATGTGTGTGCTCCAGATACTTTGGTATAGTAATTTGTCATATTAGATATATTTTTAACTAGAATCACAGAATCACAGAATATTCTACATTGGAAGGGACCCCACAAGGATCATCAAGTCAAACTGTTAAGTGAATGGCCCATACCGGGATTGAACCCACAACCTTGGCATTATTAGCACCAGGCTCTAGCCAATGGAGCAGGTCTGAGGGTCGAAGGAAAGATAAGAGAATGTTATAGAAACAATTGGGAAACATTCTTTAAAAACCTTATCAGTCTTTTTGATTCTTAAAGGCCTAAAACCAGGAGTTTGGAGGTAATTTCTGCAGAGTGGAAAATTGAGTTTTTACTGAATCTGACACTTTGGGAGTTATTAGAGCAAATAAAATGAGTGTCTTTTTTTTTTGAGGTTCAAAAAGGCAACAGACATTATTTCAATGACTGAAAAAATAGGAGTGTTTCCTATTGCCAAGAGTACAATAAATCTAACAAATAATACACATATGGTTGTGATGTATTTCACTTTTGGAATAAAAGAGCATTAAATGTTTTAAGCAGTAGCCTTGACAATAAAGGCTTGGTATGAATTCTCCATTCTGATTTTTATCTAAAATACCTAGTTTAAAATTAATACAAATTAACTCATTTAATTCTGATTTAATGCATCGAACTAGATCCTCCATTACAGGCTTGCAATGATTCAAATCACTGCTACTTGCAATCTGTTTGGTAGCCAATTATCAAGCACATTACTGATTTCTCATGAACCCTTGGAGAACAGGTTTGTGCTTACTGCTTTGAATCATCCATTTGGTAACAACACCACCAAATTTTGGATTGGCTTTGAGACAAAGCTCAGGGAATAATGCATTTACCCAGCTTTTCACAGACGAAGGCAAGCTAACCCTGCTTGTGTTTCAACACCACGAGATGAAAATCTGCCCTATATTGAAGGCTGAGGAGGTCTGTTAAACTTGGAGCAGATCTTAAAAGCTTGGAAGTGAAGAAGCTAAATGATGCAATAGGGCTCCCAACTGAGAATGGGCTTGTCTGTAGTTGACATGGAACACAGTCATATCAAACTTGTCTTTGCTTGCAAAAGACTTATCCTAATGAAAAGTCAGAGTGAAATACATCAGTGATTTAATGTAAGGTAATGTTTTCACTGTCTGAGCTGTAATTGTTGGACTGATGAATATAAAACTGKCTGTCCTTGCTGGATAGCTGGGGAAGAGGGAAGCATCATGCTCTTAAAGTACTGAAATCAACTATTTGTTTCCCACAGCTGATTGCAGTAGCTTTATTTAGAAAACTGGACATGTTTCAGATTTAAAAACAAACCAACCAACCAAATTTTTGCTTGATGGAATAAGCTTGGCATAATAGTATCAAGCTAATGGAATGGACTATTTTTCTGAATGTATTGCTGCCTTGTCTTTTATGTGTGTATTAATTTAGTGATGTTTTTCATCTGGATTCATACATTATAGCCTGAGGTGGCCTGTCTTTCCTGACTTGCTCTGCTTTAAATTTAAGAATCGTGTTGCTTTAGCCTCTAAAATGTGAATATGGAGTTTAACTTGTGTGGCTTTAAGAGTTGAACTAAGCTGTTGTCCCGGTTTGAGACAAAACTTAGGAGGAAGAGTAGAGGAGTCTCCAAAAGTTAAGAGGAAGACTAGAGGAGTCTCCTCTGCAAATGRTAGGGTTCGAAAACTCCCTTCCCCCCACCTTAGGAATTTCTCAGAGGAAAGTGAAAAAAACTGTTTATTTAACAAAACAGGGTGCTGGGGGGTGCAACGCAGGCACCAGGGGAAGGGAAGAAAAAAAAGTTAATAATGTTAGATAATAAACCTCTCGTGGTGGAGGAAACCTGGATGAATTCAGAGTCCTTTCCTGGGTGTAGCTCTGCTCTGTTCTGAAGCTAGGGTATGATGTCGGCCCCCCTCCAGGCCCAGGATGGTGTAGGCTTCCCGGTGATGGTATGTAGAGTGGAGTTCAGTTATACAGTTCCAGAGGAGGAGGGAAAAAAAACCACAGTCCCAGGGAAAAAAAAAGGCTAGCCAAAAAGGAAAAAGTAAGTTTTTAACTCTCCGATCTTTCTCTCTTGAGAAACACAGGGCCAAGAGCTAAGAAAAAAGTGAAAGTGCTCTCTTTCCTGAGAGACACAAAGCCRAGAGAGCTGCCTAGAAAAAAAGTAAAAGTTCCCTTCCAAACTGCAGCAGCCAAAGCGGCGGCCGCAGCAGCAGTGATAAGCAGAAGAACGTGTATGTCCTCGAAGAAGTACAAACACAGTTGGCCTGGCTTTCTCGACCCAGCTTAAAGGCACAGAGTTAGTATTGTGGCATATAGCAGGCAATAGGTGATATAGCATCATAAAGTCACCCCAAGACAGCTGTCATTATGAAACTTCATCCATGCAATCATATCTGTTCAGTGGAAAGATGAGCAGGAATAGAGGAAAGTATTGTAAATAAAACATTGTGGGCAGAGCCATTTGTTTTATATTTCCATTGCACAGTTGTTTCTGAAAAGATTTCTTTTCAATCCTATGTATTCAAATAATATTAACACATACCTCATATTCACAGCAGCAAGACCTATGTTGCACAAAGCAGTACAATATATTGAATATCGTTTAAGATGCCTTCTAGACTCTTCTCTGCTTTCAGCTTTCTAATTTGTCATTGAGACCACTTCCAGCACTTTAAACACCTGGTTTTGCTGTCCAAAGAAACAAACAAAATCTCCTTTCTAATGAACCTTCTTTTTCTGTCCTCAACTATGGGATTACAGAACTGTAGTAACTCATGGGTTACAGGCAGATTTAAAGTTCCTTTTTATGCAGCTACTGTAATGTAAGTATGGGGTACAAATGTTTCTGTATTTGGGATGTAGACAACAGAAAGTGTAGCTTGAGTGAAGGATCACTCATTTGTAAGTTCCTGATGAGTATGGAATCTAATATTTATAGGCTGACTGAGGTAGAATTATAATGGAAAATGGAACAATGATCTTAGTCTCCCTCAGCTGGTTCCCTAAGGAACCACCTTGTTACAAATATGAGCTAGTCCAAAAAAGGACAATATTATTCATATCAAAATTGATATACATCATCCAGTCAGACTCTGATAATGTACAGGATAGAATACAAATTAAAGAAAATATATGAAGGGTAAAAATACTTAGTTTTTTATTTATGTATATCAATGTATACATTTTCTTGATCAGTAATTGATTTTTCAGCATTCATGGTATGTACAAACAATTTAGGCAGTTGAGTGGTCACTTTTACAGAGCAGAAAAATTCATTGGAGAAAAGCAAGGATGGTTTTTAATATAAGTTTTCAAAATATAAATTATTTCTTTAACACCACCGACATTTAACTGCTGTTATATATGTTTTCTGGAATTCTTACCTTTTTTCATTGAAATGCTACTTCTGGCTCTTACGTCTGATCTATTTGGTTTTAATATCATAGTCAGAGAGCAGCGTTCTGTTAAACTAACAAAAGTTTTGCTATACTTTTGGCGTCCTGTACTTCTCTGAGTATAGGCTTTAACAAAAGGCAGCTTTTCTAAGGAGATTCAGAAAATGATCTCTTACAGCAGTATTGACTTTTATCAAGGCCTCCCACATATTGCTCTCACAAAGCCCTGTTGATGGTAAGCGTGAGACCCAAATCTGGTCTGTCACTTATTAGGAGGTTATTTATTCAGGGAGTTTTGAGTCCTAAGTAAGGTGTGCATATCTGGTGACACACTTTGTCTCATTATGTGGTAGCAGCAGTAGCAAATAATAAAGGCGTTTTAATGGCAACCACTGCTGTTAGACTTTTTATGTTGTGTTAGCAATTGCAAGGTTTTTTATCTGACTCGAGACAAATTAGCAGTCCTTTAAAATGTTCACGAAAACTATGAAAAGAAACTGGTAAAAGAAGTGAGAAGCTTTTATCTTGTCTTCTGTTGGTAAGTGCTATACAGACACCAGTAGGCTATACTTTTTGTTGCAGTGTAGCTCATTAGTTGTTTTGGTTGCTTTTGCTTTCTTAAAAAACCCATTTTTTCAAAATGATATTGAACAACATTGAAGGGCTGACTGAACTCAGCACCGAGAGGATGAGAATAGCTTACTGGGCTCGGTTCAGGACTGACTGGGGTGGAAACAGCTCCTTTGGCTTCCCTGGGAGGGAAGCTCTCCTCTGATGGGAAAGTATCTGGGGAGTGTGTGTCAAGTGTGTGGTGAAAAGTCCAGGCACAGAAGAGTGAGGCTTTTGAGTAATAAGGGTGTTATAGAACTCTTAGAAATATTCAAGTTTTGTCAGTTATTTAGATAAAAAAATGTCCTGGTACTTACTTTTCCTAGTCTCTAACAAGTGACTGGGAAAAGTAATTTTCTAGAAGAATTCTCCAGTTTTTTGATCAGAAGCTTCTGCTTCACAGTGTTTATCTTTTTTGGTCAAGCTTATAAAATGGGTTGAATGAGAAAGACAATATTAGGCCAGACTGGGTGAGACTCTGAGCAACCTGATCCCATGGTGGGGAGATTGAAACTAGATGATCATTACAGTCCCTTCCAACCCAAACCATTCTATCTCCTCCCCTCCCCCCTCCCTAGCCCACTGAACTGGGGCAATGAGGTTTTACCATTTTGTGTTGTCTTCCTACTGTCTTCCTCTTGTGAGACTTCTGGCAGCCACAGGATATGGAAAAAAGAACCTAGATTGGACTGACAGAAGTTAAGAAACATTTTTCTGTTGAAGAGAAGGTTCAGCAAAACCCTAGCTGGGCTGTTCCACTCCTCCAGATTTTGCTTTAAAATTGTGTGGCAGGGTGTTTGAATTGCAGATATCTGTGTGTTTCTGAGTGAGGTCCTGACCTTGGCTGGTGAAATGTTACTTTACCGACAGAAAGTTTGCTTTTCGTAGCTTACTTTTGTGGAGAGGTAGTTAACAGATTACCAATGTCCATGTCAGATCACCACAATGAAAGTCAATAGATATGGTGTGAGTGTGATTTTTTTTTTCCCCCCCTCTCCCAACTCTGACTGCAATAGTGACAAAACACCACTTATTGCATTGGGTCTTCTTTATGACTAACAAAAATGGCTACAGAATCTCAGTGTACAGTATGTCTGAAGTGGATTTAAAAAATATTTGGTAAATGTTACTGTCACATAGCTGAAGTAATTACACTTCAGGGCAATGTGCCTTTCTAGTGTCTAGAAATAATTTTATTAGTAGTAGTACACAGTTATTACTGATTATTAGTAGTACACACTAATTAGTGCGCCTGCTTCTATCTTCATTTTCAATAGACTTTTTCTTTCATGTGTTGCATAGTTAGAAGTATCCATGTAAATTGGAGGCTGAAATGTTTGATGTGTGTGTATCCCTTCCTCTCTCAGCCTGTCATTCATGATCGTGACCTCTGGCTGAAGCCTGAAGTTTCAGAACCATACAGCGAACAAACCTCTTATCCTGAGCAGTGAAACAGCAGTGCTGGGTGACTATGTGCATTTCAAACCACTGAGAGTGGTGTTTTGTTTATCATTCTGGGATTTCACTGGAGTGAATGAAGTGCTGAAGTAACCCTACCTATAGTGCAAAATATAGCTGCTTAGTTCAGAATCCACACTCTCAAAAGAAAGAAAAACAAGAAACATCTCTCTCTAGATTCCTGTAAGCCAGCTTACAACACGAGGACAAATGTCTGATTCAAAATCCAAGTGTATTCTTTTTGTAGCATGATTTTTGCCATTGCTGCATCATCCATTCTTGTTATAAAGAGTTTAATACGAAGGCCCACATTTTTGCAGCGAGGTTTCTACATTCAGCATAAAAGATCTGGCTTCTCCTGTTCATCCTGTTCATAATGACTACATGCCTGGAGATTCTGAAAAATATCATCTGCCCTGACAGCAGCCATGTGGAAGTGGGAGATCTTGACAAGTTAGTTGTTGACAAGTTTGTTGAGCTCTGTTTAGGACAGTGAGGGAAAGGAAGGGCAGCTGCAAAGGACCGATATTTGTGTCCTTCTCCTTTGCCCCTCATCTCAAAGTGGGATTGTATTTTCCTATTGGCTTCTCTCCCCGTAGGAAATCAAAAATAATGAGCTCAGATTAATCTTAGCTCTTTAGATGGGTACAAGTAGAACAGGTGAAGTTTACTCCCAAAGGCACTATTGATTGACCTTCCAAACTAAAGGGATCCTTTATGAAGTTCACCTGTACAAGCATGCTCTATTTATGACTTCAGTCCATCGGGTGATATTAGGAAGAGGAATTTTTGTTAGGCTTTTTACAGCTGGACTTTTAAAGAGTTTTAACTATGATGTTCAGAAAAAAAATCAAGGATGAAACCATTTTCAGTATTTGCATGCACATGGTGCTTGCATGTGGAGGATGTCAAGGTGTTGGCCCCAGGGAACACCTGGGAGGTGATGCAGTCTGTGACCCCGAGGTGTGCTCGGGGCTGCACAAATGCGCAGCAATGAGGTGGCTTCTGCTGCAGGGAGCCAGTCCTTGTATAGGGCTGCCTGGAGCAGATGGTTACAAAGAGGCAGCTGAGAGAGCATAAGGAGGGAAGTGTAGTCTGATCTGGCTCCTGTTGTCCTGTGAAAGCTATCAATGTGAGATTTGTGTTCTTTCCCATTAAACTAGTGTGAAAAGGAGCAGCAATTGCAGTACACATTAGCAAACATAAGCAGTAAAAAGCTGTAGTAGTACTCTAGAAATAAGTGGGATGTCTAATGTTATAGACACATGTAGACACAGACACCTTATTTAAAAGAAGTTCGGGGAAAAAGAAATGTAGATAAAAAGATGGAGCAGCTTTTAGAGGAAAAAGCAATCCCATACAGTGTGTGGATGCATAATGTACTTACAGTGCCAGTTCTGCTGCTTGCTTCATTGTGAAGCTGTTCCACAAAGCCATCCAAACCCTCTGCTTCCACTTTGAAGCTACTTTAAGGGCTTCAAAAATRAACCAGTATTTTAATTACACAGCTACCTTGTTGGGGAAGGAAAAGTATAGAATTTCCTGGTCAAGAAAATAATAGCATTATGATTAGAGAGATTACGAAATGTACTATGGAACGAMTTTAGCCTTTAAAGTGGAAAATGCTGCACTACTGACACTGCAGGTCTGCAAATGGTGCATCTCACCTGAGTTATAACAATAATTTCATTAATCTGCCACATGTGTTTGCTGGATACTTCTGGACAAAACTGATTGGGAGTTGCTGTAGTTATTATAGACTCATAGAATGGTTTGTTTTGGAAGGGACCTTAAAGATCATCTTGTTCCAATCCCCCTGCCATGGGCATGGACACCTTCCACTACCCCAGGTTGCTAAGAGCTCCATCAAGCCTGGTCTTTAACACTTCCAGGGATGGGGCATCCACAACTTCTCTGGACAGTGTGTTCTAGTGCCTCACCATTTTCACTGTGAAGAATTTTTTCCTAATATCTAATCTAAACCTACTGTCTTTCAGTTTGAAGCCATTCCCTCTTGTTCTGTCACTACAAGTCCTTGTAAAAAGTCTCCTCCATTTTCCTTGTAGGCTCCTTTCAGGTGCTGAAAGGCTGCAGTTAGGTCACCCAGAGCCTTCTCTTCAGAGTGAACAATCCCAATTCTCTCAGCCTTTCCTCATAGCAGAGGTGCTCCATCCCTCTGATCACTTTGGTGGCCTCCTCTGGATGCCAACAGGTCGATGTCCTTCCTGTGCTGAGGACCTCAGAGCTGGACATAGCACTGAAGGTGGCATCTCACCAGAGTGGAGGGGCAGAAGCACCTTCACCTTTCTCTCTACAAGTGGGAACTTTTGTCATTTCCATTTTGAAAAATAACATAATTGTGGAGCACTGGGAATGAGAAGTGCCACAGTCACAAAAGGGGTGTGGGACTGTAGGAGCCTTGATAATGTGTGAAAGGAGTTTCTTGTGTTATCAGTGCTAAAGAGGGAAGCGATTTTGTTAGAAGAGTCTGGAAAAGGGTGGCCTGGGGCAGAGTGAGGTCTGTCTTTCCCTGAGTTACCATGGGTGGAGTTTGGTTTGCTGATTAAGGCAACTTAAATTATATGTCTGTGTGTAAGCTAGGTAGGTAAACTCCTCTTACATTTGGTGGAGTCTAATCAGCATGCCCAGAGGAGCACAGAGAGGGATCAGGCTCGGTTTGAAGCGAGCACCGCTCACCTGAAGCTGTCTACACTTTGAGAACTGTTTTGACACTTGAGTTTAGGTACTTGGAATTCAAACTCGATTCTATACCTTACTGGCTAACCAGCCTCTGCATTTGATCTTGAAATGGTTATCCATGTCTGATGGAGGTGAAATCTTGCAGTAGGAGACTGTATTTCAGAAGCTGCATTTACCTTAAAAATCATACTTGGAACTGTTAGGATAGACTACTCCCATGTATACACTTATGTTCAAGATGATGTTCTGGCAAGCAAATACTGTGTAATCTGAAAAAAAGAGTCTTGTCTTTTGGAYTAAAAGCAAATGATTGGAGTGTGCGTGTTTCATTTTTACCCCTTTCGTTTATTTGGTGTTGGACTTCAGACTGTTGTTCTTCTCTAGAGGTGAAGTTCTTGCTCTCTGGCTCAGTTTACCCAAATATAGAAGAATGTTGATAACTAGGACCAGTTAAAACTCTTGGTTCAGTAGAAATCTGAGAGCTGGAATAAATTTGGTAACAAAATTTTGTCTTTTGCATGTGTATGTATACTTGATTGTCCAGGTCAGGCTGTCCGAGAATGACAAATGCAGTAGCACATTTGCTATCTGTTCCCATTCCTTTCCATGGGAATGATTCTTCAGCTGTTTTCAATGGTTGTTAGTGGTAAAGCCCTGCACTGGTGCTTTGTCTGTGTTGTGCCTCTGATTTTGATTGGAAGTATTTGGTGGATAGAGACTGAAGTAAACTGGTGTTTCACTCTAGGGGCCTCTAGGCACTGCAGAAATGCCAACAATAATGACCTCTGACATCAGGGAGGCTTTTCAGTATTCTTTCACTTCATACTTTGCAAATACCAGTTCTTTTTAGCTGTTTCTGAATGTGGACTTCAGTCAGAAGTGTTTTGGTTTTACCTCTATTCTACAGTCAACTGCAGACTACTGTGTAGSTGATTGTGCCACTGCAGGGAGCAGGGAAACAACTCCCAAATGTTAAAGAATGCATTTTCTATGATGCTGTGTATCATCCGTGGGGCAAGCAGAAGATAAGGCTAATGTTGTGTTTAATGAGAGACAATTCTTCCCTTTTCCTCTTTAGCTTTTTGACCAACTCATTTGTAAGTAGCATGGGGTTTCCTTGGCTGTGATGCCATTAAGTGAAACTTTGATATAGTGATTCAGCCTGGGGATGGCTTTAAGTGCCTATGTCCTACTTCTAGTACTTCTGTGCTTCTAGTTATGTTCATGGTGTGCTTTTATATTGTCGTTAACCACCCTGGGAATTTGCAGTTAGTTCAAAACTGAGAATGATGTCCAAGTATGACAGACTCTTAAAGAAATGTTGCAAGTTTGCAATGAGAGGGCAGAGAGAGTAAGGAAGCAGTACAACAGCATGTTTCTTTGAATTTGGGAGGTGTTAATGTGCTGCTGACGCCTTTGGCACTTGTGTTGAGGAAACCTTCCTGTCTGACCATCCAGGAGCCACTCTGGCTGTCACACTCGCACCACCTGAGCTGGGACTGAGGCCCCTTCACAGCCACACACCCCACACTCACACTATCAGACAAGATTTCCTTACAGGCTCATCCCAGGGTTTCCCATAGCAAAGTCTCAGTCGTCCAGATCCTTAAAATAATTTAATCGTGGGGCAGTAACAAAATAACAGCTCGAGATGGTGCCTCTTAGGAAGGACCCCACACAAAGGAAACCCTGGGCTTTTGTATCCTTATGGTCTAAGCGCTGGAAAATCTGGGYTCTTCCTGCTGAGTCACCGGCTCCTGCTGTGTCTCTGAGTGTCCGGTCACCTGGCTGGCATCACAGGTCCCTGTGCCCTTTGCTATGCAAAGGGTCTGTGCCGGTTCTCAGCCTCTTGCCTCGGGCTCCTGCCACCCGGGGCTCCATCTGCTCTCACTGCAGCTGTTCACCGAGCTACCTGCACTGAATGTAATCCTGGACACTTGGAAAAGATAAATACTGTTGGTGATAGTGGCATGAAACATCACAAGTAAATTCCCTTTAAGAGATATGGGAATGTGAATCCAATTCTATCAAGAAATCAACAGTTTAAGAAGAAAAAAGAAATTACCTTTTGTTTTTAGGCTATTTACTTACTTTAGCTTTTGAACTCTTGTTCTGTTTGTGCAAACTTGTGATGTTTTGTTATTCTCTAAGTATTCCAGCTGCCATCTTCAGTCTGCCATCCCTGTGAGACCCTACAGACTGACACATAGCCGTCTTCTTCCCACCAGTTCAGTCTCCACTTTACCTGCCAAGCTGATTTTGTCACCCCTGGAGTCTAGATGAGAAGTATCTTTTCCCTCCCTAGACGAGGAGTGTCTTTTTTCCTCATCCACACCCCTATGGAGAAGAAAGAGTTCACCTGAGTCAGGGTTAGCTGACTGAGTGGGAGATGCTGATCCTTGTCCCTGCAGTGCAGTGCTACTAAAACCCACCATCTATGCCTGATTCAGAATGAATAACCAGCAGAATCTGCTTAGGGCTTCCCACCAGTCTGCCTGCGACTGTGCAGTGGGAGAAGCTCAGCATGGGTTTCAGGAGGCAGCCGTACCCATCTCATGTCCCTCAGCAGCTCACAGATGTGACCCTTGTTGCAACCTCAAGAGCTGCAACAGTAGAAGCAGTGAGAGTGTGCAGCCCGGGCTGCTGGGGAGAAGGGCAACACTTTGGGTTACAGGAAGCTGTTTGATTGGCCATTTTTGCCAACATAAACATTGCATTTCCTGCTCACACAACTGCTAGCAGCCACTAAATGGTCTGGAACAGCAATTCTTCCATCTCCCTTACCTCCTAGTTCCTTACCCAGAGATCATAGTTATTACTGGTAGGGGCTGTTGCCAGATGTACTTGATAGAATGAACATTTCTAATTCTACTAATGTCTAGGAATTTATATTGTGATGATGCATCAAGCTGCATTTCTGGGGTTAAATGTGTCTTTGACATGCATATCTAAAAATAGAAAATCTTCAGCACTGAACAAGGTAGACTTCCTGCATATCTTGAGGCTGTTTTTCTGTCTTTAATGTAGAAAATCTCGTAAGTGGGTATTATGTTCTGCCAATTTTTCTTTTTTCTCTAATGTCTGTAAGTGCATCCATCAACTACTGATGACTTTACTGACCTAGACAYCCTCTGCTTTTTTTGCCTTTTTTTTCTTGCTTTAAACAAAAGCATGACAGTAGAGTCTGTACCTAATGGTTTTAGAACTGCTATTAATTAATCTTTTATTCAAGGCTGATTGCTTTTAATCTTAGCAGTATGCTTTAGATTGTGAAAGATGTTGTGAATGTGTTTTCATTATTAAAGGGTAGATGTGACTGAACTTCAGTACACCTATGCTGAAAATACAGTCTTTTATCTAAATAAAGCTTGTGTATGGGTTTGAAGATGTAATTTTAAACAACCAATATTCTTATTGAGTAAATAGGAAAACTTTTTCTGGGGGTAAAGGCTATCACAACAGTATATTCTCCTTCAGATATAAGACTGTCTCAAACCTTCTCTTTTAGTAAGTCAGAATTTTTGCTTTTTTTTCCCCAGGTTTGTCCTAAAGAACAAATAGCTTAATTGTCAACATTTCAGCATTAGGTGGTAATATGTGAAGTTGATAAGGAAAACTGAGATTGTTGTTCTGTGTACTAAGCTTTCCTGAAGCCTTTGTTGTTGACTGTAGAAGAAGAATCTGAAATGCTTGTTACGGTTCATGCTTATTAAACTGTCGCCATGGTTTTCTTTTTCTGTAGGGAAGGCTACTTTATGGCTTGCAAACTGTAGTTAATTGTCCATAGTAACTGGTAGCAGATTATTTTGGAAAAGTTTTTTGCCTGAATAATTRTCAGCTTTGTTTTCCATAGCTGCTGTTTTATGTTCCCTTACTCTTTGTTGAAATAATTTAGTATTGGAAGGTCTTAATTTTTAAAGAGTATTTTTGAAGGGGAGAAAAAAATAAATAACAGTGCCAAATGAAATGCTTAGATGTGAAATGTGAAATGTGAAAAGTGTTCAGCATGTTGATTAAACTGTCAAATTCAGATGAAATTCAGTTAGTTGTGTGTGTCCATTGTATGTGCTGTGCCTTCTGCCTTTTGCTGGGAAGAATACAGTATAAGATACTACTTTTCTGTTTGGCTTTGATTGGTTTTTTGTTTGGTTTTGTTTTGTTTTCCTGTTGACCTTTTCTTCCCTGCCCTGACTTCCAGGTTCCAAAGGAYACAAAAATGCTGATATAAGCCAAAAGAAAGTATAATTGGAAAGGAAGTTGTCTTAGCTTTTGATTCCAAAAGGAATACTGTACAATGTAGTCAGGTTATGTGAGCAGGGCTGACATTTGGGGGGAAAAAGCCCACACCACTGTGCGTGCTATTACTGTCCTCTAAAATATTTTATGCAAAATGTGATTCTAAACCCATGAAATAAACTGAATAGATGAAATTGAATTTGAAAATTAAGCTAGCTTCTCTATGTGAGGCACAGTGATGACAAATAAAACTGGGTCATTGGTGATGAAATTCTTATTTAACTATTTTCTGCTTGTTCATCATCTTCTTCCCGTACCCCTCTCCTCTCTGGTTAGGTTTTTGTTCTGGATTAGTGGATTGTTGTGTGTTYTCATGTCCCCATCCCCACCCCCACCCCCCCTTTTTGTTTTTTTTTCAAACCAGGTTCCCTTCAGGATCTTACAAAGTCTTCTCCAAGACTGGAGAGGAGACAGGATGYAATGGAAGTGGAAGTGTGTCCTAGCTGAACTAAGCTGATGATGGAGCACCCCATTTAATGATGTAGCACATTTCAGTCCCCAACCCCTACTTGCTCTCATTTTATTGAGTTGACAGCTCAGCTCTGACTTCAGTGAGTTGATCTGTTTATCATTCACCTGAATTATCTCACTTTGGCTTTTATTAGCAATAGAGTACTCTGTACTGGTTGGTCAAGAGCAACCAGTGAGAGCTGTCCCCTTTGGCAACATTTTGTTGTTAATTTGGCTTATTTTAATCACTTTGCATGCTGGCAGTAGTTAAGGAGAGTCCTGCTTTGCTGCTTTTGCTGCTGAGAGGAAACTGTGGAAGTGCAGTCTAAATAGAGCCTGTGCGTGACTGAATCAGATTAGGAGGAGGAACAGCGGATATCAATCTAAGAGTAGCAGCATTAATAACCAAATGTATTTTGATTTTGCACCATTTCACCAGCTTTACCAAATGCTTCAGTTTGTCCTAATGCATAAGAGACGAGAGTTGGATGATCTCACAGTGGAACGTTACAAGTATTTTTTATTCAGAGAAATGTAGCAGCCCTCTGCATCCAGTGCTACAATTATGTGAACAATATAATGGGGAACAGTGAAATTATCCGTCTCATAGCCTTCAATATATGATTGAGCTCAAAGTATCAAAAGAAAAAGCCAGGGGAAGCATAGGCTGCCTGCAGGGATAGTGGGTGCATGATGGAGATCGGACAAGGTAGCAGATTATGTGCAGCAAGAGGGAATTTGACTGCAGATGATGAAATATTGTGCAAAGGAAGAATAATTTCTAGGATGAGTCTCACCATCCCACTATATTTATAAATCCTAGAATTGAGGAGGAGGTAAAAACTGGAAATTGTTGGTGCTGCATGCAAATACACAAGAAGAATAAAGCTGCTGTGCTGACATAAGCAAGTAGGACTATGAAACTAGGCAAAACTTGAAACTTTCCTACCTATTAGAAAGTTCCTCTATTGATTGTTATTAATCTGTCACATATATAAACAGATTGACTGAAACCTCTCCCTTAGCAAAGCTCCCATCAGTTGTTTTTCTTTTAATCCTCGTCTAAATAGATTGACAAGGATTATTGTGTAAGAACAGTAAATTGAGTTTCATTGACCTTTGGAATCAGCATGAAATATAAAAATGTAAGTGATGAGCTTGAGGTGTGTTATTGATGTTTTAATCAGTGAAGCAACACAAAGCAAAACCCATACGTGAATATTTCTTCTCTACTTTCACTTTTGAGATTAATTATCACACGTGGCTTTTATGATTAGTGAAAGTCTTTCAGACCAGTGAATTTTGTTAGGAAAGTTATTCTGTTTTAATATTTTTATTCTCTTGAAGCATATATATATACATATATATATATACACGCCCATATATATAAAGAAKTTAGGTCTTACGGTGTTGCAATACAAATCTTACATGGTAAAGAATTGCAATAGTGCTAGCAAGTACTTTTAAATGATGTGCCAGAGTACTTCAGTGCATCTTTACTGTGTATTATGCCTGTGTTTAGAAATTATCAAGATGTTATATAGCATTCCTAGAGGTTATTTCTGATAATACTAGCCAAGAGAATTTGTGAATATTGATAACATTTTCTTGTCTGTCAGGAAACAGCCTTTTCTTATGTGCTTATTAGCATCTGCTAATAATTTTGTGTGGTAAAATAATAAATGGTTATAGTACTGTGTTCAAAGAAATAAAACAAGCAGCAGSATAAAAGTAAGGAAGAAACCTTCATCTCCATGTAATCTTCTCCATGGGAACACAGAAGGATATTTCATTGCATGAAATAAGCCTTCAAAGAAGGTGATTGCTTCTCGTCTAGGGACGGTTCAAAAGTTCTTGACTTCAGTGGAAAACCCTTGTTGACTAAGGAGGTTTTGGAAATGTCCTCATAAGCAGCTGGTAATAGCCTGTGAATTTATAATTGTAAGATGGTGTTATAGCAGCTGTGTACAAGGGGTGATCATCTCCATGTGGGAAACTTCAATCACAAAGTGAAATGGGAGAGAAATGGGAAGGTGCAGGGTCTGACTGCATCTTGGAGCACTTGGGCTGTCTGGTGAGCCACGAGCAGAACAGCTGAAATGTAATAGAAGAGACAGGGCAGGTGAGAAAGAAAATGTGAAAAGTACTACACATCTCTGAGAGAAAGCTGAATTCCTTAAAAGCTGGAAGCCATGCAGTGCCTTGCAAAACTCTCTGGGGCTGTCAAAGTGCTGCCGGTCAGTAGATGGTGCTCTTTATATCAGCTATTTACTCATGCTGCCTGTGTTTGGCCGTGTTTTCATATAAAAGGTCTGGTAACATTCCTTAACAGTTAATTTCTCTGAATTCTGACGTCTGGGAGATTAGAAAACAGAGTCTTTTGAGGGACTGCCAAAACAAACAAAAAGAAAAAAAGTGTTGACTAGGTTCCTTTGAAACATCTTCCATCCTTGAATTTTTTCAACAACTTTTGCTTGTGTTTGTGTACTGTTTTGAATTTGGACAAATTCAGAAGCTTCCAGCATAAAAACCTTGAACAGACAGTGTTGACTGGAGAACACATAGCAGACTAATTCGATGTGGTAACTGACCTGTAAAGCACTCCAATAACGCGGTCTAAAATAAAACTGCAAATCATTTGTGATTTTTAAGTTTTCTTTTGCATATTAACTTTGTAGTTTTACCTGCTRTTTCTGAATAGATAGGAATAAGTTTATTTCTAAATGAAATGCTTCTTGGAAAGGACTTAAATGAATCTATGCAATTGTAAGTTTTACCTGGAGTCATTTATGTGTTGGTAATTGGACCTGCATTAAAATGAAGATTTCCTTATTAATGTGATTGCAGTATTATTAGACATGCCTGCATTTTTTATTATTGAGAAAACATGCCAGCTCTGAACAAAAAGATGTTAAATGTGTTAATTGTGTAAAAATACCACTTGCCAAAGGCTGCAGTTGAGACAAAAACCCTCATCTGGGCAGCAGAACAGCATGGCAGACCTAATGGGGAATTTGAGATGTTTAAAGTTATGTGTGTCTTTATGCTGTGGTCTTACAGAACATCAGCTACTTAGCCAAGAGTTAAATTTTGGCTTGTGAGATGAATTTGCCCCTGGAGTGAATCTTGAAAACTGCCTGCTGTTCACTGCCTGAGCTACTGGTCTTTCTGCAAACAGAAACGGAAGGATTAGCATGAATTTTTCATGTAATCTTAAACTGCAATCAAATGGTCCAGGAAAGAGAAGAGAACTGAGTTTCTTTCAGAAATCTAATTAAAATACTTCCAGTTCTTATTCAGGGCCAGTTTATCTTCCCCGGACATTAATTTAGTTATCCCTTCACAGATCTCCTTCCAGAAAGGATATATATTGTATGCACTCAGCACATTACAGCAGATGAATATTGTTCCTTATWGTGCTTAATTTACCTTCTCTCAGCCCTTCTCTCACATTCATCTCCTTACAACGAAAGTTCCTTATATTGAGGTCAGGTGGGCATATTGAAAACCTCAATGCCACACTTCTGTATTGTCACATCTYACCAGTGCCTTCCCCAGGAAGGTGTTGCTGGGACATTTTTGGCTTATTTGGGCTGTRTTTTTTAATGATACCTGGAACTGAAGATGCAGATCTTCACTGGCATTTCTGCTGTGCTTAGCCTTCCTGTGCTGCCTGCTGGATGTTCCTGGGAGYGTCCCATTTTCCCATGTGTGCTGGTTCTAACACCAGCAGGAGATCAAACTCCAAATGAGCCATTCCCCATCCAGTAAGAGAGGGGCAAAAAAGGAGAGACTCTGGGTTGAGATAACAATATGATAAAAGCCCAAAGCAATGGAATAAGACACGCACAATACCAACAGCAATATTAATAGCAAAAGGGCCTGGCCTTCCTGGATCTCAGTGTGAGGCTTTTTGCTTTCTCTAATAAAGGGAATAAAAGGGCATTGTAGTGCTTAAGTTCTTTCTGTGAATATAGGACTTCATAAGGATGATAAGCAAATACAGGAATTCCCTTATTAGGGAGAGAAGACTAGTTTCTCAAAAGTAATTAGCAAAAAATTACATTGATGTCAGAAGTGCTCTGCTTGTTTTGAAAAAAAAGTGATGGATCTGCCTTCTAGATATTTATTTGACAAATCCGTTATGACCTTCTATACACAGGCATTGCAATGCTCTTGCGTTAATCAGATGATTGGGTTAATCTGCCTCTTCTATCAACATTTTCCTTTTTTTCCTGCTTTTGCTGGAAGTTGCAGCCATGTCTTATTGGGAAGGTTATTTTATGAGAGGTTGACCTGTCAGCTGAGGCACAGACCTTTTCTTATTCATATTTATGTACATGTCTGGCCTAGAACGTTGTTCTCCTCAAAGTGTGCTTGGTTCAAGAGAACATAGGTAAGAGTCAACTGGCAAAAATACCTAGAAAACTTTGGTTGCTGTTGGGGTATAAAATGCCTTGGCTACTGCGCTTGCCTGCTACATATGAGCGAGCCTATCCATAAAAACTGAAAGTTGGCATGGAAAGGTTATACTACTTCTTACAGTACAAGCCTCTTAATTGGTACATCTGCTGGAAACAAAGGTGCCAAAAATGTGATTCACTCGGAAGGAGTAAACCTTGTAAGAAAGCAACCTGTCATTTAATAGGGATTAAGATCCTCTCAGGATGTTGGATGTTCYCCTTGTACAAATGTAGTGTTGTTGAGCTAATGGCAGAATTAACCTCACTGCTTGCTAGCGCTGAAGTAACAGCTTCTTTTATAGCTCTTCTCACGTAGAAATACTTCACTGTCTGTGTCTTTAAGATGAAAAAATGAACCTTCCAGCTCTGATACACAGCAGCTATTAAAAAATACACAGCAAGTACTCAAACCCTAGGTTTTGACATGTCRAGTATCTTCCCAACAGAGTACTGTAATTAGAAATGTAAGGAGTGAGGTGTGGTCTGTGCTGCACAGATTTGTTATGCCAGGGCAATTCCATCAGTAAATCCTCAAAATAAAAAATAATAAAAATTGCCAGTATAATTAATGACAACTCCCCAGAGGAAGGTAATCCTGCATTGGCAAAAGCAATATTATGCTACTGATGTATATTTCTTTTAAAAGCATGTCACCAAAACCCACATAACCCCCACTGCCACTCTTAAGTACACGTTTCTGAGGTCAGGCTTAGCCCGTATTTGAACAATCTTTTTAGTAGAATACCCTGAACATTTAGAAGCATTGGTACATTTGTTTTGCTGCCAGTGTTCCCTGAAATCTCTGGAAAGACTAGGGTACTGCTCTGTAAAACCTCTTTTTTTTCCCATTAAAGATCTAGTTGTATTGTAGTTGAATCCCTAGCAAAGAAAATTAATTTCTATAAGCCTTAGAAAATTCTGCTATTAATCTACACATCATCATTTGTAATTGCCACATTTCAGTTCATAGCCATGTTAATATGAATATGAACATGAAACAAGTACATTTAACATTGTCATGRTCCTGTCTAGTTCTTCTCATTTCAGGGCAGCTTGTTTTGTGATTCTTACTGCTAACAATTGATAATTGAGCTGTTCTTGAAAGGATACACTTAAGTGACTGAAGAACTGTAGATAAGGTATCACCAAATACATGTGCTTATGAATCAGATGCAGTCTCATTATTCACAAAACAAATTCAGTCTGACCAACTTCCTTTAACTCTTTTTATTGAATTTGCAAGTGTAAATTCCAAACTTTATTCTGTCCTTCAGGTCTCTAAATTTTTAGCTCTTGGTTTTAGCTGCTTATTTTTCTATAAGTAAAGGGCAACAAGATTTTAGTGTATTATTTCTATTTTTGTGCTAATCAAGCATTTTTCCGATCTAGTTTGGCCCCTGGATTTTGTTGCTCTACTGGCAGTATTTTAGGTAATAAATTCTTCTAAGTGATCATCTTTAAATAAGTATGTGAGAAATTCCAAGAAAATCAGTGTACTTACTTATGTATCTGCTTTGTATTTATTTTAATGGAATTCCTGATAAGCAGTCTTGGTTTAGGTCAACTGTAGAAGTGGMTGCCTAAGATGTAACTTGCAGAGGTGCCAGAATTGGTTTAAAGAAAATGAAAAGTGGGAATGGAGACTTATTTGTAATTGTCAATTTCGTAGTACAGGTAGGTTTTGGGTGGTTTTTTTTAAATTTTTATTTTAATTTAGATATGGAGAAAATATTTTTTACAAATATTGAACTTCCTCAGAATTGGAATTTCAGTTGCTGTGACACTATTTCTGAGTTCAGGACAATCTGTTGGGAAATGGGGAGCTACATTTCATCACCATCTTTGTTATTTCRTATTCCTGTTTGCTTTCCTGTATCTACCTGAATGGATTTGAACTCACAGCTTCCACCAAGATGGGGCACTCTTCTGTGGCTGCTGCCTGTCTGAACAGAATATTCTGTGATGAAAACTTATGCCATGAATCTTCTTCACAGCAGGTGTAGTACTTAATCCTTGAGACAGGATAAAAGATGTGCTAACCTGCAAGTTGTGTGTGCCGTGTTGAGGATGAATGTCTCAAATTTTTATTTTTGCTGAGGTGGATGGTTAAGTGCAGTAAAAAACATGCTAGTGGTAAAGCTTAGTTAATAACTTGTAAGTTGCTATTAATCCAGCACCGTTAATTGAAATTCATTCTGTTTCTTCTTTGGCTGAATAGTGGTAGCAAGTAGGCTAGAAAAGGTCAAGGAGGAAACTTTCCTCTTCACAGCTGTACAAGGCAGGCTCATAGGGCACCTGCTGCATGAACAGAAATTGTCTGTTCTCCAGATCTGTGCAAGATACAGAGTAAGTTTCTGTTTGTAAAATGAGAAGGATTTGTATTTACTTGTGAAGACTGTAATCTGTGATATAAATGATGGTCATAGCCAGATTTGGACAGGTTTGAATTGTCTCAGGTAGAGAAGGGGAATCAGAGCCACATCAATGAAGAAGTATCAAACAACTGACATACCTTATGAAGTAGCAGCCCTCAGCCCAACTCTCCCTCTCTGCGTTTTCTCAGCAAATACCCAAAAGCAAATATTTAATTTTTGGACTGGAAGGAATCTATTGCAGTGAATGAAATGGATCTTAAATTTGGCAAGATTAAATATACAGTGTTTTTTAGATGAAGTGAATTTTAAAACATTATGTGCTTTGATTTGGATTTGCCTGTCAAAACCTAAAATTGATGGTGCTCCTGGTCCTACTTGTGATTTTGTTGTTGGCCTGTCTGTCCCAGTTGTGGCTTTCAGGATTTTTGATACCAATTAGAATGATATTAGGCAAGGCTCTTGACAATTCTGAGGAGTGCTCTGTCTTCTCCTTTTTCATTCTGACATTTCAGTTCTTCACAGTTTACTGATAGTGCCACTGTCATTTATATCAACACCTGCATCTGCCAGTCATTATTCTTGCTCTCAGAGTGGGATACCTCATTGAAAGAGAGTACTCTCATGGGAAATATGTCACATTATTTATCTTGGTTTGTTGTTTTGGTACTGTCTATATCCTGATCAGGATAATGCTCAGTGATATTTTTTGGACAACTTTATCCTTTCCTGTTGGTGGTTATACTTGCAACAGCCTTCAGAGAGAGTTAACTCCCTCTAACAACTTCTTACTTTTCAGATGAATCTCATATATTTCATAATTTGTTTCTCCTCCCCTCCCACCCTCCCCTTGCAGTCTGTTTGTAGTACACCTGTTTATAGCATTGGTACAGAAGGTACTGGATTGGGTCGATCCCGGTGTTGCTTGAAAGCCAGGTAAAGCCTCCCTCTTTGTTCAGTCTTTGAACAAGGGGTGGTGCTACACTGATTTGGGACCCTGGAGTAGAAGTTTCTGCTTACGCAGARCTGGCTTTAAACACCACCAGAGCATTGTCTTGGCATGGACAGCCATAGTCCACTGGAGGCAACAAAAAGCAGCCAGTGACTGACTTGAGCCTTGGTGCTGTGAAAAGGTGGAGGGACTCAGGGAGAGGTGGGAGGCAGTGAACCACTGCTGCTAATGTGGGAGGGAGGCCCTGTAGCAGTGGCATTTGTTCCTCTCCTTTTCCTCCAGAAAGTGGAAGGATAGGAATAGAAAATCTACTTTACAGGACCTTTTTCATTTCTCTCTTAGCTTCCATGACTTCCCTGCCAGTCTCCAGTCTTTCCCTAACCTGGTCCTTCCTGGAGAGGGCTGTCCTGACCCTGTTCACTGTGTGCTCAGAGCCCTGAGCTGGTGCTGCCTCAGCATCATCATCTCCCTCTCTAACTTTCTTCTTTCCCCCCCTGAGTCAGAAGAGTGTCCCTATCTGTTCAGTGGCTGGATTTCTGATCCAATTCAAGTTTCAAACATTCAATCTTTTATCAACATAAAAGATGTCTTATAGTATTTTCCTTGTTTGTTTGTTTTGTAATAAACATGTTTCCTTTGGTTTATTGTTTTCATCTCTTCTTAGTATTAAAATTCTCAGCCACACAGATGGGAACCCAATACAATGGAGGTTTCAGTGGTTTTATGGCATGTCTGCTTACTACTGTAATTTTCTTCTGTCTGTGCTGGAAGAATCTATAAGTATAAACTATTTGACTACCTGAAAAAATGTATTTCTAAAGTAATATGTGCCCTTTCCAGATTTTTCAATATTTTAAGATAACACAATCGCAAGTCAGGTTCATTTCTTTTTTCCAGAACTTGAAGCCACACTTGTGTTAGCCATTGATTCTGAATTCTGTATAGGCAGTATAATGTTGGAGAAGTAATTTGGAATATATGAAAGAGATTCTTATTTTATCAGCTTTAGAAATACATAACCCAAACACGTTTTAAAAAAACCATGCTTTTGAAATTCTTACTTACAGGGCATTGCTGCTCCTGCTGCTTCTTGTCATAAAATGATGAAGATGATGCTGTTAGTCTTGCTTCCAGAGCAGCCTGAAAGATTTCATAACTTAGATGGCTCCTGGAGCTGTGTAGTTAAGTTTCCTGCTTTATGTATCTATGTCAGATACACATAAAATTTTATTTTTCTAATTTTTAAATATATCATTGGCCATTTATAGTTTGCTTGCAGAAGACATTATGTTTTGATTTAAGAAATATTTCCTTCTCAACTTCATGTACGAAACAATCCTATTTCTTTCCTTGCAGTCTCTCTCTCTGACCACAGACATGTCAACAGTTTTCTGACCCATTTTAATGTTTCCTGCCCCAGCTGACTCTGGATTATTCTCTGRATGACAGCCACCCATCCTGCTCTCTCTCTCTCTGTCCCTGCTAGGTGGCAATGACCCTATTGCTTCTTTCGTTTGCTCTTCTCATACCACCCCTCATAGCTATGAGCCCCCTTTTCCCTCAAACTGCTTAACTGGGTTAACATAATAGTTCAACATTGAGCAGTTGTACCAACCTCTACTCCATTAGAAGATTTTGTGTCTGAARCACAGTTGGCAGAACCCACACTGCTGGTCTAATAAATGGTGGTGCTTCTGCTTGCAGTCTTGCCTTGCTTGTGTCCTGTCCTGATTTTGGCTGGAATAGACTTAGTTTTCTTCTTAGTCACTGCTGCAGTGCTGTGTTTTGGATTCAGTATGAGAATAATGTTGGTAACACATGGATGTTTTGGTCGTTGCAAATATGTGCTTATCCTGAGTCAAGGACTTTTCAGTGTCTCATGCTTTGCCTGTAAAAAGCTGTACCAGAAGCTGGGAGGGAGCATGGCAAGGACAGCTGACCTGAAYTGACCTAAGGGATATTCCATATCATAGGATGTCATTTTTAGTATGAAAACTGAGGTGGGTGTTGGCCAGTGTGCTAGTTTCATCTGGGGTAATTTCCTTCACAATGGCTAGTATGGGGCTGTGTTTTGGATTTGTGCTGAAAACAGGGTTGATAATATAGAGATGTTTTTGTTATTGCTGAGCAGGGCTTGTACAGATCCAAGGCCTTTTCTGCTTTTTGTATGGCCCTGCTGGCAGGGAAGTTGAGGGTATGTGTGAGGTTGGGAGAAGACACAGCCGGGACAGATGACCCAAACTGACCAAAGGCCCGTATATTCCAGATCATATGACATCGTGCTCAGGATATAAAGTGAATGGAAGAAGGGAGAAGGGGGGACATTTGGAGTGATGGTGTTTGTTTTTCCAAGTCACCATTACCCGTGATGGGGCCCTGCTCTCCTGGAGATGGCTGAACACCTGCCTGCCCATGGGAAGCAGTGAATGAATTCCTTGTTTTGCTTTGCTTGTGTGCTCAGCTTTTGCTTTCCCTATTAAAYTGTCTTGATCTCAGCCGAGGAATGTTCTGGCTTTTACCCTTCTGATTCTCTCCCCAATCTCTCTGATGGGAGAGTGAGCAAGCATCTGCCTGGGGCTTGGCTGCCGGCTGGGGTTAAACCATGATGGCCAGAAGGGGCTGAGCACTGCTTGGAGATGGGCTGGGCATTGCTGAGCAAGCAGTGAGCAATTGTACTGGGYATCACTTGCTTTAGTGGGGGTTTATTTCTTTCTCTTTCTTCCCTTCCTTTTAATCACTATTAGTATTATTATTATCATCATTATTTTCTCTGTTGTCACTGTTACTCTTAACATTAGTATTATTATATTTTACTTTGTTTCACTTATTAAACTCTTCTTATATCAGCCCATGAGTTCAACTTTTTTTATCTGATTCTCCTCCCCATCCCACTGTGGGAGCGAGTGAGTGAGCAGCTGTGTGGTCTTTACTTGCTGGTAGAGTCTAAACCATGACAGTCCTTTGACCAAAACAGCTGTAACAAAATTGGTTCTGCTTTGTCTTTTTCTGGTTAAACTGAAAATCCCAGAGCAGAGTCTCTCAAGATGTACATTGGAGCAGAATCTGCCTTAATGCTTTCAGCAGTGCCTTTTTTWATCCATCTACTTCATACAAGAAACTGTAGGGTCTGACTTCGGGTAAAYTTGAATGTAAATATGCATTGACTATGCTTACATGTCAGGATCAGTATGTTGGCAAACTGGATGTTACAAATAGTATGAGACAGCCTTCCTCCAGCCAACCTGCAGCCCTGTTTGACTGAGGACCCTCATCTCTACAATCCCTGGATTTTGTAATCTGAGCGGGTTTGTAAATACACAAAATGTTAGAGTTGGAGAAGCACGTTTAAATAGCTTGTCTCAAAGTATATAATGTAGTTTAAAYAATGAGATTGAATCCTTTGTCACTCAAAAATACAGAAGCCCTTTCTTTCTGGAGTAAAATATGATAAAGACAGACAAAGAAATTCTGGTGAATAAATCGACCTTCAGAGCTGGCAGGCTTGGTAAACTGCACCTGGAAAGCTGAGATAACTTGTCCATCATTGCTTAGGAAGAGCAGATCTTGGTTTGCTAATGCTATTCTGCATATATTCTGCATTAACTGCTATTCTGCAATGTTATGGTTTTAGCAAGTTATRAAAAATTGGGTTTTTAAGAACAGAGGAAAAACTGCTTCACTCGTCTTTCTTCTGATTGGCTGAAAGCTTAGGGTTGATGGACAGGGCATTAGACCAATGGATAGCTGTCTGTGCCTCTGTGATTTACATATTTTGAGGAAGAAGAAAACGGAAGTCGGCCATCTTAGGCTTCCCTGCTRTAGGAGTAGCAGCGCCCTCCTGGGGCTCCCTCCCCGGGAGCAGCCTCCGCTGGGATGGGGGCAGCCAGCTCGCTGAGCGGGCTGCCCATTTCCAGCAGCTGTGAGCAGCCATGAAATTGCTGCAAGCCGCCRCTGGCACCCTGGACCGCATAGCGCGGTGAAAAAGTCCCGGGGCCGCGCGGTGGCACTGCTCTGATTTTCCAATGGTGGCTACGCTTCGATCTGGTGCAGGTTTACTTCAAACTGGCTAGAAACCACCACGCAGCTGATAATGGGAGACATGGCGAGGAATCCGAATGAGACCAATTTTCCAGGATTCCAGGTACAACTACCRATGCTAGCTCTTCTTCCAAGTCAGAGAGAACGGGAGAATGCAATCGCATAAGAAAGACAACGTGGTGCCTGCCATGCAGAGAGACCTGACATGGCGGCACCGAGGTCAGTCAGAGAGAACAGAT
The DNA here is from genome assembly GCA_018881555.1 of Amblyornis subalaris. Classification (NCBI taxonomy): domain Eukaryota; kingdom Metazoa; phylum Chordata; class Aves; order Passeriformes; family Ptilonorhynchidae; genus Amblyornis; species Amblyornis subalaris. The sequence continues at coordinate 7,842,189 of JACAXG010000017.1, forward strand.
ACATCAAATCCTGGAACAGAGATTTTTTCCTGCAAGCCTTAGTGAGCTGTAAATGTAACAGACTATTTCTCTATAATTCATTTGAAGTATGTTGGGGGGATGGAATCCATGTTATAGCCTGAGGAAACTGCCCACGCCGGGTATATGCATTTGCTGAGGCTTTTGTGAGGATTGAAGAAGAGGACTTTCTACTTTCAGGTTTGGATTGTTCATCCTTAAAAAGACTACCCCATGGACTATACATATATATGACCCACACTAGCAGTTGTGAAAAGACTGCAGGTTGTCGTGGGAGAGAAATTGTCTTCATTGCATCAGGTATCGGGTGGCCCTGTTCGTTTTGTGATTGTTACAGCAGAAGAAAACTCTTTTCCGTAAGTATAAAGAAAGACTCTTAAAATAATATACTGACCAAATCCTATGTTTGTTTTCCCTTTGTGCGGTTGCTGGGAAGAGGGAGATATTTGGGAAGAGGAAAAGTGTCTGAATGTGTGCCTTAATATCTTTTCATTATTCTTTTATTTTTTAGTTCTATTAGTAATAAAATCTTTTTACTCTTTTAAAGTTTGTGCCTGTTCTGCCATGTAGTTCTTCCATTCTTCCTCAATATCCGTATTTCTCCTCATGAAATTAAATGCTAATTCTCCTGTGAAATTATATGTCGTGGTGTTTGGCACCTACATCAGTGCCGAAACTACCACAACACTGAAATACACTCTGTAGTAATGCACAGGCTGTAAGTTTGATTGGTTTGTTTATTTATTTATTCTTGAGTTGGTGATGTTAAGTACTATCTTCTCTGCGCCATGGAACAAAGAGAGCATGAAATTTTGTCATGTAGTCAGTATATTAGGTTTTTCTTCTACTTGGGAGTCATTTTTGTATTTTGAGATAGACATAGCAAAAACTGGGGTTGAGCAATTTAGAAGAAAAAGTTTGTCGCAAAATCCTAAAGAAACACATTTTCCTTCAAATATACAAGAAAGAATCAGAATACAGTAGGTATTTATTCTCATTAGATCTATATCTGGCACAAGAGTTGGCATAGCATTTGGCAGGATTAAAACTATTAAAGATGTCTTGGAGTGATTTATTATGATAGTCTATTCCATGATCCTCTGCTTATGCCCAAAAATGGTTCCTGTACCTTTAAATCCAGAGACCGGAGGAGAGTGGAGCCAGGCGGGGAGGTAGGAGGTTTTCTGCTTTTTTGCTGCGCGGGCACTTTGAAGTCTCGGTGCCCAGGCTTTCCATGATGCTGTGCAACGTGGTTTCTCTGCTTGGCTGGCTTGTTTTTTGGCCCAGTCAAAAAACTTTTCCTTTCCCTGGCTTGGCGAAACTGGAGTAGCGATTTTTTTGGCTGATGGGAGCTGAACTGAACAGCTGCTGCTCCAAGATCGGTGGGAGTGGGATCGGCAGGAAGCGAGGCTGCTCGCTTCCAGCCCAAGCCTCAGGGAGCCAAGCTGGGGAGAGAAAGCACACCAAAGGCTCCAGTCCAGCTGTTTCGTCTGCCACGACTGCCGTGGAGAAGAGGTTGACACCAGGTAGCTACTGGGTTTTCCCCCCCTCCTCTGCTGTAACTGCCCCATGGAAGTTCTACTCCCCTTAGCATGAGAGCCGGTGCCATCTTGGACCATGTGTTGGGAAAGGGGTATTTCCTGCAGCACTGGCCGCATTCTCCAGACATTTTTTGRGTCTTTTTTCCTCAGTGTGTGTGTGTGGGGAAGTGGGTTCTGACAGTTTAGTGCTTAACAGTTATTTATTTTTTCGCTTGCCTTGTGGGTGGGCATTCTGTTTGTTAATAAATGGGGTTTTTTCACTTTCATCTATTAGTATTCATTCCCTATTGGTGGAAAAGGAATTTTGGTAACTCTTTTTGAGAGAAGGGCTCAGTCCAGGGAGTCCTCTCTTAGATTTGTCTCAAAACTGAGACAAAAGAATTGCCAGCAAAGGTAATCTTAGGATGAGTTTATGTCAGGAAAATTAAAAGGGAGGCCAGACCAAAGATTTTTTTTTGCTGTATTATTTTATTTTACTCAGTTTGGGCCTATTGTTTGACTGAGCTGATAAACAGAAATAAAGTAAAACACAGTATGTTTTTCACCTGTCTAGGTAGTTTATATGTAGCTAATGGCAGGGGTGTCTTTTAGTAGGTACATTTATGGTAAAGTGAATTTTCTTTGGTTTACTGGGAGGGTTTTTTGTATGAGATCTAGCCTTCAGAGCAGGGAAGAAACTAAGAAATTAATTTTGTGGGAGGGAAGCATATTTTTTACGAGCCTTTCATTTAGAGCATCTGGTTAGTAAATATTTTGGGTATGATGTTCCAAAAATGAAAGTGAAGACATACTGTTTAGAACCATTGCTTTCAACCCCCTTTATTCCTCTAACTCATCAAGTCCTTACAAATTAGAAAATTAAACTTAACATTTGATGTTGTCAACGTAAAAATGTCCTCTTTGGACTGCAGTTATAAGTTTAAATGAAACTTGTTTCTATCATAATTCCAAACATTGGACAGTAAGAAGTCAGCATGTATGTTTGCTATGCAGTGATCTTTATACGCGACATAAAAGCTACATTTGAAACCATCTTTCAATTCCGTAGGCACAGAGGGATGTGTTAAATTTGTACTGTAATTGCTAATAAACTTGTTCTTCAGATGTTTAACATGATGGGGCTTCAGCCTTTCAAGAGGAAAATAGTTGCTAAACTGGAAAGAGCAGCCTCTTGGTTTAAACAAACATTGGCACTGCTTGTGTATTTTCAGCTAGGAATAAATAGACTGTCTCTAGCTAGCTGTATATATTTGTATAGAGATATTTGTCATTTAAGTATTTTTGAGACGTACAAGAAAAGCCATTAACGATTTAATTTTCAAGAGCTGACAGACTTGTCTCTAGTCTTTAAAAATTCAAATGTGAAAGAAATATCTTTAAGCAGTAACACATATAAAGATAGATAGTGAAGTCTTGAGCCTGTTGTTCAGGGACTTCTGTGGAATCAGAGAGACTGCTTGTGTTACATGGCTATTTTTATTTSTTTGTTTCTTTGATGTATTTGTGAAGGGCACACATTTAGGTATGCGTGTAACAGAAATCAGCTGATGCCATAAGATTGGACTCTTCATTGAAATTCAGTTTCTCCTTTAACTCAAATAGTAGTAACAAGAAGGCCAGAGAAGTTCAAAGAGGGCCCTTTGATCTGTTGAGTTGCATGAGGAACTTGGAGTTACAGGGCACTTGCTCTCTCTACAGAGGTAGTCTCTTCTCCAGACCTATGCGTGTGTGTAGAAGACTGATGAGCTTCTCAGAAAGGGTAGTGGTAGAGCAAGTGCTCTCCTGGTTATTGTGCACCCTCAGTACCTCTGGAAGTTTCTTTTTCTGTGGAGGCCAAGTCTGTCAGTTAAGCTGCCTTATCTTCGTGGGTGGCAGCACAAGATGAGACTGATTCTTCAGGGTGGTTTTGTGCATTATTTTGATACCTCTAAATGTGGATGATGCTTATTAATGTGTTTGAAACAGGATTTATGTTTCTGATGAGTGTATTTTTCTTCAAATCAAAAAAGGCTGAGCTAGGGGATGTGCATTGTATTACATACTCAACCATAATTTTCCAGCTGTTTATTTAACTTCTACACAGGCAATAGAAAAGTGATAGGGACACTTGAACGTGAGAAATTCAAGACAGATTTGCCTGCTGGATTTTTAGATCTGACATATTCCCTGGCCCTAACTTATTATCTTTGCATGATGTACTTCATGGATTTAATAGGACATGCAAAGCACTAGCTTAAAACTGCTTTGGTCCTTAGGGCTTCTAGTAATGCAAAATTTCAAAGCAACTTTGTAAAAGTCTGCCTGACAAAGTACATCTGAGCAAATGGCTGGTGATATTGAGGGAGTCTGCCATGAGTCCTAATGGAGAAGATGGGTTGAGACGACATTCCCTTTTACCTCAAATTTGTGCAGAAAACCTCTTGAACCTTTTACACCACCAGGGAGCTGGAGGATGGTATTCTGCATGCATAGCATTGAAACAGATACTTTGATTTTATTCCCTAGACTCTGTTCCTTGACAAAATATGAAGTAAATGTATACATTGATGTTCACACCCACTAGTATCAGCAGTGTCCAATGGTAAACATTTAGCGTTGGTAATAACCGCCCATCTGTGTAAAGTTTTCATAGTCTCCTGGGCAGATTGTGTTGCAAAAAAAAAAAAAAAATTAAATCACTTTGAATATATTTTTTTTGTTGTTTTGCTTGCTTTGACAAGAGGTTTTGAATCCCTGCAGTTCRGGTAGCTTAGAACTCAGCATTCTTATGTGGTTAAAAAGAGTGTATGTGCAAAGGTGAATTGTTTGATTAAATGAAATGTGACTTTACATATAATAATGCAATTTATGAATATTTATTTATAAACTGTTAATCTATTATAAATCTGAATTTTAAGGGAAGTATTGAACAATGTTCTTTTTAAAAATTATTATTCATTTATAAAGGAGTGACTGTTTTATGCAGGAGTCCTACTTATTTCACATAAAGGTGATTGTAGGAAGGCTAAAGGTAAAAAGGAAGCAGCAAAACAGCTGCTTGTAAACGTCATTCAGAAAAGGAATTATGTCAGCTGAAATGCCGAGTATGAATCAATATCACCAGCTCTACCTCCATTGGTGTGTAGCCTCCTTTTCTGAGGCCACACCAGTCTTGGGGCTTGTTGGCACTAAAGGCCTTTGTTGCGAGATCTTCTGTAATTGAGGAGCATGCCTGGCCTGAGGGTACTCCTGGTCTTCCATGATTATATCCAAACTGGGGCACAAATGTACATCTCTCAAGTAAGTTTAAAGGCTTCAAASTGTGCATCTATTGCCCTTCTGCTGTAGTCAGTTGGCCACTCTTTAAACTAATTATTCAAGTGCAGTATGGTTCTGTGATGCAGGGAGCATGAATGCAATGGAAAATAATGTTAAAGAACCTTTCACTGTGTCCAGTTCCTGTGTGGTGTATTTGAATAGTAGGGTCTTGTGTAATGTGCTGGCAATTGTTGGACATCTGTCAGCGCAGTTCCTGTCTTGCATTTATTATTTTAATATTGTAGATGGATGTTACAGATTAATATTTCTGAAATTTGTGTGCAGACTAAACGTATTTTGTGTTCTTCATTCTGTGTTCCTAGTCTGGGACTGTGAAGCTGACCAAGCCTGTGGCATTATGGACCCAGCAGGATGTCTGCAAATGGCTGAAGAAACATTGCCCTAATCAGTATCAAATCTACAGTGAGTCATTCAAACAGCATGACATAACTGGTAAAGTATGCACTATCAGTAATATTTTCCTTACTTAAAATGTGGCAAATTGTTTTACTTTGCTGTTAATAGATGGTGACTGTGCACTGAGGGCTTTTTGTTGATAGTATGACTAGCGAGTTGAAGGTTTAGAGCAGAGAGAGTATTCCAGCTTTCATAGAATGTGGTAAGTGATTTTCCCATTTCTCTAAAAGACAGATTTCAGATTGTTCAAGATCAATATAACAAGGAAAGAAGTCAGTCTGCATGTAAGTAAAGGCGTCACCCTGTTCATTTCAAATCAAAAAAACCAAAACCCAAACCTTAAGAAACATCCTATGAGGAAAATGTAAATTATTAAATTCTCTGAGGTGTTTGACTTTTAATTCATATTCTTTTTTTGTGCCTATCCCCTCCTCTTTTTTTAAAAAAATAAATTAAGCTTAGTGTCCTTAACACATAGGATGGGAAGTGAGCCCAACTGAGCCCCTCCCTAAGCCTGAAGCAGGACCAGTACAGCGAGTTCATTTCTGATGGATGTTTCTCCAACTTTGTCCTGGAAAATTTGCAATGAAGCAGATTTTTGCATCTCTCTATTCCAGTATTTTATGGCCCTTAAAGTTGGTGTTTTCCTGGATTCAATCTAAACTATTATTTCCAGCCAATGAAACTGATTTCTGTTTGTGGCTTGAGTACAATCAACCACTCTTTCTTACAGTCTTTCCTTCACTGAATGGGGTGTTTCTCAGTTGCACATACTTTCCTTGTCTAGTCTAGAAAATATTTCTTTGTTCTATCATGGTTTCTCCCCAAATATACACAAGACCTCCAAACCTTCAAAACTTGGTGTCTTTTTTTAAAAGAATATATTGAAAGCATAATTGTGTTGTTTTCCTATTTACTTTAGAAGTTGGTACTGATTTTGTTGATCTGCTTGACTTGTTAACTCCTACTCAGTTTGCTGTAGTTGTCTTTCGGCTGACTACTTTGAACTGATCTGAGTTTAGTAGATATAAGTTGGGAGTTAAATAGCATTTTTACTCATATGCCAGACAGCTATTAATCTGTAAAAAGTTTAATGTGGAACACTAATTTGTTCTCTGCAGTGGTGGTATACAAAACTGGAAATTGGCATTCAGCCGTTTAATGTTAAGCAGGGATTTGAGTTTCACTGCAAATCTCAGTCTAAACAATAACACATTGTTAACTAATGTGTGTTTCGGTCAGTGTCTGTTTGTGTACTTGTGTTGTTTCCAATTTTACCTTCATTTCTGTTGCTATTTTCTTTCTGATAATATGTAAATGATTGCAAACTAAACTACCCATATTTGTTTACTATGTAGCCATAAGTACATGTACACACTTAAATGTGAGAGGTGTTTTGTATTGGTTTGGTAAGTGTTGAGATTTAGTACATAGCCATTGTGCCCATTTCCTCTCAGTCACCATCTGCTGAATGCAGTCTGTAGGAATGTAGTCTGTGTCTCCACCCATGTGTACTGAGCTGACTGYATTCAGAGCACTACCAGAAGAAAATGAAGCTATTTTAAAATATTTTCTAGTACTGTTTTACTATATTCTCCTTCTAGAATTAAGGCACTGTGAGATGAAGTTGAAAGGAACACGTTTTCATTTCAACATAAACATAGATGGAAACCTTGTAGTTTCATTGCAGATGTGCCAAACTTTCAACTTTGTAGACCCCTATGAAAAAGAAGAATCGAGATCAATCTTTCTTACTTTACACAAAAGAGATATAAGAAAAATATTGGTACAAGTGTTAGAAAGTAAATCTGCAGGAAAAAAAAGAACTTCAATTCAGCAACTACCAAAGAAGAAACACGATCAATGTCTGTATAGATTTTATAAAAGTATATTGTGATAATATTGCGAGTGAAATCATTAACTCAGGATATTTCCAGTGCTGTTGGTCCCCATGACTGATTATTTTAAATCTAATAAAGAACAGTGGATTTGTGGCTCAGAAGAAGTAGAGCATGGAAGGACCATGGAAACTAATGTGAAAATTAAACCAAGGTAGTGTAACTGTTCCTAGATGGGGCTGTGGAAAACTGATGTGATTGTTGAAAATTTCTCAGGAATTAATGTGACTTTACAGGCTGTTTTGATATGGAAAATTATGATGGAAAAGAACTTAAAGAAAGTGACACAAAAAGGATATTTAAACTTTATTTGAAGATAAAATCTAAAGCATGGTCGTAAGTCAGGAAAATAATCTTGAGCAAACCTATCTAACAGTTGTTAACCGTATGTGTTGAAAAGTGTGGCTTTTACTTGAGACTATTAGTTGCTGGTTGCAGTTTATTGAGTTGGGGACAAAAATGCAAGCCAAAGTGTCCTTTTCTTTGAGGAGATTTTATACCTTTTTACTAGTTCTGACAAAAAGCAGCTGCAGATGTGTAAGAAAAAAATATTCATCTGGAAACTTACCTAATAAGAAAAAAGATCTTGGTATTAACAGTGATCTTGAGGATGTGTCCCGGTTTGAAAGACAGGTGTCTGTCAAGGAAGGCGGGAATTCTTCCTGGGATAGAGAGGATGACCCCTCTCCCTCCAAATTACTATACCCTTGAAATTACGGGGCTTTCAGGCAAAGACGTGGGAAAAAGAATAACAGTTCATTACTCGGATTATCTATCTATCTGTCTATCTATCTATCTATCTAACAAGACAGATAAACGGTAGCAATAGGAGAACAGGCAAACCCTGTAACAGTCCTTTCTCTGTCGTTGGGAGATTCTCTGTTGGGGCAGAGAGGCTGYGGTGACTCCCCCACGGCTCCAGGGGGCGCTGTGGCRCGAGCACTTCGACCTCTCCACATGGCAATGGCGGCTCGGGGGAGAGGGAGAGGGAGAGGGGAGATCGCTCCTGGTGCGAACTCATGGGGCAGCAGTCCGGCTCAGCACCAACCTCGGCGGCGGGCAGCAAGCAGCGCAGGCAGGCAGGGTTGACTGGGGAGCGATGGACCTCGGTATCACTCACTGAGCAGCCAGCAGAAGGCAGGAACAGCAGAGACCAGCAGACCCTGGCAGCAACCCACGTGGATCAGAAAATCCGGGCTGGCGACAGAGAATGGCAGAGGCGAGCAGCTCCGGGAGGCGACAGTTACAGAGTAATGCTGCACCCTGTGTCCCGGCAGGACCCCCGCGGAGACGTCACAGTGTAAGTGGTACTCTCGGAGCAAACTGGCACTTGCAGCRCGCACAACCATCCTCGCCGAACATTGAGCCGAGAAGAGACCGACCCCGGCCTCCGCCCACTCCTGCTAAAGTCTCAAAGTGTTTTCACCTCTCGTGATGATAAGATGCAGCCTCTGGGAACAACCCCCTGGCCAACACTCCCAGGTCTTGTTTCTCTGGCTGGGTGTGTTGGTTTTGGCAGGGCCTGGTTTTTGGTAGCAGAAGGGGCCACAGAGGTGGCTTCTGTGAGAAGCTGCTAGAAGCTTCCACCATGTCCAGCAGAGCCAATCCCTGATGGCTCTGATGATGGACATGCTGCTGGCCAAGGCTGGGCCAATTAGAGATTATGGTAATGCCTCTGTGATAACGTATTTAAGAAGAAATCATAACAAAGTTTGGGGCACAGTTGTGATTTTCCAACTAGAGAGGAGTAGGAGTGAGAATATGTGAGAGGAACAACAATGGAGGCACCAAGGTCAGTGCAGAGGGAGGAGGAGGAGGAGGTGCTCCAGGTGCCAGAGCCGAGATGTCCCTGCAGCCTATGGTGAGGACCATGGTGAGGCAGGTTGTCCCCCTGGGGGTCCACRGGGGATGCAGAGATCCACTCGCAGCCCATGAGGGAGGTGCCCACGCCGGAGTGGGTGGATGCCAGGACAACTGTGATCCAGAGGAAGTCCCAGTGGAGAGAGAGGCCTTGCTTCCAGGCTGGAGCAGCTGTCCTTGGAGGACTGCACCCCRTGGCAGAGTGACCCACGCTGCAGCAGTTTTGGGGGTGCTGCTGCTCGTGAGAGTGGACCCACGCTGGGGAAGTTCGTGGAGAACTGTCTCCTGTGGGAGGGACCCCACGGTACAGCAGGGAAATGACTCCTTTCCCTGAGCAGCGGAAAGATCTTGGGTGATGAACTGACCAAAACCCCCACCCTGTCTCCCTGCACCATTGGTGGGAAGGAGGGAGGGGTTGGGGGGAGAAAAGGGTGTCTTCAAGGGCTTATTTTACTTCTCATTCTTTTACTCTGATCTTGTTAGTAATAAATTCACATTATATCATTGAGTAGGGCCTGTTTGGCCCTTGAAGTGTTGTCTCCTGGTCCTTATCTCAAGTCATTAACCCTTTGTTAAATTCTCTCTCCTCTGTCCASTTGCAAAGCAGAGACGAGTGAGTGAGCAGGTCTTTCATGGGTGCCTGGCATTTGACCAGTGTCAAACCAGGACACTGAGGAATTACTGTGGCACGTGGGTGGGTAGGCAACTTTATTTGTCCTTAAGTATCGCCCATTAGTTCCCAGGCAACCCCTCCCCACCCCCACATGTCTCCCTGGTGGATGGGACAAAAAAATTCATTTGTCAAACCCATAACAAGATGTCATGGGGCAGTGTACTCTCATCAGCTTTGCAGACAACAGGAAATTGGGGGTGCCAGTCTATAGACTCAGGTAGGGACAGTCCATAGGGATCTAGGCATACAGACCAGACATAGGCTGTAGGAATGCATCAACAGGAACCTTACAAAACTCGACAAGGACAATTGCAAAGTTCTGCAGCGGGGAAGGCCAAGGCTGTTGCACCCCATGCACACTGGGGCTGACTGGCTGGGAAGTGGCTCTGGTGAGGAGGACCTGGGTAGTCAGGAAGACGAAATGAACCAGTGTTGTGCCTTGGCAGCAAAGAATGCCAACAAAAGCATGGGCACTATTAACAGGAACATAGTAACCTGATCAAGAACAGTCGTTATTATTCCCTTTTACTCTGCACTTTTTAGACTACAGTTCTTAAATCTCCAGTGCAAGTTAAGGTGAGGGCCACCAAGATGCTCAGGGCGGGAGCACTTGCCCTGTCACCAGTGGATTGAAGGAGCTGAGCTTGTTCAGTCTGGCAAAGAGGCAGCTCGCTGGGGTGAGATGGAGGCACTAGCAGCAGCCCCCTCTATGCAGAAGGAGGTTGTCAAAAAGACGGAACCCGACCCCTCGCACTGGTGTATGAGAGACATGAGGCTGAGGCTGAACATAAGGAGAAACTTTTTTCCCCTATGAGGACTTCAGAACACCGGAATGGGTTGCTCACTTTCTGTCCTGGGAAGGTTTTGAGCCCCAGCTAGATAAAACCTTGAGAAACCTGATCTGATGTCGTAGCTGACCTTGTTTTGAGCAGGAGGTTGGYCTAGAAATCTGCTGGAGTCCCTTCCAATCAGAATTCTTCTATGGTCCTATGATTTGCTGAGTACTTAGTGAGTACTTCGGAACTAGCCAGTGAAATGCATTTTGCAGCCAGTTAGGGTGAATTAAATATGGAAAGACCTAATAAGGAACTGGGAGATTTTTTAACACATAAAATCCTTGGATTCAGGGAGTGAAGCATTTTGTTGGCTTATTTAGCAACAGGTGAGAAGTAGTTTTTAAGGTTGTTGGACCTAGAGACACAACCAAAAGAATTTGAGGGGGTAATACTGAGCGAGATCTAGGGGCACATGACAGGAATTAGCAATGGTGGGAAAAATAAGACAATGAAAAGGGAGAAACAAAGATGGCAGTGGCCTGTACAACCAAGAAGGCAATACCATGGTAAGGCCATGTTCACTGGAGGCTCTACAGCTGGTGTTGGCATTTACACCAGTAAGAGGAGACATAAAAGGTTGCATTGACCTGCCACTTTTTCCCACTCATTTTATACTAGTATATTCCTGGGGGTAAAGCTGAGAAATGGACCTTGCTTGGTGTGCATTTGTGGCTTTGAATTTGATGGGCAGCAACACTTTTAAATGACTGGGGAGTTCTAGAGAGATAAGTTGTTCTTTGATGGTCTTATCCTGTACCATTGAAGCAAATGAAGATTTTTCTAATGTCTCAGCATTAACAGGAACAAGACGAGGCATGGAATGACTAAGGAATAACCCCATTTTGGGGCAAGTGTCCACTGACAAAGTAGTAAAGCAGATGTCTAAGTAGTGGTTTATGGATGTATGATAGGAACATACATGGATGGTTTATGGATGTATGGGAAGGAAGGAAGGAAGGAAGGAAGGAAGGGAGGGAGGGAGGGAGGGAGGGAGGGAAGGAGAAAGGAAAGGAAAGGAGAAAGGAAAGGAAAGGAGAAAGGAAAGGAAGGGAAAGGAAAGGAA